>JAOTOM010003880.1:0-194259 GCA_034440615.1 Ashinkailepas kermadecensis | reverse complement strand
AAAGTCTTTAAAGACAATTTGGTCCTTTATTGTATTTCTATGTGGTGTAAAAAGTAGCATTGCTGGCTACGTTGAAACCGCATGCACTTCAAACTTGTGCATATGTAACAATATTCAGATATGCAAATAACACGTATTTGAAAATGTCATTAATTTACCATGAACGTCTTACAACGAAGGGTACAAACAGCGAAGTGCTCGCAATGAAGGGCACATACCGCGCACTTACACGCCAGAGCACAGGGTGTACATCAAAGTTACCTAGTCCGTGGGCGACAGTCACTGAGTCGATAATGTTCTCACGGGCTGCGCAGACCGGCAGGAAGTACCCAAAAAGATGAACATTGATGATTGCCCATCTTTCCCCAATTCGGTTGGGTTCCTGTACCGCCTCCTCGCACGTCCTTCGCCACGTTGCATGACGACGTCTAGACGAGCTGTGACCTCCTGACCTTATGGTTGCGGCATGCTCGGCTTGAAATAAATATTACTGGCTTCTGATTGGTTGCATGCGTTACCATACTAAGACGCGCCGCTTAGCAACTACCCGCTGGCTAACGTCGCATTATGTATCGGATATACAATTACATACACGAAACGTAAAAAAAATGCCTCTCTGTTGGACCATGGATACATATTTAACCAAATATGACAAAAACAAGTCTCATAACGTAGTATTTTCCGCGTCGAACTTGCCTGCACTCTGCCGAAATTCATCGCACTCTCACTGAATTATCAACACATGCCGAAATATTCACTGCAAATCTGAATTCGAATGCAGTTCTGTCGAAATAGGTTGCACCAGTACCAAAATGAATGCTGCTGGGCCGAAGGTGGAGCTGTGATTTGTAAATTGGATGCGCTACGCCGAATTGTCGAAAATGGATGGGCGTATCGCTGAAATTGATGCACAAGCGGCGAAATTGGACGCAAAAAGGTGTCGTTATTCAGGTGCTGCGATACTGAACCGAACACTACTGACTAGAGGGTGGTTTTTAACCCCCTCCCCACCCTCGTTTTATATCTGGAAGTGATGTCTAAGGAAGCACCCCACTGGCCGCTATCGCATTATATACATAAAACGTAAAAATTTGGTCTTTTATTGGACAATATGTATTTCTCTGTTGTATAATAAATAACATTGCTTGCTATGTTGAAGCCATATGCACTTTAAAGTTGTGCATATGTAGAAACATCCAAATATACAAATAACATGTATTTGAATATGTCATTAATTTCGCATGAACGTCTTACAACGAAGGGTACAAACAACGAAGTATTCGCAATGCTGGGCACATACCGTACACTTACACGCCAGAGAACAGGGTGCACATCAAAGTTACCTAGTCCGTGGGCGACAGTCACTTAGTCGATAATGTTCTCATGGGCTGCGCAGGCCGACAGGAAGTACCCAGAAAGATGAGCATTGATGATTGCCCATCTTTCCCCTTCGGTTGGGTTCCTGTACCACCCCATCGTACGTCCTTCGCCACCTGGCATGACGACGTCCAGACGAGCTGTGACCTCGTGACCTTGTGGTTGCGGCATGCTCGGCTTCAAAAAATATTACTGGCTTCTGATTGGTTGAGTGCGTTACCATGCCGAGACGCAACGCTTAGCAACTAGCTGGTCAATGTCGCATTATGTATTAGATATACAATTACACACACAAAACGTCAAAAATTGCCCATTTATTGGACAATGGGTACATATTTAACCAAATATGACAAAAAAAAGTATCATAGCGGAGTATTTTCCGCGTCGAACTTGCTTCCACTCTGCCGAAATTCATCGCACTGTCACTGAACTATCCACACATGCCGAAATATTCACTGCAAATCTGAATTCGAATGCAGTTCTGCCGAAATAGGTTGCACTAGTACCAAAGTGAATGTTACTGGGCCGAAGGTGTAGCTGTGATTTGTAAATTGGATGCGCTATGCCGAACTGTCGAAAATGAATGGGCTTATCGCTGAAATTGATGCACAGGCGGCGAAATTGGACGCAAAAAGGTGTAGTCTTCTGTGTTGTTAGAGTTGAAATTTACATGGGCGGCAAGGGCGTCTAGAGAGTTCACCATTGTGGTGTCGTAGGTGTTGTTGCCAGAGACGCTGGCGTAGTGCAGTTTAAAGTGGCTACGACTTCTTGTAAGCCAGTAATATGCTGCCCTTTCCCTGTCAGGTGGGGAGAGGGGCCTGGTGGTGGGTGTTTCAGGTTGAAACGCTTAATCAGGTCCCATATTCCACTGGTAGGGGCGAACCTATTGAATTGAGACGCGAAGGACTGCCAACAACTTTGGCGTGCTGTTTGGATTGTGTCCCGGCGGTGTTTTAAGATTGTCTGTATGCTGAGAGGTGTGCTTCGCACACATCTTTTATATTGTTTGTGGACACGGCGCCGTGTGGCGATTGCCCTTCGACAGTTCGGGGTCCACCATGGCGGAGATGCCTTCTTCTTTTATATTGTTTGTGGACACGGCGCCGTGTGGCGATTGCCCTTCGACAGTTCGGGGTCCACCATGGCGGAGATGCCTTCTTCCTATGTTGATTACATTTCGGTACTGAGTCACGTGCTGCTGAGCTGATGGCCCTGAGTATTGTTTCGATTTTGCTGGTCTCTGCAGTTGCTAGGTTGAGGTCAAACTGGTCCTCGAATTTTGCCCAGTCCGCTATATTCATGTTCCAAGATGGTCTGTATAGTTTAGTGTGGTGGAATGCGTCCGTGCTGAGCCTAATTGCAATTGGACAGTGGTCTCTCAGCCCGGGAACGTTTGAAGCTGACCAGTCAAACAGTGAACGTAATCGTTGGGAGCAGCACGTTAAGTCAATTCAGCAATCTGATCATCCTATGGTCGGGCTGTGGTAAGTGGCAGCCTCGGTGTTTAGAAGTGCAAGGATGTGGTCTGAGATAAACTGGTGAATTTCGCGGCTGCGAGTGTCCGTCTGATATTGTTTCCTCAGGAGGGATGCTTAGCGCTAAAGTCTTCCATAATTAGAACTGGTGGGGAGCCTGACGCAGCAAGTCGGTCAGCTCTCGAGGTGTGGGGGTTGCAGCGGACGGTGGAATGTTTGGTGAGATGGCTGTGGTTTCGCGATGGGTAATTTTGAGGCTGACTGCCACGCAGTTCAGGGGAGAATTTACCCTTACTCGACCATGAGGTATGCTGTTAGCGATGAGTATGGCTGTGCCCCATTTCCGAATTGGACTGTTTACGTTATCGAGATGCCAAGTGTAACATGGGATACTGTTCCAAATGTAGTCTGAGTCTCGAAAGTGAGTTTCTGGGAGCGCCGCTAGTAATGGTTTTTGTTGCAGGAATTCCGATTTAAATTTCATGAATCTGTCGGGAAGGTCACCGGAATCACACTATAAAAATAATTGTCGCAGGTTATTAGTGTCTGCTGGTGTTACTATACTGGAGTGCTATCGGTGTCGTGTTGGGGGAAAGTTGGATCCAGTGGACGGAGAGAGGGGTGCGTGGTGAGGCAGGCAGAGTTGGCAGCCTGGATTTGAACGCACGGGTTCTGAAAGGTGATGGGATTGTGTTGCGACTGGTGCGGGATTTGCGTTTGGGAAGTGAGGTAGATACGAACGGGTTTGATTGGTATGGGGTTGTGGGTTCGGGCTACATGGGCTTGGCGGGTGTGGTGGGCTCGGTCTGGATGGTGGCATCGGACGAGGTTTTGGGATGGGTTTGGGTGGTTGAGCAGGAGGTAGTGTGGAGGTCGGTCTGACAGGAGACGATGGCCGTGAGCTTGTGGGAGGTCTGTGTGGAGTCTGGGATGGGAGTTGGGGCTAGGCCTTGGTTTTGGCCGATCGGATGGGTGGGGTAGGGGCCCAGAGGAGGGAGTAGTGGGAAGGCGTCAGGTGAGGGGAGAGGGTCCTGGCCAGTTGGAGGCGGGGTGGCGAAGCGATTCGGCCAGGTCCTGTGAGGGGTGGGAGTACCGATGAGGGAGAGAATGAAGACCAGGTCTGGGTCTGAGGGAGGATGGGTGGGGAGGATGAGGCCTGGTCTGGGGTGGGCTGGGTGTGGGAGGATGCCGTGTCAGAGGTCGCGTGGATGTGGGCGTAGGCCGGGTCTGAGGTGAGGTGGATATGGGAGGAAGCCGGGTCCGCGGTGAGGTAGGCGTGGGAGGAGGCCAGGTCCGCGGTTGGGTGGATGTGGGAGGAGGCCAGGTCCGCGGTTGGGTGGATGTGGGAGGAGGCCGGGTCTGCGGTGGAGTGGATGTGGGAGGAGGCCGGATCCACGGTGGGGTGGCGTGGGGAGGAGTCGAGGGTCGGTGGGGCGGTGGAGTCCAGGATCGGTTGGGTGGTGGAGTCAAGGATCGGTAGGGCATTGAGGAGGGAGGTGTGTCGGACTCCGGGAGCCGGCTGCTGGTGGGCTGGTAGAGTGGGTAGTTGCTGGTGCTGGACTAGGTGTGGGTCTAGGTGGTGAGAAGAGTGCAGCTGCGTACCTGAGCCCGGTTGTAGGTGCGGCGTGGGAGGGTGCGATTTTGAAGGTGGAGATGGCAGTGATGGAGGAGGTGGTGCTGCCTTGGTGCTGGCGTGCTGTAGTGTGTTGCACGCTGTGAGCTGCCACATACCGGCACACCTCCCTCTCGTATGCACACTCGGGGCAGGCGGGATGGCGGGATGCGGCCCAACACAGGCTGCACATTTCCTTTCGGATGATGGGCAGTCGGATGCCGTGTGGTGTGCTGCACACTGGCTGCTTCGTGGTTCTGACGACGAGCATGCGCGTTCGCCATGACCATAACGCAGAGAGTGGCGGCACCGTAGTGGTAGAGGCACGTAGGGACGTACCTCGCATGGTTTGTTGTGTATGTGTACCTGTATTGGCAGCTGTAGTGAGTTGAATGAGATGCTGTGTGTTGGTCTCGCGCCTAATCTTGTCTTCTGTGGCTGTGGCGTCGAGGAATGCTGTGGCGTCAAGCAGTGTAGCGATGCTGACGAGTGGTAGATTATCCAGTTATGTGGTGCAAATGTAGCCCCAGCTGATGTTAACTGTGCGGTGTAGTGTGAATGAGCAGCGCCGCTTGTTGAATGTGTGTGTGTGTGATCCAGTAGGGTTTGCGTGTCAGCGCTGCTCTGTGCCTTTTCTATGATGTGCGTGGTGTGTCTGTTGATGGTGAAGTGTGGTGAGTTTAGTATGTGGCGTAGTGTATGTGCGAGAATGAATGACGATTCTTGTGTGATGGTGTGTTCGGGCTCAACGTAGGTGCCTTCTAGGTAGGCGCCATTTGTTGTGTGGACGCTAGGCGCCGGTGTAGGAATCATTGTGTTCAGTGTCGAGCCCGCCCCACCGGCAAGGTGTCCCTCCTTACTGAAAAAAATATCCGGATTGGTTGCACCCGTGGCCCGAGCTTTCTCCATTTGGTCCCTGCCACGCCACAATGGTTCAGAGCAGTAGGCGCGTCACCGTTATATTTCCTCCAGGGGTAAAGGATTGCTGGGAGATAGAGAGAAGTTGATGATTTGGTGTGGGTGGTTTCACTTTCATAGTCGTAGGAGTGCTCGTTTAGTGTGCCTGGAGCTCTTGATTCTTACTGTCCCCTCGCTTCGTGTCTTGCTCGTGAGCTCTTCTTCTTCTTGTCTTCGCATCTTCTGCCACTATAGGCTTGTCTTCTTTCAAACCTTGAGCCTTCCTTGATCTCTTCTTTCTTCTGGCAGCCTACTTACGGAAGGTCCTGCCTCGAGAATGAGGGTCCTTCTTTTAGTATTCCTCGAGGATTTGGTCGGATCCCCTTGGGAAAGTCCTCGCTCTACCACTGGTGGGTCTCACCCTTATTATGAATAGCCTCCCGATTAAGCTACGTGTCAACGTGGCAGATAACAGAAATAAGTAATTACGTCCAAGGAGATGAGCAATCGTATGTTTACCCAAGCTAATTATATTCATGCCTTCATTAGATATGTGTTAATGCCCATTTGCTTTCCATGATAGGTTTTCTCTTGTCAGATGTTGTCGGCGGCTAAGCGGTTTGTTTTTCTCGTATTGGCCAGACTGTTGAACCTTGATTGCAGGTCTCGCATTTGCCACCCGGCGTTGCGTATATATATATATATATATATATATATATATATATATATATATATATATATATATATAATAAGTATGTACATATGTATATATGTATATATTTGTACTGGTTACGATGGAATGAGAAATTGTGAGAACACGGAGCAATGGGAGCATAATTTTAGTAGCAACGCTTCGGAGACAGAGACAGAGGCAGAGACAGAAACAGAGACAGAGACAGAAACAGAAACAGAGACAGAGACAGAGACAGAGACAGATACAGAGACAGATATAGAGATAGAGATAGATATAGAGATAGATATAGATATCGATACAGAGATAGGGATAATGATAGAGATAGAGATTGGGATAGAGATAGAGAGAGAGAGGGAGAGACAGAGAGAGAGAGAGAGACAAAGAGAGACAGAGATAGAGAGATATATATATATATAGAGAGAGAGAGAGAGAAGGGAGAGAGAGAGAGAGAGAGAGAGAGAGAGAGAGAGAGAGAGAGAGAGAGAGAGAGAGAGAGAGAGAGAGAGAGAGAGAGAGAGAGAGAGAGAGAGAGAGAGAGAGAGAGAGAGAGAGAGAGAGAGAGAGAGAGAGAGAGAGAGAGAGAGAGAGAGAGAGAGAGAGAGAGAGAGAGAGTGAGGGATTGAGGGAGTGAGGGAGTGAGGGAATGAGGGAGTGAGGGAGTGTGGGAGAGAGGGAGAGAGGGAGAGAGGAAGAGAGGGAGAGAGGATATAGTAGATACTTTGCATTTTCAGTCTTGCTGCGTGGAACTCATAAAACGAAGGAAATGAATTACTTATCCCGTAATATGCGAGTCGAATGCTTTCTTTATGATATCCATCGCTTCCAGTCCAGGCTTAGATATCGCTTTTATTATTAATATGCAAGATGTCATCTCCCTAACTCACATCACCGCACGTCTTTTGTGGAAGAGGAAGGATATTTCGAAACAAACTACAAAGTAATGTACAGGAAAATGTGGAGCACAATCGAACACAAACAAAAGATCATAGGAATAGTGTACGAGAAATGAAAAATAGAGTCATGTGGAATTGCAAGCACTACATAAATTTTCCACGACAAGAACAGCAGACTGTCTTTAATAAAAATTGCAAGGCAAGCATTCCAATATCCTGGTCCGTATATCTAGTAACACAACTTATTGTGCCATTTGACAGCCATAATACGGTAATAAAACTGTAGCAGGTGAGCGTTGTAAATCATGAAAAGCATGGTGTTGAATGGAGATCAGCGATAATAATGGTTGAATCAACATCCCATGCCATGCAGCAGGGTTCGGTAAGCTTAATAATATATAATGGCACGTCATAGCAGTAATCCACTAACCAACATTGCAGGTTCATTCACTGACGCAGGTGGCAAGAACTATTTGTTTGTTTTCATTCTCATGGTTGATTGTAAAACAACTAGTTTTCCGCAAGTTTATTTTGATCGCGGCTTTTATGTGAAGTCCGAAACCATGGTTAATCTAATTGAGCTTCTTATTTCTATATATTCTTATTTCTAATTCAGAGGTTGAGAGATTGACAAACAAATAGATAGGATAGGATGTTAACTGTTATCTGCTTTTGAATAGGATATAATGTTAACGGCTATCGAGACTAATGTATGTGCATTTGCATTAGATGAAGCAACTGCCATGGCAGGAAGAATGAGGGATTAGGAAGCCGTCTGAACGCGACCGCAAATAACAATGTCCAATCAAATGCATTTTGCTTGTGGGTTAAAACTGACCATCGGGCATACTTTCGAAATGATGTATACGTGTAAGAAAACAAAACATTTTCATTGCTATGTGAACTTCCTCCACAGCTTCTAACATTCTACAAGGATAAATCGTTGGTGGGTAGGGAATTCCTTTTGAGTACATGTGAAGCCCTGCGTATGTTCTGCATGAATGAAGCTATGTTTATACTGTTAGATGGGTGTCTTCTGAGCTAACTGATCTGGGACAGATTCATAAGAAGTCCTCTGTCATGTCATCGTCTAACAACACGCAGGATATTTCTGCTTCTTCGCACCATTAATTCGATGGTAGAATTCGACCACAGACCAGTGCATTTCTCAAAGCACGGAAGAGTCTGCATTTCTGCGCTACTCTTTCAATCATGATGGAAATGAAATTAGCTGTACGGTTCTGAATCAATATCAAAAGCAATACCTGTACGGTTCAATATAAGTACAACAATCGTACCACCTTCTGCCATTATATACCAAATCGTTGACATTGTACAAGGACTTGACAGAACAAGAACAAGGAAAGGATCCCGTGGTGTTTTAAAATCGCTTCCGTTTATGGCAAGTCTGCACTAGCCATGCGAATTCTGACAAAGGTGAAGAAGGGCAAAGCGACTCGATAGTCCTTGGGTGAATTACCTTCAGTTTTATCAAACTAAAGGTGTCTTAAGGTTTTATTCATACCATACCGTCAGGTTCGGCAGATGTTGAGCGTGCTTTTTCAGTTCTGAATCACGTGCGGTATGACAGACGCAGTCACTTAACTGTTATACACCTGGAAGCCATTATTCTAATACAAGCGTAAATATACATTTGCAAATATACAAATATACATTTTACAAATATACATCTTCTATACAAGTTCCATGTATAGAAATACGTGACACATTGGATTAACAAAAGGTCATCTCGGTTCTCACCGATAATGGTGTACCAATAATTCGGTTCTCACCTGGCGTGGCGTACATCAACCTCGAAAAAGTATGAACACTTGATGTTAATTTAGGGAGTGATTGGAATCTGAATATGTTTCGCTGTGGTGGGCTCGAGCTCTCAATAATGCAGATTCTAACATCTATCATTCACTAATTGTTATTACTAGTACAGACCATGTATGACATTGGCCATATAGTGATACCATGCACCATAATAGCATTGTACCAACGTGGTTTCTCAGTATGCATGCATGTGATTCAGCCCACCCCAGAGTAGTTTTGCAGTCATCTACTTTAAAATTGATCAAACCCTTCATGTTCCCAAAACTCCTGTGAGTTGTGCATTGGCTGCTTCCAGGTTCAATGGCCCCCCACAAATCATGTTCTTCTGGTACTAAAAATGCATGTCCTTGTTGCCACTAAAAGTACATGTTCTTGTTGCCACTAAAAGCACATGTAATTGTTATTACTAGTACAGACCATGTATGACATTGGCCGCATAGTGATACCATGCACCATAATAGCATTGTACCAACATGGTTTCTCAGTATGCATGAATATGATGGCCCATGTAAACAAAAATAATCGGTATTATTGAAGCTTCAGGTATTAACGAAAAGGTTCACATGCAATTTACCTCTGTAAAATGAACAGAGGTCAGACTAGGTTAGGTTAGGCTAGGTTATAATTTAGCATTTGAAAAGTTTAAGACTTTTTTAATTGTAAAAAATAAAAATGTTTCTTCCACAGGGAATTAAGCTAGTTTATGCTAGGTTCGCTTAGGTTGCTTTTTTAGCTTGAGATTTTGGAGAGCGAAATTTGTTGATATTTTGGAAGACAAAATTATTGAAAGCGGTTTGGTTAGTGAAGGTTAGTTTAGGTTAGGTTGGTTTTTGTTGTTGAAATTTTTAATTAGTTTACACGATATGTTTCCTCACTCAAAGCTCCTTTTTGGTATCATTTTGCTGATCAACTGAAAAGTAAGCATTTCCGTCGCCGATGAGTGTTCACATTATCTTAATGATGTCCATAAGCACGGTATTCAACAGGTGCATCCAAAGAATCAATTAACATCTTAGAATACATATCTATGAAATAATCAGTATAGAACATCTTCATAGGGCTTTAATGTATTAAAAACTTCATTATATACCCATACCGAGTCCAGAAGTCATAACCCTGCTGGTATGCACAATCAGGGTGTATAATGCTAACGGTCACATTTATTAAGCCGTGAAGACCACGAGGAAAGTTCCGAATAAAATGCATGTTCATCAGGGTTCACAATTTGCTGACTTATTACAAATATATGGCAGATGAATTGGTCGGCATGGCTTTCTGATCATGAAATTGTTTCAGTTAATTGTGCAAATGTAATTAAATGGCCCACGCTTCATATCTACCCCTTGATCTACCACAATGGTGTAGGTAATCCGTTTGGCCGGGAGGGGAGGGGGAAACACTCATTTTAGTGTCCTTATTTATCAGGCAATGGCATAGGGTTAATGCTAAAATTAAGATATTTGAGGTCCCTTGCTCCCTAATTCGCCGCCCCTGAACTAACTTGACATTCCCATTCAGCATCAATTCGCACCTTTCACCATCCTGAAATTGTTTATGCTATGCTCCTTCTATATACTTAATATATTGCTGCAACACCCCATTCCAAACCATGTTCCAGTGAATGCATTCACCGGTTACCTTGTGATGCCTAAATCTTCGCCGCACTCTCCGCCTGACGTCTTCATCTGTGCAGCGCAATATCAATATAGCGACTGAACGCGATGCAGCTCAACTTGGCGACTGAACGCGATGCGACGCAATATGGCGACTGAATGCGATGCTACACGATATGGCGACTGAACGCGATGCGACGCAATATGGCGACTGAACGCGATGCAACACAATATGGCGACTGAACGCGGTGCAACACAATATGGCGACTGAACGCGATGCGACGCAATATGGCGACTGAACGCGATGCTACACGATATCGCGACTGAACGCGATGCGACGCAATATGGCGACTGAACGCGATGCTACACGATATGGCGACTGAACGCGATGCACGATATGGCGACTGAACGCGATGCGACCAATATGGTACTAACGCGGTGCTACACGATATGGCGACTGAACGCGATGCGACGCAATATGGCGACGCGAACGCGATGAACAGCGACGCACCGCAATATGGCGACTGAACGCGATGCGACGCAATATGGCGACTGAACGCGATGCAGCACGCACCAGCGGACTCCTCATGGGGGAGTCATCGCCATTTTATGGTGCCATTCGCAGTTGCAAGTGGTCATTTTCCCGGGCTTTGAAGTTCCCGGATATAGAGGAGTCGACTGGAAGGTTTCATGTGTTGTGTAATTGATTTTTTCTTGGTGGGTATGACTGCCTCACGGGATGTCAGTTACATAGCACCTCATATGCTGGTCGCAGACATTTTGTGACACCCAAGGTGCTCCCTTCTGGGGTGTGGGGGATACCTTGAGAACTACACAGAACTGACTCCTGAAATTCTTCACTTTATACGATGGATTCCCGTTAATTGAGAACGACGCCTCTGGTGGGCGTTGAGATTCTTCATACGGGGTAGTCGCGTGTTACTCCCTGGAGTATGTATATATATATATATATATATATATATATATATATATATATATATATATATATATATATATATATATATATATATATATATATATATATATATATATATATATATATATATATATATATATATATATATATATATATATATATATATATATATCAGTGTAAGGCTGCGGCTTTATCATCGTCTCGTCCCATAACTCGCATACTGCCGCCAGAGAAAGCACCTCAGTTAGTCGTTAAAATCGGAGCTGGTAGGTCAGATCCATTCAGGCGCACTGAATACCAAACGGTTTCGCAGATATATCTGCGTATTAAGCTTAAAACTGCCACTACGAGTCAGCGGTCCTCCGAGATATTTGACAATCAGAGATGACTCTGTACTAGAGTCGCTACCGATTGCAGAAAAGCAGCGCTTCGCCGGAAGGTTTACGCAATCTTTCTGGATGATACTGAAGTACACGCAAATGTGCATTTAGATCTAGATGGCCAGTGCTGCCAAAGATACTTCTGGACTGGAAATTGCCCAGTAGAATATCAGAGCTTAAGATGGCTGGCAATCGATAGCTATTTAATTGAAATGTTTCCTTCATACTTTTTGTGGACCAAAATTAAGAAAAACCCGAATATGATGTTACTTATAATAGGCCAATGGATGAAAGAGACAAAAAGTAGATGCAATGTTCATAGAACATCTTTCTTTGGCATTTGACTCATCGATGACGTGCTTTAAAATTTAGGGTTATGCTGTTAGCCTTGTAAGAAGCAACCTCGAATTATGTAAAGCAACACGTCATCAGTTACTGGTAAGCTCCTAAGTTGGAACGCTCACGTCACTTTGTATCTTTCTTCAGCCACTTCCATGACTTCCGCTCAGAAATCCCAGTGAACGTCTTAGAAGCGTATCAATAAGTGTGCATATCATCCGTTTTTGAGTCATTTTGTTTCACATAGCACCCAGACCAAAGCTGGGACTGCAAATTGCCCATATGAAATTTAGCGTTTGCTCAATAGATCGCAAATGTAGAAGGCAGTTTATGACAAGCACTTAGCCGTAGTCAGCATCTCGCAGCAATCCGTGTTTCTTTCCCATGCTGTTCTACCGGCATGGACTATGCATTACCGATTATGTGTATTATGCATTACTGGCTACTAAGCGCAGTGGCCGGATGTGCTTCGATTGACGTGCGCATGCGCGGCCGACGGACGCCATGACATGCTCGTGACACATTTAGACCTCATGCTCGCCCAGGCCGAAAGCCTTTGAGCTCTCAGGCTCAAGAAAGGTACTCGTACGCTCATACGAGCCTCCTTCCAGTCTCGCCCCGCACTGACCTAGGTTGAACTAAAATGATTTCAGATGGCCTTCTTTCAGCTTTAAAACTATGAGTGAGGTAATTGTCGACGCTGAAGTATATTTTAGCGTCCACTGATACCCAAAACAAGCCCGAAGTTTAAGAAAAGGTCGTTTATCCATATAGCCAACTGCCAAAGTAAGTTGATAACCACATTCCATATGTCAATTAGTTTGCTATTAACTACAGTGCAAATTAACTATTACCCCTGAAAACGTCCCAGCGGGACGCGTGAGCTGGTTACGAACATTGGTAGTGAAGAATGTCACTGTTCCTCAGGATCAAAGCTACGACCAGAAGGGAATTTAGTGCATTGTCTGTATTGGTGCTCGAAATACCGCCTCAATGTTATGGATAATTACCTGAAATGGATTTATTTTAAAGACGAAAAATTGCGCACATTTCAACTTGAGGTCTGGTGGAGTCACTACAATTATTAGGCCAGAAGAACCCAGGAAGAGATCAGATGTCCTACCTGATGACAATTTCTAATGTGAAATATCAGAACCATGTCCATAGTTGATTCAGGAATGCTGCCTGAGTTTGACCCTTCCTGTCAGTGTGTTCTCTGCTGTCAGATCCTCACATCTACCTCTGGGGGCGGGGCATTATATACCCCGTCAAATATCCAAACAAAGCGTCGCACGAGAACGAAACAAGTGTCATTGGACAGCGCTCGACGAGTATGGCCAGAAACTTCGCCCAAGATGTTCTCCCCTCAAAAAGTGAAGTCACTATGGGGTTTATATGGTCACGATTGACGTCATGTTTTTTACTCTGGGGAGTTCATTTTGGGGAAGATTTTAAAAACCAAACTTATTTGGTATCAGAAAAGGGAGGTGAAATCGACTATGGTCCCAAAATAGTTGCACCCCCCCCCCCCCCCCCCCAAAAAAAAAAACTTGCTTTTTCAAATTTGCTAAATTTCGAGTTTTTTATGTTTTGAATTTCTATTTTTATAATGGGTTGGGCGCACCGAGAAACGTTGTTTTCAATAAACTTGGCCTGACAAAAAGTGCTTACTTTAGCCAACATCTTCGACTTTAACCCTAATAGGTACTGCCAAAGTACCTATTAGGCCAAATACAGGACAAATAAGGAATACAAAATAAACAATTCGAAAATTACTCTGGTGCGTTTTATTATGTCCCAAAAGAATGGCAAACGCTGAAAGTTTCCTTCAAATATCTTTACCCGTTAAAGCGTGATGACTGGTTGAACTTTTTTGGAGGTGACCTCACATGACTTTCATTAACTCGGTGACCGTGGATGACCTGACCTCAAAAGCTTCACACAACATGTCAAATTGATGTGGGAAAAAGGTATGCCAAATATCGGCGCACTATGCCGCGCACCGTCTTTTCACTACCCCCGGAAAACTTGGAAAACGACTCCCTCGAGTCGGTACGAGTTAAGGCTTAATGGTAAGAAATGTTTTCTACCTCCAAGAGTGAGAACCAATGCATATTGTACGATGTGATTTGTTAATATTCGCATAGCGCTCCATGTCGCAAATTCGGTTATATACCCAAATCAATGTTATTCCTTATGGGAGCGCTGATCTTCTCTGGCCGAAAAATGACATGACGAAAAACTGGTCACTTCGGGTGCTATTTAGGATAAGGAAATACAATGAGAGTACCATGGGCAAAGACGGCTGTAACATTATGCACACAGCATAGTGATTGGCTAGCAATGGAAGAGGTGAGGATCGTGAACAGCTTTCATAGATAACGATGATGAAGAATGAATTGCAGGTAAGTATTTGCGGTGCTAGAATCCAACCCCGCAAATGCTTACCTCCAATTAGTGTATTTCCTTTGACTGCATGGGAGCACTTCACAAGATTATAAAGATACTCTTCCGTTCTCTCTTTTCATATAAATAAGGTAGCAAAAAAGCATCACATCGCGCACCCATCACAATCCCTGCTTATCGAGAGCACCACGCATGAACACCCCTCCACCAAGCGCATCTGAGATATCGGCCAGTCGATCGATGCGTAAATGGCGCGCTGCGCCCGGCCACACCCACACCTTCACGCGGGCCGGTGCGACTGCAGCGCGGTTCATTACCGCAATGCACTCGATACACACCGCACTGCCCATTACCGTCTGCCCGGCAGAGTGATGACGCAGCTCGAGTCGGCCGAGCCAGGCCTGCTCGGCTACACCGACGACCGCCACAGCTCCCGGCCCATTACCCACCGTCGCGGCCGGTGCCTCGACCACGGCAGACCGGCTCAGGCGACCCGAGGTCAGACCCCGGGAGATGGAGCCCGAGAGGTAAGCGGTTGTCATGGCCCAAAGTTCTGGTCAGAGGCGAAGACTCGTGCTGCGTCAGCGGAGGTGATACCGTGATACCGAACCGGGTAAGCGGACAGTGTCGTCGAGACAAGAGGGTGCTCCGGCCCAGTATCAGTAGTGGGTGCTGATCAGCGCTTGTCGTACAGGCCTGATCTGAGGTCATTGGAAAGGGGGTGCTCCGGCCCAGTGTCGATAATGGGTGCTGATCAGCTGCTAACCTACAGGCCTGATCTGAGGTCATTGGAAAGGGGGTGCTCCGGCCCAGTGTTGATAATGGGTGCTGATCAGCTGCTAGCCTACAGGCCTGATCTGAGTTCATTAAAAAGTTCCGGCCTGAGTTGAAAGGTTAAGCTGAACTGGCAGTCAGGAAACTCGTTATTACGCACACGTACTTTACGTACACAGTTTCCTTCTTTGCCAGTGTGGGTCAACATGTTTCATCTTGTTTTATTTTCAAATACAATTACTTTACCCAATCTCTACTGACCGTAGAAATTAAGTTCTACAAATAAAATGCCACCAGGAAAGAGCTGGTCTGGCTTACTGGGCGTTATCGAATATTCGCCACACTCATGGACAACTGGAAGGTAATGACGTGGGGAAAGGGAGATAATTGTGCAGTGAATTCACCGAAGCTAGCCAGGCCAAGGACCCTCGAGGAAACTGCAAAGTTGGGTACCCAACTGGAAGCGTGTCACTGGCATTGGATTGGTATCCCGCCGCTTGGTCTCCAGTGAACCTGCTGGTATTCTACCAGGACTTGGCATCTGTCGAAGTGAGAAGGTATTGGATTGGTATCCCGTTCCTTGGTCTCCGGTGAACCTGCTGGTATTCTACCAGGACTGGGCATCTGTCCAAGTGAGAATATTGCCCTGACCAAGGGTGAGCAGGCAGCCATGGCTGGCAACTACAGTTGTCGAGGCTATAGTCGCGGCTGCTGACTATTTCAGCTGCCGCGACTTCAGGCTGCCAGATGAGACCTCCCTTACACGGTGACTTGGCCAGAGGTGTGTGGCGAGGACGGGGAGACGTCAGCTTTGACAAGTGGTCAGTAGCCGTGATCCGAGGCTGCCAGATGAGACCTCCCTTACACGGTGACTTGGTCAGAGGTGTGGCGAGGACGGGGAGACGTCAGCTTTGACAAGTGGTCAGTAGCCGTGATCCGAGGCTGCCAGATGAGACCTCCCTTACACGGTGACTTGGCCAGAGGTGTGTGGCGAGGGCGGGGAGACGTCAGCTTTGACAAGTGGTCAGTAGCCGTGATCCGAGGCTGCCAGATGAGACCTCCCTTACACGGTGACTTGGTCAGAGGTGTGTGGCGAGGGCGGGGAGACGTCAGCTTTGACAAGTGGTCAGTAGCCGTGATCCGAGGCTGCCAGATGAGACCTCCCTTACACGGTGACTTGGTCAGAGGTGTGTGGCGAGGACGGGGAGACGTCAGCTTTGACAAGTGGTCAGTAGCCGTGATCCGAGGCTGCCAGATGAAACCTCCCTTACACGGTGACTTGGCCAGAGGTGTGTGGCGAGGGCGGGGAGACGTCAGCTTTGACAAGTGGTCAGTAGCCGTGATCCGAGGCTGCCAGATGAGACCTCCCTTACACGGTGACTTGGTCAGAGGTGTGTGGCGAGGACGGGGAGACGTCAGCTTTGACAAATGGTCAGTAGCCGTGATCCGAGGCTGCCAGATGAGACCTCCCTTACACGGTGACTTGGCCAGAGGTGTGTGGCGAGGACGGGGAGACGTCAGCTTTGACAAGTGGTCAGTAGCCGTGATCCGAGGCTGCCAGATGAGACCTCCCTTACACGGTGACTTGGTCAGAGGTGTGTGGCGAGGACGGGGAGACGTCAGCTTTGACAAATGGTCAGTAGCCGTGATCCGAGGCTGCCAGATGAGACCTCCCTTACACGGTGACTTGGTCAGAGGTGTGTGGCGAGGGCGGGGAGACGTCAGCTTTGACAAGTGGTCAGTAGCCGTGATCCGAGGCTGCCAGATGAGACCTCCCTTACACGGTGACTTGGCCAGAGGTGTGTGGCGAGGGCGGGGAGACGTCAGCTTTGACAAGTGGTCAGTAGCCGTGATCCGAGGCTGCCAGATGAGACCTCCCTTACACGGTGACTTGGCCAGAGGTGTGTGGCGAGGACGGGGAGACGTCAGCTTTGACAAGTGGTCAGTAGCCGTGATCCGAGGCTGCCAGATGAGATCTCCCTTACACGGTGACTTGGCCAGAGGTGTGTGGCGAGGGCGGGGAGACGTCAGCTTTGACAAGTGGTCAGTAGCCGTGATCCGAGGCTGCTAGATGAGACCTCCCTGTCACGTTCCTGACTGGGCAGCCCGGATTCTAAGTCAGCAGCAGGTTCGGGCGCGTCGGATTTCAATATCGGTCCTCTTTGATGAAATAATCAAATTAAAGACCTTTCTTGCATTCCAATTTTGTCTTTGCTGGAATGGGTATGGCATGGCATGGCATTCCATGGGACATATTTTTTCTCATTCTTCCAATTTGCATTTCATCATTCAAGATTTGCGCTTCAAAAATCAAACTAACCTGTGTCTTGGCGATCTAATTTGCTATTTGGTAGTCGTAGTTTCTCATACGCTCAACTATGCAATCGCATCAATTCATAATGCAGTTGCATTAATATAGTCATACTGTATGCTACTGAGGCCCCAATCTTGGGCGGCATTATGTAAATCGCTTATCCGTATTCTACCCTCGCACAGTTCTTGGATCATCCAGCTATTCCATAATGTACCTTATCCGATATTATTTTGCATCCCACACATTGCAGCCGGCACAAGAATGGTGACTATGGGCAGGCCAGCTTGTGTGGTTTGGTTTGTTCCGGTGCGGAGAGTGGATTGTCGTGATACCCAGGGTGAAGGCAGGAGGTCGAAGGCTTCAGTGGATCCAAAGTAATTATCAAGTGGAAGGTAACCTCACAAATGTGTGTGGCTTGATAATGGCTGAACTTGATACAATTTAATTCCAAGTTAGGTTGTAATCATTTTTGGAGGAGAATGTAACAACGAAATATATTTCTAGCTCTACCCGCTGAAATATTCAAATGAGGAGATTTACTTCAGAGTTTTACTATGCTTGTCATTGAGACTAGTTTTCTGCATTTCCGAAAGCATTTTTCCATTCCATTTTGAGCACATCTGCTGATACAATGAACCTGGAGAATAATGGTAATTAAATTGCAGCAAAGTTTGTTGAATTTAGCGACGTGGAAGCTCACTTGTTTCAAGCTTGCCGATCTGGCTAATCAAGGCTTTGTAGCACATGTGAAGCAGCTCCTAATGATTGTGCGTGCGAGAATGCCAACTAAAAAAAAATGCTTTGCCAGGTGGCTATCATGCCGGCAACTTTCACTGGCCGATTTCTCGGTCAGGATGTACATACATAGCCGTGACGTCACCAGTGGGAGCCGTGAAGGCAGTCCACAACTGATCAAAGGAGCTGGCGCGTCGGGTTCAGAGGCTCAGAACTTTGGGCAATGCTTCCATAGCCGTTGTTCAGGTCAGCTTAGGTCACCATGACGGGCGGCATTTATGAATGTCACTTTATGTTGCTCCATCAACTGTTTTTGTCGACTGCATGATGACGACACTCAGCTATACCTGTGAACCGTTGGAACGGTGATTACCGTTGAGGACTGACCAATGTAGGTGGGTGCCTACCTACCTACCTACCTACCTACCTACCTACCTACCTGCCTGCCTACCTGCCTACCCACCCACCTACCTGCCTACCTACCTACCTGCCTGCCTGCCTGCCTGCCTACCCACCCACCCACCTACCTACCTACCTACCTACCTACCTACCTACCTACCTACCTACCTACCTACCTACCTACCTACCTACCTACCTACATGCTCCTTGCGCTTGGATCGGGATGACTTAGCGGGCATTCGTTATCTTGCCTTTCAACATGATGGATGCCTTATCAAGGACCGAAACTTGAGTCATACGTGGGCATCTGACCCAGGTCGGTAGACACTAGTCATGGTCTTGGTGAGGAACGTGGGTGTAGGCACTGTCATAGATACGATGACAAGTGATGCGATCCTACCCATCGTTCTGCACAGGTGCAGCTGCGACATCTCGGCGTTCCTGCTCTCTAGTGACGCTCGAGCGGCGGAGAGGCGTGCCGAAATGCTGCTGGTTTTCGGAGCGAGATTGCTCATGTTCCTCTGGGAATTGTAGGTGGAAATGACGCTTTCATTTTGAAATGTCCAAGTGATTTTCATGTTATTTAAGTGTGCATTAAGCACATGTCCACGCAAAACATTATGCTGCGGTCTGCTCTGAAACAGCGTATACTGTGCGACATTAACCATATGCCCATGCAGAATATTATAATGCGGTTTGCTCTAAAACAGCGAATGCTGTCCGACATTAACCATATGTTCATGCAGAACATTGTACTGCGATCTCCTCTGAAATAGCGCATGCTGTGCAACAACATTTGCAGAACATTATCCTGCGGTCCGCCCTGAAACAGCGCATGCTGTGCAACATTGCCCATATGTCCATGCAGAGCATTATACTGCGATCTGCTCTAAAACAGCGAATGCAGTGTAACATAAACCATATGTCCGTACAGAACAGTATACTGTGGTCTGCTCTGAAACAGCGCATGCTGTGCAACGACATTTTAAAACATTATACCGCGGTTTGCTCTGAAACAGCGCATGCTGTGCGACGACATTGGCAGAACAGTATACTGCGGTCTGCTCTGAACCAGCGCATGCTATGCGACGATATATGCAGAACATTATACTGTGGTCTGCTCTGAAACAGCGCATGCTGTGCGACATTAACCATATGTTCATGCAGAACCTTATATTGCGGCTTGCTCTTGAACAGCGCATGCTGTGCAACGACATTTGAAAACATCATACTGCGGTTTGCTCTGAAACAGCGCATGCTGTGCGACGACATTGGCAGAACAGTATACTGCGGTCTGCTCTGAAACAGCGCATGCTGTGTGACGACATTTGCGAAGAGATGCCCTAACAAACCGGATTTGCCCACGGCTGGAGATACAAGAGCGGGCGGGATAGGTAGTCGCACAACAGCGCCGATCTGGGCCGGAGATACAAGAGCGGGCGGGATAGATAATCGGAAGCACAACGGAAACGATCTAAACCGCACCAGATATGTGAAAGTATTCTGACACACCAAAAGGCACGTCATCAAAGCAGTAGAGATCCGGCTGCCGCTTAATAAGGGAACTAAGCTGTTTGTATTTTCCGGAATTCATCGTAACACTGTAGGCGGTGTCAAGAACACTAGAGGCCATCTGAGACACCCTGACCAAGGTCGAAGCCAGTCAGTTACATTTACAGAGGCAGCCTGGACAGACAGAAACGAAACAAGTAGGGTTCGGAGGTGGACTGAAACACCGGAAGTGCAACAGGCAGGGTTGACCACCGTTTGTTGCACGCTGGAGGCGGCCTGGATCACCTGAAATGAGACAGGCAGTGTTGAGAGACGGTCGGAGAGGGTGGAAGGGAGGTAGGATCGACCTCGGTCCGTTGTGCACCAGACGTAGTCCGAGACACCAGAAGGCAGAGGACCAAGGGTGGCCATCGCCAGAATGGACACAGGTAGAGCTAAAGCATAGCTTGTCAGGTGCCGAGGGAACCGCTGGCAGGATATCAATATTTCTGGGGAATTTTATTTCAAGCTCATGATTCTTTATTATCGTGACGGTGTAATTATTTTATGTAATTTCATCGTGCATGAACCATCCGTTTTTGTGAGGTTGTAAGTCAACACTACGAATATGATCTTGAGCACTCTTCGTGAAATGTGGAACATGATATAATATCATGTGGTTTATTCTCAAGCGTTTGCATGACATTTAAACAACCAGATTCATTTATAAAATTAGCCTTACATGACTAGAGATAAAAGAGCTGAATAGGTATATGTCCACAAGCACAACAGATGCGATCTGGCCAGCCATTAAAGGCGTTCCAGAGGAATCTGAATTCCGAACTAGAGGTAACTATCGGCGCCGTGAAAGCGACTGTCTCACTCAGTGTTTGTAGGTATGGGTGTTTCAACAGTTGTTCTTCGAACTGTGTAGCGTGTCACTGGTTGGGCGTCGCCACGGCGGTGGACGAGATACGCATCACCCAACCTCGTCAATTTGGGCATTACGCCAACGTCATAGAATGTACCAAAAGGATCGTCCTAAAAGCCCTTCTTCCCTATCGAAAACATGTGCGACGCCAATGGCTACCGAACAATGTTAGCTTTGCCACACCGGAATTGTGCCTCCACTTAGTGAAAACGCGGCGTTGGTATATCGATGCCGAAATGCTCGGGCCGGGGGGCGGGCCCCGCCGGGCGTTTTTAAACCCCCCCAGGTTGTTCTTTTTAAAAACCTAAAAAAAAAAAACTTAACTAAACTAAACAACTACATTACTACTGAGGCTAGAATAGTTTATTCTACCTTTTTTTTTTTTTTTTTTTTCTTTTTTTCTTTTTTTTAAATTTTTTTTTTTTTTAATTTGGTTTTTCTCCCTCCCCCCTGGTCTCTTTGTTTTATTTTTTTTTTTTCAAGTTTGTTTATTTTTTTTAATTTACACCCCTTTGGGGTCGGGGCCCCCCCTTCTTTGCCCGCCCCGGCCCCGGCCCCGGCTTAGAATTTCCCGCCGGCGCCGCCCCGGCCCCGGCCCGGGGGGGGGGTTTTTGGCTCCCCCGGGGCCCGGCCCCGGCTCCGGCTCCGGCCCCGCATCCCTGGTCTGTGACTCATCCAGTCTAGCTAATCGGCGTCCGGCTACCACGTCATGACAAACGGCATGTCACGTCTCTACACTCAATCACAAACATAGTTGATTTGCTCGTAAATCGACAGCTTCAGGTTGTTCGGAAATAAATCCGAATTCACTGAGCTAATTCAGACAACTTCTCACAACACAGACAATCATTGCTTTCAACAATTTATCGTCATGTATTTTCTGCGAATTCGTGCAGACACCCAGTGACGTCATATACGAAGTTGTGCTTTAGCTGAAGGCTCCCTATGACGGCTATCGAGATAACTCCCCTCTGGATGTTGATATGCAGAGGCCCAGTGGGTTCGCTCCATGTCTCCCTACTTTTCCACTTTCGAACAGTGAGCCCAATGCTATAAAGTACTGCTATCCCTTGCGCGTAAGTATCTTTTTTATATCCTGCCTGATCAAAGTATATTGGGGTGCAATCTCCAAACCATTTTTGGCAGTCAGATCCAGTGACGTGGGAAGAGTTGGACAAAGGGAAAAATGTCGCCGCCTTGTGGGCTGTGGGCCCCAAAAATCGCACCAGGGCCCCAAACATTCGCGTCGGGAAGCCACAAATTTGTGTCGGATCCCAGCTACGGACAACGGGCCCCGTCGGTCCGTGTCGGTCCCCGAAAAATCGTACCTTGCCGGAAAAATATATCTGGAGCCATACAAATTCCCGTCAGGACCACTCAAAATTGGCGTCAAGGGCCTAAAATAAATGCAGCGAGGCGCGAAAATCCGCTCCGCGGCCGGATATTCGCGCCTAGGGCGCCAAAAAAATCGCACGGTGGCTCCAGAATTCCCGCCGAAGCCACAAAATAAATACAGTGTGGCCTCGAGAACTCCCACAACGGCTCGAAAAAATCGTTTGATCCTCAAAACCGCGCTGAGCATCAAAATTCGCGCCTGGGCTCTAAGAAAGGCTCTTGCCTGGGCTCTCCCTTGCCTGGGCTCTCGTCGTGGCACAACAAAAATCGCGTCGGGGGCCCAAAGAAGTACAGAGGGGCCCAAAAACTCCCGGAAGGGCCCGACAACTGGCGTGCTATGGACCAGACAATTCACACCCCGGCCCTGGTTACCCTCGCTGGAGGGTGCACCGGTTACCCTCGCTTAGTAATCCCTACCAATCCCTACCCTACCCTCCTACAAATCATTTTGAGGTATTCATTAAATCCAGAAGGCACGGACTCTCTACCGGGGAGCTCAAGAGGCAATGCGGCGAAGATTTGGATCATCGAAGTTTGGTGTCTGGTGCAAAATGTGTGCTGTGATGGAGACGTTTCACGAACGAAAGTGAAGAATGAACTAACAAAGGTAAAGCACCTCTGAAGGCTGAAAGCTGCTGAAGTCTATCTCCCACCAAGCATAACCTAGATTGTATGTCTCTGGAAATGATTTCGATGATTGGGTCGGGTACTCACATGGGAAGTCGTGCCTAAATAATCCCCTTAGCCAGGGGTGCAGCCAAGGGGGACCCTGGGCCCAGTCCCCCCCCCTCAGTAACTAAAACTGCACTAAATCACACAAGACATTTTGATATTTCCATCACGCAAAATCAGACATTCTCGGCGCGTTTCGCTCGCCGAAAGCGATCTCTATTGCATGCATTTTTTGTGGGGGGGGGGGGGGGTCGGGCCACTGTTCAGAAAATCCTGGCTGCGTCCCTGCCCTGAGCTTTAAATACGATCGAGGTCACTGAACATTTCGCCTCATACTTGCTGTGTTTCATTCAGATCACATGTGTTGTCTGTATGTCATTGGAGGGGCAGGTGCCCTTCTAATACTGAATTGCACCCCTCTAATGGTAAATTGTGTCCAACTAAAGTAGAGTTTGGGAATATACAGAGTGAAAGCCTCACCTTCTTCGCTGAACAGTGTTCCCCGATCAATATAACCATTATGTGCTAATACATAATGGAGACTCAGCTTTAAAGTTTCTTAAATCTAGGTCATGTAGCCATCCAATCGTTTTCATAAAACGACTCCCTGGACACCTGAGTCTGATGTTAATTTCCTTTGATCATTGTTAATAGGATGGACATTAAATAATCACTGTTTTATATCTCCTGTTCAGTGATGAGAACAGGTATTGGTCTTCCTCAGTTGTGGCAAAATATTGTCTTCAACCCATTATCACCCCTGTAACTGTAATGGAATGATCTCGTGAGCATAATTCGAGATCCATGGTGGGTCGGAGGATCTGGACCCTCCTTGTTTGGTTCCCTGCTAATGTTAATTTGTCATTTTCTCCCTTCAATCTGAAAATATGTCTTGGAGATAAAGACATCACCCCTCTGGCTCGTGAGAGATCTCCAGCCCTGCTCGAAAGTAAAGGCCAGTGTCACATCGTCTCGTCCATCCTACTGCGCAAAGTGGACAGCAGATTCCCTATCTTCTACAGCCTGCCTTTCTCGATGAGGCTGTGGCCATAACGTGACGAGATCCCCTTTCCTTCAGCGGATTTCGGACATCGTTCAGTGGTGCCAACTACGGCCGCCAGGGGCGCTGCTGGAGCGCGGCCGAGTGCGGGGCAGAGCGGCGACGGGGGGCGTCGTGGGCGGGCGGTCGGCTGTCCCCGTGACCTGTCCGGGTCGGGAGGCGAACACGTCGTCCAGGCGAGTGTGTCGGCCGGGTCGTCGCAGACGTCGGCCGGCTGGCTGGCTGACCACCGCGGCAGCACGGACCGCAGCAGGTCCCGTCGCGGCTGTCGGAGAGTGCTGGGCGCGCGAGGTGTCAACACTGAAGCCACGCGCGACTGACACCCACAGCCTCTCTGTGGCCGCCAGCGGTGTCCGGTTACCGTCGGGTCGACCGGCCGCCTGCGCGCGAATCGGCTCTGTCGGCTGACAGTCCGGGTCTGGACCGCTGTCAGACTGCGGACCAGCGGGCCGACGGCGGCGGTGGTGTGATTCGACGGTGGGGTCCGCTGACGCGAGCGCGACAGAGAGGCCCGCGGTCGACAGTGGCGACAGAGAGGCCCGCGGTCGTGGCGACAGAGGAGGTGCGGCTCTGTCGTGAGTGATTACCGCCTGAGCTGAAGTAGCCACGCACGAACTACTGTTTGGCACGGACGGGCG
This sequence comes from Ashinkailepas kermadecensis, assembly GCA_034440615.1. NCBI lineage: Eukaryota > Metazoa > Arthropoda > Thecostraca > Neolepadidae > Ashinkailepas > Ashinkailepas kermadecensis. The sequence goes on along the minus strand of JAOTOM010003880.1, from coordinate 169,388 downwards.
GGCTGCCACACGGATTGGAAGTGACGGACAGCTTTACGGACGAATCGGCGAACTGAAGTAGCTAACTAATATGACTGTCGAGCTAACTGATGACTGCGAGACTGCGGATCGGATCACTTAGACTAGAGCGGTTCTCCTCCCTCGTGGTGTGAAGTCAAGCTGCTGCACTTTGGACGCTGCACGTCCGAATAATCAGGCAAGTCAGCACAGTTGTACTGCCGAAACCACTGCAGAATATCAGTATAGATAGGGGGTGATTTACTATGGTGTAATATTGCTAGCTGTCGTGCTGGGCAGTTTGAGTCAGACTGCGAATGCTCGAATATTTGAATTATGTTGAAATATGGGTTTATCTGAGAAGAAACATGATCCGTTGTAGTTTGTGTCTTCGCTTACGCTACAGTAACATGTCATGTTGGCCGTTTTGACGATGCTATTGATGTGAGGCCGAAATGTTTGTTTTTTAACTAAAATTTGACTCATAGACGTGGTAAATATAAGGACCGTAGGCCCAGTCAGTACCAGTGGGCTTTTTACTGGCCTTTGGGATATATGTTCGCCTTTCAATCGGTCCGACAGTTTGACATTTTTTTCTCGTAAAAAGATCAACAAAAACGTAATACGAAACCTAATGATTATCTTCATTGTGAGGTCCATTTCAACATTCTAGCCAGCAAATGTCATACTCATTTAGCAATTTGATGATCAATCTTTAATTATTTATAAGATTCCTGTAGTGCTGATTGCTGAAAACAGAAGATTGTCCGTGAAATTGTTTGAGAGATCAAGCATGTTCATGATATGCAGGATTCAAAAGTAACAATTGCAACGGCAATAATGCCAAAAATGTCAGTTGCTTTTACCCCAGATATCAACCAGACGAATATGATTGTTCCGGCTAAAACGAGCCAATACATGGAAACAGCTGACATTATAGCACATTATATTAAGATAATGTAGCAATACCATGGCTTCTTGTGCATGGTCGTATGCTGTACATCATTTTCTTCAAATTTGTTGAATGGCAATGCAAGGAAGGAATATGGTTTTCTCCGAAATAAATTATTTCCATACTGTCAGGCTTCCACAGTTCGCAGCAAAATATCAAAACAATCCTCTCTTAAAATGCACGGATACATGTTTGATTTATACTCCAAAGAATTCAGCGAAATTGCTGCCATGGACAATGTTTGATTCATATATCTTTGATTAATCTGGAGCACACTGCCCAACATCTACAATATTTTCACAATTCTACGTACTGTTATATTAACGATTAAAAACGAAGTATTATTGATTCTTCGAACTTCACATTACTGCAACCCCTCTTTAATTCATGGTAAGTCTGTCTGTCCTACAGCCAGTGGTTGCGCCGTTTTAGTATGCATATGTTGATATTAATAAGATCTGATGTTAGCTTTAAGCTATCGAGCATAAAAGCTCAAGTAATGAATCATTAATGAACGCATTAACAGCAAAAATAACCTTGAAACAGCACCATGCGTAGAATAAATTAAGGGGAACCAAACCCCCACCACCATGATTAGATTCCATTAATTATTGCTATCACCATTGAAGGATTACGTGAATAATCGAGTGCCTAAAAAACACGTACGGCTTCGAAAAACATCTTGATCGCTTCCTTCATCATTCTTCTTGATGAATGATGAAGATGATGAAATCAACTCACTGAATGCAACAGGTACAGGGTGCAAACATGCCCGTCAATTTTCGAATTAGCATGCTAACTATTAGCCAAAGCGAGGTAGTATGACTTAATGTAGGCGTATTTGTCCAATGTACTTAATGTACTTATATATAAACACCATTCTCAACATGTTTTATCTATGTCGTCTTCAATGATTTTACAGACCACTTCTTCGCTGCTGGACATTCTTACGCGCGGACATTCTTACCTTGCGCCACCCCAATTCCTTCTACAATCTGCCATTAGTGCAACATGAATTACCTCACAATAATAACGACATCCTAGGCTTCCATCTTGGTATGTGACGTCCATCAGTATACGACATCATGAAGTGAATGGACAGGGAATGTGATTCTACGAAGTTGAACATGACTTTACATAATTATTGTGAAGACAACATATAGACAAACTTACACATACCTAAATAATTTCAACTCATACACAACCAGCCGTGTCCAATAGCGAAACTGTCCACGCGACTCATCATATATAATTGCATTGCATCACCAGCTAACTGTCGCATTCTCGTACCTGTTGCTATGTTACCTTCTTTGTATCCATCTTTGTGCTATGATGTCCCTGCATTTCTTATGACGATTACATGAAGTGTGAGTTGGCATTAATTTAAATATCTGACGCTTTTTTTCGAGCTCATTGCTGTGCATTATGAGCATTAATTATTACGGATGCATTTGTTAAGCTAGGCAGCTGATATTTACAACAAAATAAGTAATAATCAGAGTGCAGGTTGCAGATGAGCGCAACGCAGAACACGATCGTAGGATAGACAATTTAGGTCTGCTTTCAAAGTAGATTACCAGGCGTGGGACTTAGTGTTAATTTGGCGTTGCCAACACAACACCAATAATTCGGCAAATGAAGCATTAGGCCAATGCATTCCATAGAAAGAATGGGTTCAACACTGGACTGTTTTTTTAAACGCTCGAACACTTAAAATACAGTTCAGACCGTATTGTCAGATGCAACGCCAATAATTGTGCTGGTAAAACCAATCATTTTGAGAAGCCTCTACCTATGTAGATTAACGTGAAGCTTGAAGGCTGAAGAATATTATAGTTTGGATTTATAAATTTGGAGGTAGTATGACATGATCATTAAATACGTTGGGTGGCATTTTACAGACTTGAATAATGACAAATCAAGGTGTCGTGGTCATACACTGGCCACTTCGTTATACTGAGAATGATATACAGTGCGTGATAATAAGCCATGTGCTTTGATAATTGTTTCCCGCTGATTTGGGGAGGGCCCCGGCTTGATTCTTTCAGGCCTCGATTTTACTTTTTGGGCCCAGTTGTGTTTATTTGAAGCCCCGACGACAATTTGTGGGGCCCAGTGCGATTCCTCTGGGCATCGGCACGAGCTTTTCGGTTCAGGCACGAGTTTTCGCGGATCCGACTCGATATTTCTGGACCCGATGCAATTTTTCGGGATTTCTTGTGAACTTTCGGAGCCCGGGTTGCTTGCCCGGGATCCGGCGTATTTTTTTTCGGGCCGCAGCTCGAAGTTTGGGCTTTTCAGCGCGATATGTTCGGGCGAATTGTGGTCATCGCGTGATTTTGTGGGACCCTGCACGTTTTCTTTTAGGGCACTATGCGATTTTGTGGGGCTTATGGCACGATTTCTGGTACTTTGGCCATTTTTATTTATTTATTCAGGATTGATTACTGGGTCTCTGCTCAATTTTTCGGTGCCCAGGAGAGATTTGGTTCGAGTTGCGATAGGAAATTTGAGTCCCTATCGCGATTTTTGCGGTCTCGGTACATTTTTTCGGACCTCGGTAGGAGTTTGGGGGCTCCGCTATATTTATTTGTAGCCCCGACACCACATCGTGTGGGCCGACGGAATCTTTGGAGCCCGAACGCGATTATTGGGGCCCCGGCGCGTCTCTTCGGGCCCATCACCTCTCAGAGGTTGGACATTTTCTCCTTTGTCTCCCCTTTATACGCCACTGAATGGGCAGTAGCATATCCATGTTCTACAATGTCTATTTCGTGCGAATGTTTAGGAATATAGCCAGGGAAGAAGTGCAGTTCGCAGGATTCAGATGTTGCTTCAGATGTATTCAACTACCAAGTTATTTTATTACTAGAAATTAGCTGTTGACATAATTGTGAGAAGAAATGGTCTATGTCCTTGCATACGACGCTTGACAGTCAGATTAGATGAAGCACTTTGTCCCACGTTGACGAGGATTTCTGCACTCGTCATCAGATATCACACGCTGCTACATCGCTCGCCTTTACCTGCCACTCGTCATTAGATATTACTCGCTGTTACGTCGCTCGCTTTGAACTCTGGCTCACCGTTCACCCGCTGCTATATATTGTTATGACACGATGCAAACTAAGCTGAATGTGATATTCGAAATGGTTGTTGAAGTGTTGTTGTTGGTTGTTGGTTGAAATGATTGTTGAAGTTGAAGAAATGGTTGTATAATGGTTGCTGATGCTTGTATAATGGTTGCTGATGCTTGTATAATGGTTGCTGATGCTTGTATAATGGTTGTTGAGTCTTATGTCATGGCAGCTAACGTTTATGCAAGGGTTGCTGACGTTTGTGTAATGTGTACGAAAATGTCTGCGATTGTTGTTTAAGCCGTGTAATTGTTGCTCACGTGTGTGCAATGGTTGCTCACGTTTGTGCAATGGTTCCTAAAGTTTGTGTAACGGTTGCTAAAGTTCGTGTAATGGTTGTTGTATCTAGTGTAATGGTTGTTGCACCTTGCGTAATAGCCACACATGTTTAGCTCATCGGAAACTAGCGGTATCATCGGACATACGCAGTAACCTTATGACACTAGATTAAACACTAGAAGTACGCGATCAACTTTAGACACCTTAAGACAGATGTACGCCGATAAGACAGATGTACGCCGTCACCTTAAGACGCTAGACGTACGCAGTCACCTTAAGACACTATGCGTACGAGGTCACCTTAAGACGCTAGACGTACGCAGTCACCTTAGGACACTATACGTACGAGGTCACCTTAAGACACTAGACGTACTCGGTCACCTTACGACACTAGACGTACACGGTCACCTTAAGACACTAGACGTACGCGGTCAACTTAGGACATTAGACGTACGCGGTTACCTAAAGCACTAGACGTACGCGGTCACCTTAAGACACCAGACGTACGCGGTCACACTAGGACACTAGACGTACGCAACCACCTTAAGACGCTAGACGTACGCGGCCACCGTAGGACACTAGACATACGCGGTCACCTTAAGCCACTAGACATATTGCCTTTCCTGCTGCGTTCAGTAGTACTGCCAAATTGGTGCTGTGTTCAGTAGTACTGCCAAATTGGTGCTGTGTTCAGGAGCACTGCCAAATTGGCGGTACGGAGTCACCGTGCTGTGAAGCTGTGTCAAGCTAATGACGTCACGGGTGCCACGCGCCGCAGCGAACAAATGCGTGCAGCATTATCAAGAAACTCTCCAAAAGGAGGAATAATGCACACTGATCTATTCTGTGTGCTGTTTCTGACGGTACACTGATTGTTCTACGGTGCATGCATTCACGACGAGCTTATCGTAAAGAGCATGATTGATTGGTGCGCCGCAGCACCTGCACCTGCCTTGTTTGCAGTGATTCATGCCAGGTGCGTCTGACAGCTGCAGCGCGACACGGAAGACGTGGTGAACGTTGCAAGCCATGCAATGCTAAGGATAGGCATCTAGGCGGGTCTTGTGTTTTCATTGCATATCATATTCGTCCCGCAATATATTTAAGAATATACTTTTTCAGAAGCTTTAGATGGCCTGACGCCAAGTTGTGGATTTGACCAATTGTACAAATGACCTTAAACGTACATGATGTTGGCGTCGCATAACATTCAGTTTCATGAGGGTATGAATTTGGTCATGCAAGCTGCCGGTACCTCTTGGTCTTGCCTACGATGATCAAACAAGAGCATGCGTCGCTGAAGTCTACACAAATAGCATGCCCCGCAGATCGTCGATTCTTGGCATTATTATTACATATTTAAGGTTAATGAGGAGGGCCATCTAAAGCTGCCTACTATATATATATATAAGGACTATATATATATATATATATATATATATATATATATATATATATATATATATATATATATATATATATATATATATATATATATATATATATATATATATATATGCATATATATATATATATATATATATATATATATGTATATATATATACCGGGTCAAGAATGTTAAAACTGTTATTTAGGGATCATCAATTCAGGTTAGACAAGTCGAGGCGTTGGACAGTTAAACGACAACAGGTTTTCAGTCAAAGGGTAGTTGTTCAATGGAATAGGCTGCCCGCTTATGTTGTGGGGTGTCCCTCATTGAATGTATTTGAAACGAGGGTTAACACATTTTTAGGCTGGATAATCTTGCTTTTCAGTTATAATTAGTGGTGGATGGGGTGCGATTTATGCTAATAGATGTAGACAGGGCAGGCCCCTTTAAGCAGGCATGGATGGATCTCGAAAATTATTGGTAGGGCACTCGATCCACGCGTGTGCTACGCGGGATCGAGTGAATAGGGCTAGATAGGTATTTGTAGGTGTGTAGGATGTTGGCTGATAGCTTTTTGGGAATTTAGGATGTGGTATTGGTTAGGGCTCTGAGTATGTTCATGTCCAGGATTATATTATCTTTTGTTCACAGGTTTAATCCAGATGGGCCCCTGTGGCTCCTGTTACGTCTGAACACTTTTTGACTTTATGAACCTGTTGCGTCGGGTTTAGTTTCCCAATTGTGATAGTTCGCGGGTGATGGGCTTGCTACGGCCATGTTAAAGCCCATGGAGTTTTTACCGCGCATCGCGTCGTTTTTTTCCGTCCCGTCATCTCGATCACAACCGCCAAATTGCTCTGGTACCCTTTGCATGCATGTTGTCCTGAAATATGGTGAGGAGTATGTATGATGTTTGGATGATTAGGAAAGGCAAATTGATTGGGTATGTTAAGAAGCAAAAAGGTCTCATGATAACTCATGCTCAATTATAATCATACCACACCGTAAACAGGAGAGGATCCGGAAGACTGACTTGAGGGTGGAATGCAAAAATCCTATTTAAGCAACGCATCATATTTCAACAGCTAACATTCGTTGTGTCTGCTTAGGACAATATTTATGCAATAAAATGTTCTCAAGTTTCGCGTAATCCCGTTTTAGTGCAGAATTTCCGCAAAAATCGGTATCTTGGGGAGGGGGAAAAGTGCCGTTGCTCCCCTTCAATCCGCCACTGATCGTAAGTCACCACTATAACTGCGGATATTTTGTAAACATCTGTCACCTCCACTCGTACCCAAGTAGCATGCTTTTTCACCTCTGAATATAAGTTCTTATCGGCTTAATGTGGCACGATTTTGAACCTTTCGTTCCATTTATTTCAATTCCATTCTCCATATTTTCACAATGCTCATGAAATAATGCGCAGGCGTTCTCTCTCAGCTAAAGTCGATATTCCATCTAGGAATAAATGAATACTCAGGCAAACGAAAAGCGGTCGTCGAGCTGAAACAATTCAAGCGGGAGAAGGGATTTAATTCTCAGCATTGGTGTTTTGATGGTAGCTGAAGGCAAGATACTGTCGTCAGCGGCCGCGCGGCCGAACCGTAAACATCCTTTGGTGGCGGCTAAAACGTTCGGAAAATTGTTGTTTCAAAATGCTGAAGTTCACAAATAAAGTTACGTGTCCACATGTAGATGCACCGAATTAACTAGACTATCTGGCGAATAAGTGGGCGATGTAATCAAGAGGACTTCTGCGGACAAAAAGCGTGCAAAGATAAATTAACAAACGCATGCTTAATCGAAGGGTCCCCTCTATTTTATGGGGAATTATCCATCCAACATTGTCTATTCTGTGGTAGTTGAAGCTACTTGACAGTCTGAATCGGTGTACCGCCGATTGAATATGTTTTATTAAGTCACGAAGAATGCTGCTGTCTCGGTGGGACAATATCATAGCCAGTATCTTTTAGCATTGCTCGAAACACCCCATAGAGGCTTCCACGTGCTTAGGGGGAATCAATCACACATTCACACTCCCCTGTCCACGATGCTGTGCCGCTAACAATTTACGAGGAGCGACCTCAACCTATGACACCTTGCGATTTGTATTACCATTGGGTCACGCGCACTATAATTCGGTCGCAAATCGTCCTGTACTCGATGCACTGCAATAGCTGTCACATAAACTACGCTCACTTGGAGTTAACCTTGTGACATATACCAGCCGCCACGCCGAGCACTATTCATACAGGCAGACAGAATATGGTGGATGTTTCATGTCAAGCTGGTCACGTGAGCACGTGGCACATGCCGCCAACCGGGGGCATATTGAACTCACTCTGACAGGACCACACACACCCCGTGCGAGAGATCGAACGGCCGACCTTTTGTGAGAGCATGCGCACCTAGGGGAATCGGCCGTTTGCAGGAATTGGTAGCGTGATGGCCTCAGCCGTACGTCCGTCAAGCACGTGTATCTCTTTTGAGTGGGGCACCTCCGAGTTTCGAACGACGCGTGCTCCAAGCACCGAGTGTGGTGGACAGGTTGCCCGCTTTGACTGCCCTCGTTAGCCGAACAACTGGTGCTGTTCGGTGCGCCAAGTTTGTACGGATGGTGATGTACGAATGGGCATGTCATGCACTTGCAAGCCACTTCTTTTGCATTTGACACCTTGTAGTTAACCACATGACCACAGCCTATGTCAGAAGGCAAGATACCCCCGAAGATCCTCGAAAATATGCAGCACGCAGTGAATCAGTCTCTGTTGGATTCGGTGGCCGAGATTGCGTCGTGTGATGGTCGGAGATGTGCGTATATTTTACCAGTCTCTGTTGGATTCGGTGGCCGAGATTGTGTTGAGTGGTGGTCGGAGGCGTGCGTATGTTTTACCTCGGCGGGTTTTAGGCTGAAAATGGTGAGCTTTTAATGTTGCATCTCACACGATTTCTAGACATTATAATCATGGTATGCAGTAACTATCATGCTATGCTAACGTAGTGCATCCTGTGCTAAGATGGGCGAAGCTTAGCGTGTACCATGATTGTCAACAAAGCTAAGTACGCCATACAATGCAGATTGAAGGAAACTTGGTGCTGCCAAGCTGGACGCATTTGGTTCATCAACAATGTGCATGGTTGGGAATGTGTGGTGCTGCCGCGGAAGTTGATGTTGCACTTGCAGTGCCTGCTGATGTGATTCTTCACTGATGGTTCACTTGAATTGCATAATATGATCAGTCAAGGCTGGCTGTTCGGTTTTGTCTGGGAACAGGCTCGGTCAAACAAAGGTTAGATGCATTTCGAAGAGTGAGTGAGCTTTATGCCTTCCCCTAGCTATGAAATATTGAACAAAGCAACATGTCCGGGAGTTGGTTTCAACTTCGTAATTGCTGAAGTCATTTTCTATTAAAATGCAGCCAACGAATAGTAACAGGAGCATAATTGTACTTCTGCGTACTTGTTGTTTAGTCCCTTTTGTTAGGTTAATGTATACATTGTATATATCAAAGCACGCAACTCACCATGTAGGCCAGGCTAAGTAAGACTTAATGATGGGTGCCTACCACAGATAAGCACACATTGCATGGCATCACACTTGCATCGTGCATACTTACAGATAGCATTGTCATCATTCCTCAACTACCGGCACGGAGACTCACCCCACCCGCACCCACAGCCAAATCCATACGACACGGAGACTCACCCCACCCACACTCGCCGCAAGTCCATACGACACAGAGACTCACCCCACCCACACTCGCCGCCAAATCCATACGACGCAGAGACTCACCCCACCCGCACCAACCGCCAAATCCATACGACACGGAAACTTACCCACCCGTACCCACCGCCAAATCCATACGACACGGAGACTCACCCCATCAGCACCCACCGCCAAATCCATACAACACGGAGACTCACCCTGCACCTGCACCCACCGCCAAATCCATGCGACACGGAGACCCACCCCACCCGCACTCGCCGCCAAGTCCATACGATACAGAGATTCACCTCACCCACACCAGCCGCAAAATCCATACGACACGGAAACTCACCCCACCCACACTCGCCGCCAAATCCATACGACACGGAGACTCACCCCACCCGCACTCGCCGCCAAATCCATACGACACAGAGACTCACCCCAACTGCACCCGCCGCCAAATCCATACGACACAGAGATTCACCTCACCCACACCAGCCGCCAAATCCATACGACACGGAAACTCACCCCACCCTCACTCGCCGCCAAATCCATACGACACAGAGATTCACCTCACCCACACCAGCCGCAAAATCCATACGACACGGAAACTCACCCCACCTACACTCGCCGCCAAATCCATACGACACGGAGACTCACTCCACCCGCACTCGCCGCCAAATCCATACGACACAGAGACTCACCCCAACTGCACCCGCCGCCGAGTTCATACGCCTACCGGTCCTCAAAATTGCAATTTGTGTTTGTCCCGGCTCCACACGTCCTGCATTACAATATGTGCTGGCTAACATGGTACTTTTAAATTTAAATAGAGCAATGAAATATGATGTGATCAGTGTCTTCTTTGGCATGATCATGACCGATAAATTATTCTATGATTGACTGTTTTGTGAAAAATGTGTTTTGAAAAGTTTCTATTCCGCGGAGCGCACTTCAGAAACTACGCCGATACTTCCCGGAGTTGCCTTCCTGTTGAATTTTCTTAGTTATCGGCGATTAAATGTGTGATATATCGTGGAAGATATTGGCTGGATTTAATGAGTTTGTGACAAAGAGCAGTTAATTAATTTCACGGCGACTCGTTCTCAGTGTATCCCATCCCAATCGTGTCCTTAGTTATTTTTCGAAGAAGCCCGAGATAATGATCCAGTTGTTAGTTTTCCTACTCCACTGTAAAAAAGATTAGCACCCCAATGGTGCTATTTCAGATGTCAAATTCCAGCACCACAGGGCTGCTTGAATTAAGCACCTTTCTGGAGTTCGCATCGCATAGCAAAAGTTAAAGTGCTAAATATAAGTATGGTGCTTATAACTAGCACCTCTTCATTGGGCTATATATAGTAGCAGGGTGCATGAAATGAGCACCCATGGGGTGCATGCGATTTAGCACCCCCAGGGTGCATGCGCTTTAGCACCCCCCAGGGTGCTACCTCTTGGATACGGTTCGCCTACACTGTAAAAAATGATTAGCACTTTTGCTGCTAATTGCATGCTAAGTGACTGCTTCAAACAACGCTTTTCCCTTAGGATACTAGTAACAAGCATAAGGATGCTAGCAACAAGCACCACATGTGCTATTCGGCTGGAGGCGGCTAATTCTAGCCTGCAGATGCTAGACGGCAAGAATGAGGATGCTTGATCTTAGCAGCCATGAGTGTTGTGCCAAGCAGTCCAGAATAATGCAACTGCTCATATCTAGCACTAGTCGGTTTTACAGCGGCAATTTGCTCTCCCGTCTAGTCGCTTTTCATCCTTCCAAGTCATTCCTTGCTTCACCTAAACATTCCAGACATGAACTAAAAAAGTACATCGAAGAACATTTATCATTAACAAGAATTGATTTCACTCAATTTTCTCAGCTTTTACATTGACAAACCTTGTTTCTTGGTGGTGAGAATAAAACGATTTTAGACTGATTGGTTTAGTATAATTTTAATTAAACCATTTTATATTCCGAAACCTATATCCCAGTACGCGGCAGGCAACAAATCAGTCGGTGCACGAGCGTCCTACTCGTGGGGTGTGTTGTGAATATTTATTAGTTGTGCGGCGTGAGCATATCGGCAGTATCAGGTATGGATTTATAAACTTGGTTGACATCGATAAGTGTAATTTTGTTATCATTTTCTCTACCGTTACTCAGGAAGTTGGCTAATAACCGCATCCTTCGCTAATTTAACCACAGCGCCAATCTGTCATCTGGCAGTCATCCGTCGGCTGTCAGATACCGTAGAGCTGGTGAAGTCTCGACGTAAATTAGAAAGCGTATTGCAATTTGCTGATATTCGTAAGTTTAATTCTACTTATTTCAGCAGCGTTAATACTAAAACCTATTTCGTTATTAAAACTTATGTGAGAATTAGATTTGGTGGTCGCTTTTAATTTATGCAGATCACTATGCCGGGTCTTCTCCCTCTATCTTGTTCCTGAGACCACGTGACCTGGGAGCAAATTTTCGCTGTAAAACCGACTACTGTTACGGTCCGTGTTTTTGGCGGGAGTTTGAGCACTCTATAGTCGGTTTTACAGCGGCAATTTGCTCTCCCGTCTAGTCGCTTTACATCCTTACAAGTCATTCCTTGCTTCAACTAAATATTCCAGACATGAACTAAAAGCGTACATCGAAGAACATTTATTATTAACAAGAATTGATTTCACTCAATTTTCTGAACTTTTTCATTGACAAAACTTGTTTCTTGGTGGTGAGAATAAAAAGATTTTAGACTGATTGTTTTAGTATAATGTTCCTTAAACCATTTTATATTCCGAAACCTATATCCCAGTACGTGGCAGGCAACAAAACAGTCGGTGCATGAGCGTCCTACTCGTGGGATGTGTTGTGATTATTTATTAGTTGTGCGACGTGAGCATGTTGGCAGTATCAGGTATGGATTTATAAACTTGGTTGACATCGATTAAGTGTACTTTTGTTATCATTTTCTCTACCGTTGCTCAGGAAGTTGGCTTAAAACCGCATCCTTCGCTAATTTAACCACAGCGCCAATTTGTCATCTGGCAGTTATCCGTCCGCTGCCAGATACCGTAGACCTGAGTGCAGTCTCGACGTAAATTAGAAAGCGTATTGCAATCTGCTGATATTCGTAAGTTTAATTCTACTTATTTCAGCAGCGTCAATAGTAAAACCTATTTCGTTATCAAAACTGATGTGAGAATTATATTTGCTGGTCGCTTTTAATTTATGTAGATCACTATGCCGGGTCTTCTCCCTCTATCTCGTTCCTGAGACCACGTGACCTGGGAGCAAAGTTCCGCTGTAAAACCGACTACTGTCTGCTTACAGTTAGCAGTTGGGTAGTTAATATAAGCAGCGTATAAAAATTGGCGGGAATATTAGCACCTTAACGCTGCTTAACGAAAAACTGCGTGAACATTCGGCCATTTTGGTTTGAGATTCGATGGCGTGCGAATCGGTGCAATCGTGCGGCAAGAGAAGAGCGAAGAAGAGAAGTCTCTCTGGGATCAAGAGAACCTCTGGATCCCGAATCACATGCCTGACATAGTCTGCACAAGGTGGGTGTGTCTTCACAGCAAATGTTTTTCCACATCCCTGGTATCAATATGATTATGTCAGCATCTTGCCAACCTCGCTGCATGCACCCCTGAAATTACGGGCGCTGGATGACTTTCGCAGTTGATCCAACCTCAAGCTACAATCACTAACATACCTGAGCTTGACAACACCTAGTACCTGGCATGCTTAGCAAGGCATATGCGTTATTGCCATGGGACAAACAAGCTGAAATGTAATTTTTGCATTGTTATTCATCTATGGACCCTGAGAAGCTGAGTGGGCTATGCCAGTTCCAGCCTATTCTGTGCCCCCCAAAAAAAAAAAAAAAAATCCTTTCTCAGACAATGGCTTGTGGGTGGTTTATTGTGCTGCTCAGAATTTATTAGCTGAAAGAAAGCTAGCCTGGATTATCCTGGATATAGCAGAGGCTGGATTATCACCACCAATTGTTGCTACCAGATAATTTTATAGGCTTAACCGAGATGGGCCACTGGGGCTCTTTTTACGTTTTAACACGTTATGACTGTATAGCATTATTATGGATTGTATTTGTTCATAATTATGTAGCCATGGAGCCAGTGGATCTGCTCTTTACGTCACCATTTATTCTTGACTGGCACTGTGCCATGTAAGACTGAACTGTGATAAATGTGGAGCTTGCATAAAAAAATAAAATAAATTGTCTGGGTTAGGTTTCGCTGGTTTATTTGGTATTATTGTCATTTAAGGTGTCCATGATAAAAGTATTACACACATTTTCCTTCATTAAGCAATTAACTGGGTTAGGATACATCAGATTAGGTTGTTTAGTTACAAAATTTGGGATTGAAATTAAGGAAACCTCTAATATTTCCCTGTTCAAGTACTTCATTGAAATACATACTAAATTTGCTTCTATATATATATATATATATATAAATATATATATGCATGTCCTCCTTTGCTATTTGCAAAGTAGGAAATCGTATTCCTTTGCATTGCTAATTGCATACGAATGCATTAAAAGGATATATCCCCTGTAAGCATCCTGATTCCTGTTCGCTGTAATATTTAAGATGGGTATCGGACGTAAGCATGTAGCAAAAGAAGTACTCCGTCCGTATCAATACCGTAAGTCAGCAACACCCGTACGCTACTATCAAGGAGTCCAATTTCGGTTTTAGCACCCAATGGGTGCTAAATATGCTAGCACCATAGGCGAACCGTACCCAGGAGGTACTGGTTTTTGGCGTGAGAAAAACTAGCACCCTGGGGGTGCTAAAGCGCACGCACCCCATGGGTGCTCATTTCAAGTACCATGCTACTAAATATAGCCGAATAAAGAGGTGCTAGATATAAGCACCATGCTTATATTTAGCACTTGAAATTTTGCGATGCGATGCCAACTACAAAAAGATGCTTAAATCAAGCAGCCCTGTGGAGCTGGAATTTGACATTTGAAATAGCACCAAAGGGGTGCTAATCATTTTTACAGTGTATGGTGCTAGCATTTTTAGCACCCATTGGGTGCTTGGACCCAAATTGGTCTCCTTGATAGTAACGTACTGGAGCTGGTGGCTTACTGTGTTTATGCGGACGGATGACTTCTTTTGCTACATGTTAGCTTCCGGTACCGATATTAAATATACAAATATATAACTTAAACTCATGTAGCCTAACCCAGTTGTTTGCTTCATGGAGGAAAATGTGTGTAAAAGCTTTCGTTCAGCTAATAAATTCTAAGCAGCACAATAAACCGCCCAAAAACCATGGTCTGAGAAATGATTTTTAGCCCACAGAATAAGCTGCAACTGGCATAGCCCACCCAGCTTTTCAGTGTCCATAGATGACTAATAATGTCATAAAATAACAATTAGGCTTGTTTGTCCAGAGCAATACCTCATATGCCTTGCTAAGCATGCCAGGTATTATGTGTTATCAAGCTCAGGTATGTTGGTTATTGTAGCTTGAGGGTGTATCAACTGCGTAGGTCATTCAGAGCCCGTAATTTCATGGGTGTATGCAGCGAGGTTGGCAAGATGCTGACATCATCAAATTTATACCAGGGATGTAGGAAAACATTTGTTGTGAAGACACACCCACCTTGTATATACTATGACAGGCTTGTGATTCCGGATCCAGAGATTCTCTTGATCCCACAGAGACTTCCATTCTTCACTTCAATATTGCCGCACGACTGCACCGATCCGCACACCATCGAATCCCAAACCAAAATGGCCGAATGTTTGTGCAGTTGTTTCGTTAAGCAGCGTTAAGGTGCTAATTTTCCCGAAATTTTTTTTTCGAAAAAATTTCGGAATTTTTTTTTCGAAATTTTTCCACGCTGCTTATTTTGACTACCCAATTGCTAACTGTAAGCAGCCACAGAGTGTTCAAACTCCGGCAAAAAAATACACGGACTGTAACAGCGCTAGATATAAGCAGTTGTATTATTATGGACTGCTTGGCATAACGCTCATGGCTGCTAGGATCAAGCATCCTCATTCTTGCAGTCTAGCACGTGCAGGCTAGAATTAGCCCCTTCCAGCCGAATAGTACATATGGTGCTTGTTACTAGCATCCTTAGGGAACAGCGTTGTTTGAAGCAGCCACTTAACATGCAATTAGCAACAAAAGCGCTAATCTATTTTTGTACAGTGTATGTTTTGTAATTCTACCAGCCGACATACATCATATACAGTTATTTGTTCAGCGCAGATAATACCGAAATAGTGGAATAAAGGTCGAATATGGACTGTATGTAAATTCGAAAGGACATGTCTCGAAAATCTGCTTGCAAAAAGCTAATGTGGGTTTAGCAGAATATTTACTTTAGCCCGACTTTCTGGTCAGATCCTCACACCCCGTCTCGGGTGGGGGGGGGGGGTGGGGGGGGGGTCGATACATGCCCATCTTATTATAATCTCCAAACTAAGCGTCGCACGAAAACGAAAGAGGTGTCATCGAAAAAACTCTCGACGAGTGGGGTCCGAAACCACTTCCAAAATTATATATCTCCCAAAAGTGACGTCACTAAGGGGTCCATGTGATCACGACTGACATATTTGTGTCTCTGGGTGGCTTTTGTCTCACTTATGGGGAGATTCTCATTTTAAAAACAAATAATATATTGAATCAGAAAAGGAAGGCGAAATCGACCATGGCCTTAAGATTTTTTCCCACCCAAAAAAAACTAAATTTTACATTTGAGAAATTTTTGAAATTTTAAGTTTTCAATTTTCTTTAATATTTATTTTTATAATTGGTAGGGCGAACCGCAAAACATTGTTTGAAGTCAACTTGCCCACATAAAAAATAATTACTTGAGCCAGTATCTTCGATTTTAGCCATAATGGGCAAATATACAGAACTAAAACGTCATCAAAAGCGAAGAAATTCACAAACTCCTCTGGTCGTTTCGTTGCATCCCTAAAGATAAGCATACGTTGAAAGTTTCATTCAAATATCTTTATCCGTTAAAGCGTGACGACTGGTTGAACGTTTTTGGAGGTGACCTCACTTAACCTTCAATAACTCGTTGACCGTACATTACCTGCCCTCAAAATTTTCACACAACATGACAAATTGATATGGGAAAAGGTGTGTAAAATATCGGCGCGCTGCCTCGCGCGTTTTTTTTTTAAACTATCCGCGGGAATCTTCAGGGGGAACGGACGGGAAAAGACCACCCCTATCCCCCGAGACGGGGCGGGTTCAAGATGGTGCTCTTAATGTGCTCATGGAAGTGTAATTTGGCTGAGAAAACTACGCCAATATGTTTACGGCTTGAAAAAAATAAATGTATGAGTTGGCCTGTCATACCTTGTTTAAGTAATTTGATTTCAATCATATTTGTAAGTGTTTGCCGCATTGTGTTTTCGAATTCCACTGGATAGCTCATTCTTTGCCAACTTTAGGATGAAAATTATGTATTCTAATAGTGACATTTTAGCGTGCAATGAGTTATGTGAGTGCGAGGAACGATGACAATGAACTCCGCCGCGCCGACGAAGACAGCATGACATTAATAGAAACGTCAAGCTTGCATTGTCTTCTTACCAGGACCAAGCTCGAGCGAAGCTTACCTTGTGTATATATTAGACCGCTCATAAGAGCGACCGCGTCCCATCCAGCACGATTCCTCCATTTATCGGCTATGCTGCTTTGATTGGCAAGCGCCTCATGAATTCAATGTGTCGTACCATCGACCAGGGGTTTGGCTTCGCAAGAAGAGTTGGCATGCGAGATATAGCAGATTGCAATTTCACGTTGAAAAGAAAATGGAACCTTAATAAGTTAAATATCCATGCTACTTGTTGTATATAACTTGGTATGCTTGCATATATACTTGTGTACTTGAATACGTATACACTTATATATTTGTATAAACTTCTTGTTGCATATACTTGTTGCTACATGTTGTATAAATTTGTTGCAATGTCCATGGTTTACTTGCTGGTTTTGCAAGGAATGTCGGAAATATTTGTTAGTTTAATTGTAAGGTGTTACATCAATTGTTCTTTCTAATTCATTCTTCTTCATTCATTCTTAACAGGTAACATTATGTGCCTCTTATAACTGCGCATAATGTAATGTAATGGAATGGATAATTTGAAATGGGGAGTCTGACACGAAACTGGGTTTCTTGTTTGGATTAAGTTCTCTTCGACCAGCTTTGACCATTTCGAGACTATGGATGAAGGAGAAGGAGAAAATGGTTTAGACAGGAAGACAACTAGAATATGGAGGGGCACATCAAAATACGCCAACCAGAGTTTTCAATTAATTAAGCTGTTGAATATTGAGGGGGCAGACCACAAAGCTGGTGGCAATACTTGTCAAGCTGGGGGAGGGGAGAAACGGCAGCCGCCCTTTGAACTAGATATGGTTCTTCACCACTGGCATCGTAATAGAACAACTGGCAATTCAACAACGCCAGGAATATGCTTTGGCGCCCAGCAGTGTGTTAGTTTCTCGTCGTCACCCAGCCTGCCTTCTGCGTCGATCATTTGTTCCAGATGACGCCAATTACGTGTCTGCCCGGGCAGGCAGCGTCGTTTTCACCCGGAAACAGACATTCGGTTTGTCCATCACCACTTGATCGGCAACCATGCACACGTCTGATCGAGAGCTCGCAGCATTTATCCTCGCCGGACCGAGGTGGGGGAGGTTCTCGAGAGCCCCTCCCCTCCTTTGGCTTTTCCGGTATAGTGGCCGAATGAGCATACGCAGAGACACGAAACATCACGTGTCCTTTTATGCATAGGTTTTCATGTGTCGTGCAAGTTTCAGATCCAGGTTACTAAAGGTCATAGATCTGGAATAGTGAAAGATAATGATGTTCCAAGCTCTTCAAAGTGCCTCCAACCGGGATGGTTTTAGCACATGAACACCGAACTCAGATCATGCTGTTATTTCATTCAGATGAACTATTCTGCCAGCTCGAACGTTTAGTTAAGGTCCAGATTGCTGACCTGATGTTAGATTCCCGGCGTTTCCCGGTAAATTCCACGGATTTTTACTATCTTGAGCGGTGAGAGTAAAATTTGGTAATAATTTTTCATGCAGAAAATGGGATTTTCACGGTTGTAAATGCATTCTTTCCATGCAACGCTAATGAGCATAATGCTAGGCTTAAACAATGAAGAGGGGATCTGTCGGTCTCAACTCCAATGGTGGCGACAATCATGCCAGGCACATCGCTTAGCGTTTCAAAAGTGAAAATATTCCGGTAACTTTGTCGTTAGCGACCAATGAAGGTTCAGGGACTGGTTTGGCGCCCGGCCAGACCAGTCAGTGGCGGACGGCCAGCGGCGGCGCATTAATGGCGGCTGAGTGTCAGAATATGGTTAAAGAAGACAATTCTCAACGTAAGAATATTTACAATATTTCAATGTAAGTGGCAATGAAGTGAATATCTGAAGGCAAGCTAACTTTGATAAATGAACTTACATCATATTTTATGGAGATAAGGTCTCATAAATTGTAAATATTCTTCGCGGACATTCAAGTCAGCATCCGGGCGCGCTTGCCGTGGACGTGTATTTCAGAGTTTCTGAACTGCATCAGGAACCCACCTGTTCTCTTGCTATATCTGGAGATCCCCGATGTCCGCATTGCCATTGCGTCTGACGCCTACCGCCTGATTCAGGATGGGCCAGGTGTCCGCTGTCGAGCATATACAGCTTACTAACGCCCGCGGCGTTCGTCCCATCTCGGCAGTCTTTCCCGACGGCACCCGCGCAGCGACTGGCAAGGCGCGCGACGCGCCGCCCCCGATCCGCTCGCACTGCTCCCGAGGGGTGTCGGCAGTCTTTCGGACGGCACCGCGCAGCGACTGGGAAAGGGCGGGGGGCGCCCCCCCGATCCGCTCGCACTGCTCCCGAGGGGTGTCGGCCGTGCGGCGGGTCAGACATCGGGCAGACTTTACGAACGCACACTCAGCAGATGTCGCGGCCAGCCGGGTTCGGCCGGGGCGCGATCAGCACGCCTGCAGCCGCCAGACGGCCGCGACCATCGCACCGCTCAGATTTACGGCGTCGCTATTAAACCGGATAAATTTAACCAGCTGAACGACATTTCGGTAATTTAAACCCGCTGATGGCTTTTCGCTGAACGCATTAAGATAAATTCGGTGCTGGATTTGGGGATCGTTTGCAGTATTTTACATACATTGCTAATTATCAAAATGCATACCAGTAGTAATGAATTGTGCAGCCATTAACCCTATATGCATTTGAATGTTTTCTTTCACCGCATGCCATGGACACATGTTTATTACACATGTCTATTACACATTTTCGACGCCCATCTAGAATACGCTTAACCTTGGTGGACATACCCGATGTCATCTGAGATATGGATGTGTATATGTGTGGTGCGTTCTAGTAATGTGACATCATGTAGACTCATAGTGCGAGGTGACCAAAATAATATGAGCTAAAAGGTATGCAAATGCATCACACAGAGTATTTGTGAAATATCATCCAGAGTGGATACTACCCACAATCTATCAAGACCAGAAAGATGCGTTTCGCTTTAGCCTTCACCCTCCTCATGTACGGGATCGTCATTTGTGGTTCAGATGTTAAGAGCACCAGTCTTCAGGTCTAACTGATGGCTCCAAGGAGCTCGCATTGATGTCATACGAACGCTTGTGGAAACAGGGAGCTTGTACCGACGTCATACGAACACTTATGGAACTAGTGAACTCGCACCGATGTCATAGTAACATTTGTGGAAATCTTTGTGTGATATAAGTTAAGGTCGCTGTCATTACTGGTGCCGAGACGGTGTTCATTTACACCATATTCAGAATGCCTGTGTTATAATCGTAGTCACTCTCATGCTGTGTTCTAGTCGTAGTCACTGCCATACTGTGTTCTAGTTACAGGCACTATCATGCTGTGTTCTAGTCGTAGCCACTATCACGTAGTGTTCTAGTCGTAGTCACTATCATGCTGTGCTATATTATTTGATTGTTCGAGTGTCTACGCTTTTTTCGTAATCTATGACATCACCTTTCATTTGAAATGCCCGTTGTCGAGGATTTGGATACAGGCAATCAATCAGAAGTGGATGCTTTGTTGATTGACATAGGTTGAGAATTTTGTTGAAATGCTAGCAATGAATGCGAATTTAACTACATTGCATCCAAACTTGTGAAGCAAACTATGGTACAATTCGGGAAGTCATAATTTTTCCTCACAAACGTATGCATTTTTTCTTTGACATCAAGCCAATATTAGAAGTCGTGATCATTTCGGTAAGCGTGCACATTTAGATAAAGAGACAAGCATACCATATGCCTGGTGCGGAAAGACAAGCATACCATAAGCCTGGTGCGGAAAGACAAGTATACCATCAGCCTAGTGCGGAAAGACAAGTATACCATCAGCCTAGTGCGGAAAGACAAGTATACCATCAGCCTAGTGCGGAAAGACAAGCATTTCATCATTCTGGTACGGAAACGTTCATGCTGTCACCCAAGGAAAACGTAAATGAACTGACTGCTTGTCCTATCCATGACCATTGATAGCACCCTCTAACGTACCAGGCCGAACAAAAGAAACTGCTTGTCACCGTACCACCTACCATGGTGGGAAGTTACCTCCACTTCCAAGTGGTTAATTGGTTATTAACACTTTGGAGTACATCGACTTCATCGGTCATGCAGCGCCCATGCTTACAATTCAGCGAAACCATTCATGGAATGCAAAGTGCGGCATAGATTGGAGATGTAACAGGAGTAATATATCTCTAGGCAACAAGTCAGATAATATTCAGACCTGTTGCCTACATGCTGGTGCCCGAGCAGACAGCTTTTCACCTTGCATATCGTCACTGCTATTGGCAAGTTTACTTCGCCTGGGAGTGATGGCCTAGGGTTTGCCTAGCTTGTACGATAACTGGTTCTCGATTTCAACTTCTTCTCAAGTCCACTGAGTTCTGAAATCCAAGAGCCGTTAATGCCCTTGTATTGGCCGGGCTGATAATTAAACAATTAGGCGACAACTTGTGCAACAGTTCCAACAGCAATGACACAGACATATGCCGTTTCCGAGTTCGTGCTTCAAAGACTACAGGCACCAGTGACGGTCAATCGTCCAGTGTCTGCGACTCTGCACGCCTGCTCACCTTCACCCGCTCGGTTACATCTTACCGCCTCGACCGTCCAGTCGCGTCTGGCCGAGCCGAGCGCGCGATAGGGGACCATGGAGAGGGGGCTGGCCAGGCCAAAGCCATGCCTGTCACTGGTCGGCATCACCTATTGTACCACATCGCGAAGGAAGGGGTCCGGTCGTCGCACTCCAGACACGCTCCACATGCACTGCATGGTACAACGGTGACACGGTGTCACAATGATGACACCTGACTGTACCATGGCGCAATAACACAACACCCGCCGGCCGGCCGGCCGTCGCGGTGAGAACGGACACTGACCAAGCAAAACATTTCGCCACAGCCAGCCGCCCGAAGCGTCAAAAGGCCTATGTCCTCGCAGCGACGGCACCTCGCCGACGGCTTCCACTCGGAGCGGAGCGTTCATGACTGGACTCGACGAGTCCGAACACATGGGAGCCAAACGAATTCCGAGAGAGGAGTCCGAAGTTGACGTCGTTGCACTATTGTCGTAGAGAGATTCAACAACCGTCCGCGATAACTCGAACAGCTTCTTAGCATGTGATGAAACCAACATTTAGAACTTGCAGACAAAATGCATGGAAAATGGAATAAATTGGCATGCAAAATAAATGACTTTTGTACGTTACGAGGAGCTCCATGACCAAAATTTCAGAGAAGCCTAGTATATTATCAGAGCATACATCACAGTTATGTTCTGTAATCGAATATCACTAGTAATCGAATCGAACCACACCAGTCACGAATTAGATCATAGCAGTCGAAGATTACTTCACCCAAACATGAACAAGATATTCGCAGTACACCTATTAGCAAACGAGCCAAATCAGCTCTTTCTTTCCAATGACAATGCAATCGCAAATCTCAACTTAGCCAGTGCAGCATGGTGAATCTCAATAGAGGCCTTCGCGGGCCGGTGCTACGGTTAGGCAAGCTGATCGTTGTTTACCATCGGGAAATAAGATCACTTCATTCTCTCATTAAGTGCGTGCTTACATATTTATTTAAACATCCGCGTCAAGTCGACTGTTGCAGCGTTATGCTGCGGTGTAGCATCGTCAAGTCGACTGTTGCAGCGTTATGCTGCGGTGTAGCATCGTTAAGTCGACTGTTGCAGCGTTATGCTGCAGTGTAGCATCGTCAAGTCGACTGTTGCAGCGTTATGCTGCGGTGTAGCATCGTCAAGTCGACTGTTGCAGCGTTATGCTGCGGTGTAGCATCGTTGTGCATAGGACAACTTCGTAACGTTGCGACGTTTATAGGAAGCATTGATATTGATAAAGTGACTGTCTTGCCAACTTACGATTACTGCAGCATCAGTCTTCTGTTGATGCCAGAAACTGGCGGACCCAAAATCCGTCCCGGTCATACGCCAACTTCATGGCAGTTTATGCACGCATAAGTAATACCAACTAGCTAATGTGTGCGCCAAGCTGGCTGATGCGCCATTGTCGGCGCGGCTCTGCTTTCATCTGCTTGCCAACGTCTGAAACTTGAACGTCTGAAACGTCAGCACAGGTGAATCGTCACCACATGCAGCAGGCGCGGCCGCAACGTCACGCTGGACATCCACCACATGCGGGTATGAAGTTGCTGGCGCAGCGTCACTACGGGCTGGGTGGCAAATCCACCACATGCGGGGTAGCAAAAGCGCCGGCCGCAGCGTCACTACGGGCTGGGTGGCAAATCCACCACATGCGGGGTAGCAGGCGCGGGCCGCAGCGTCACCACGGGCTGGGTGACAAATCCACCACATGCGGGGTAGCAGGCGCGGGCCGCAGCGTCACTACGGGCTGGGTGGCAAATCCACCACATGCGGGGTAGCAGGCGCGGGCCGCAGCGTCACCACGGGCTGGCTGACACATTGGGGCCATGTCCTCCGTGTTTTCCGCGTAAGTGTCACCACTGGCTGGGTGGAAGACGCCGTGTCATATATCACGGGTATCCTGCCGACTCGACCTGTCACCTTGTCGAATTGAGGGGACCAGAGATCAACGCGTCTCTGGCCTTTCACTCGCACGCATGGATGCATTCCAGGCCGGATTACACACAAGACGAACTCCACTGCCGTCCGCCGGCCTCGAGATAATCCCTGACAGTGCATCCATCTCTCAGTGACGTGTCGACTTGGTCTGGATAATAGTCGGTTCTGAATAACCAGCATTTCAGATGTTCGGGCGGGATCTGAGTTCTTGCATCGTGTGACCAGTACTGCTTCAACTCCCAGTTGATCTTGATGGGTGTCTTACCTGATTGGTTCACCTGGCTGGGATCCTTGCCGTGTTAGCTGTAGTTGAGGGAGAGTCAAATGATGATATGAATCCCATACCATAAGAAGTGTGGTATGGGATCCTTATTATAACCAAAGCAACACTACAGTGCGACAATGCTGGAAGGAATGCGTCTGTTGAATTGCAGCATGAAAATAGCAATGCGATGAAAAGGGTGTATGCAGCTTATATCTAAGCGTTTAGGATTGCATGCGGGTATTGAAAAGAAATAGGTTAAGCGTTCAGGTGTGTAAAAAGTAGACAATTAAATTTCCGATTATACTCCTCTATTCCTCTTCTGCGCTGGCATGGCAGATCAAGGTGGCATGGCAGATCAAGGTGGCATGGCAGGTCAAGGTGGCATGGCAGGTCAAAGTGGCATGACAGGTCAAGGTGGAGTGTTCAGGCGACTAAGCTCGACTGCCATGACACATGCATTCAGGATTATACTTATACAGGATATATACTTATACTTATACATAATAATATTTAATTGAATTAGCATCAGTCACAAAGTGCAGTTGCTTTTGCTGAATGTGAATTGGACACCGGAGCCGCGACTCTTGAAATCCTCTTGATGAGGCATCGGCAAAATGTAATGTTGCGCAAATGACTTGTCATTGAGACCGTATGTATGCAATATAGTTGAAACTATAAAATGACATTTTTTGCGTGTGATGCAGACAGAATATCATGGGCAATGGTCGGTTCATGTTGGCAATGGTCGGCTGATGTGGACAATGATCGGCTGATGTGGGAAATGTTCGGTTGATGTGGGCGTGGTCGGCTGATGGGCAATGATCGCGGTGTGGGTAATGGTCGGCTGATGTGGACAATGATCGGCTGATGTGGTTAATGGTCGGCTGATGTTGGCAATGGTTGGCTGATGTGGTTAATGGTCGGCTGATGTTGACAATTGTCGGCTGATGTAGGCAGTTGTCAGCTGATGTGGGCAATTGTCTGCTGATGTAGGCAATTGTCAGCTGATGTGGGAATGGTACGATGTAACGCCTATCAAAGGGCGCAATATGCACACCTTCCGTTTTTATTCTTATGGATGAGTTCAAACGCTGGATTCTTAGCCCCATAACACAATATGACAGGAGTCATTGCTTCGTAATTGTACCAAAATTCAATTTCGCATGAGCGTGAACATTTTTCACCCCCAAACTTCAATTTTCGCCATCAAAGTTGTCCGTAGGATGGCAAGCCATACGTACGAAGATTGTATGCAATTATGACGTACAAGTCTAGTTCTGTGTAGTGGGATTTGTGGGGATCTCTGCATTGAGAGCATCTACACATAACCAAGGATTACCTAAAATTCGGACGGAATTAAAAGTGGCGTACAATGTTGGAGTATGGATAGAGAAATCATAACATTTTGATGTTCAGATAACATATATCTCGGACCTTTTGTGCACTGTTGTTCAAGCGGCACTGCGGTCGGCTCGGCGCACGCGCGCGGTGAGTGCCATCATTTTCGCCGCACCTCCGGGTACGGGGTGGCTAAAAAATGACGATCATCCAAGCGGCACTGCGGTCGGCTCGGCGCACGCGCGCGGTGAGTGCCATCATTTTCGCCGCACCTCCGGGTACGGGGTGGCTAAAAAATGACGATCATCTGATCGCGATCTATATCCGCGAGATCAGTTGGTGCTCAGACTTCGCCTACCAGTCGCCCCGGTACACCGCTTGATCTATATCCGCGAGATCAGTTGGTGCTCAGACTTCGCCTACCGGTCGCCCCGGTACGCCGCTTGCTTCAGAGTACCCCACCTGCCCTCGATTGGCGGAACCTGCGGGCAGTTGGGAGACTTGCCCACGCAGTCGACTTTCACCTCGTTGAAGAGTCTGATGGTTTCACGAGCGTAGTGAACCGTGTCCAGGTCGGGTCCAGTGAACCGTGTCCAGGTCACAGCCTCCATTGGGGTACTGAGAAGCTTGAAACGGAGCCAAGATGGTCCCGACACACTTCCCCCGGTAGAACGTTATCAATCGTGACCACGAGCTTGCAGAGCACTGGCTTAATTATCCCTCTATATGGCCATGGTATGGCCATGCAGACCATAATCTTCCTCGAGAACTTCCCTCGAGACCATTGCCTCACTTCATCTGGGGAATCACCGTCAGGCCCAGTGCATAATCCTACGGTGTTCGGCATCTCACTCTCAGTATAGGTGAAGCAGGCCTTGTCATTTATTGCGACCTTTCACCCCTAGCCAGCATGGGTATACGGGAGAGCTGGCGAATCATGGGTTGGGACCACTTCTTTTGCTTGTCTGTCATTTGAGGTGCCTTTTGTCTCTGCCAGCACTTGAGACCAGCTTCTTGTAGAACTTGTGACTGACCTAACCGGATGTTCTTCCATAATATCAGTGATCATCTCGCGAACTTGCTGGCGTGACAACGTCACCATTTTGCACAATGGCATCCAGTGTTCAATCGCTAGCGTAGTCGAAATAAACACGTGCAACAACCATTAACTTTGTCTCTTACATGGTATCTGATGCTCATTCATATCTCTATTCCGGGCTAATATATATATATATATATATATATATATATATATATATATATATATATATATATATACTTTAAAAAACACGTCCGAATTTCAAGTAATCATGCATTACTTGAAAGTGGTAAGGAAATAATGTTGAATGCACCTCATATTTCGTAGGTTTCACAAATGTAGTTCATATTGACCGTTGAAAGTGCAATGTAATTAGTTTGACTTAAGACATAGCTATGTTTTTCGATTTGGATGCCAATGCTATTAAAATTTCCAAATTTAGACACCTTGAAATATTGGGTCGTAAAAGTGTAAGTTGAATAAAGATGACCTCATTTGGCCTGATTTGATTTTTCTTTGAAGTTGCTTCCCATGCAGTGGATACTTAAATGAAGGCTGAAGAGATCAATTTATCAATTTGTGTATCGTCCCATCGTGACCTGTGGTCGGGTCACGAGGTCAGAAGCCTGAAAGTTTGCAAAGATGTTTCAGCACCATATCAGTTCTTCTTGGAACACAATTTTATACTTTAAAAGTTATGTCCCGGACGTATTCAAGCTTGAACTTTCTTGACCTGGTCTTATGACATGACCTGATATTACCTTATGATTTTCTGATGACGATCCGATAGATATATTTTGCTGGAACGGTTCTGTTGGAATGACCCGAATCACAATAATATTTTCCAAGTCTTTCTTCAAGGCAAAGGTCATGTCACTAGGTTGATATATTAATAATTTAGCGACATCATCGTGGCCGAAAATGAACAGAAAAGAAGTGATATGAGCTTTAGGCTATATTGGCTTGCCAATTATATTTGTCCTGAGTCTGCAACATGCAAGGTTCGGAAGCTGGTTTTCAAGCTTAATTCTGACCTAACCTGTCTTATCCTATCTTGACTCATTTGCACTACGCTCAACGTAAATTCATTCATCTATGTCGATTCTTTAAAAAAAAAAAAAGTGTGGAAAGAACACAAGTAATTTTTTTTTTTCATTTCGACGGACTTAAGTCAGTGTCCTTATATTGATTTAGTATGGCATCTGGTGACCTCATTATCAGGCAAAATGCACATTTAAGGTAAGCTTCGAGCTCTCCATGACCAGAGCTTTCAAACGGTGTCCTGCATTTCATCGTAGCGTACGTATATCGGACGTTAGAGGGGACTTTGAAGAGTCCCGCCCCCTGCCCCGACCCGCGAAGGTGGATTTACCGGCCGGCCAGGCGAAGGTGAAACACTTCCTTCAATATGGTACAATGTCAGAAAACATGCGAAGTGGCAATGATCAGTGATTCGAACAATGATAGGTTCATCCAGTTACTGGTTTATCGTAACTTAGGATCGGGCCAGCTGAAGATGCGGCCCCGGGAACGGGGCTTGGCCCTGTCTTCCGAAACATTCCACTGTCTGCGCTTCATCTGCGCAATCTTCAAGTAGCTCAGGACCTTTAATTGTGTGGGTTCTGTGAAACTACATCTCTTTCGACTGATGTAGGAGCCAGCTTGAGGTGTGTGGGACAGGAGCCTGGATGCGGTTGTAATTCTGGTGACGGTTATCTCCATCTGTTTTGAGTCTGATGCTAAAGGGTATGGTCGACATTTTACAAGACGATGGAGCTTGCGCTTACAAACTATGCTCAAACGCTATGCAGTCGATGCGCCCCTAAACTACAAACTATGCTCCAAGTTTTAATTTGCATGGAAGCTAACGGTGCGGATCAAAATCATTGCGGACTGATACAAATGTATGCATCAGCCTATGCGTTGATGTGGTGCTAATAGGTCCTTAGACCATCGAAAACAGCATTACCTCTGCCTAACCTCGAGCTTCGGCTGTCCGCGGCATACTGCATACTGCATTGTTGTATGTTGGATAAGACCATTGGTGGCTGTATTGGAGCGTACCGGGATCTATTTGCGGCGCAGAGATATTCTGGATTTCTGCAATCTGATGAAATATTTATTTTTATTTTACACAAATTCGAGCTGCTTGTATGCCTAACTACCTGAAACAGTCCAAAAACCATATTTGTAGACCTCCTGCCTAACGCGAATATCATTTCACTTACTCATCTCTTTGGAGGGAACAAGCGGTATTGGTTGAAACACAGCTTCTGGGAGGATAAAATGGTCTAACCCAACTTCCAAAGGTGTCAATGTACCATCTCAAAGTTGTCACCCATTTGGGGCGTGAGGAGGCGGCATTGCCTTGCTGGCTCCTCCGGGCCCATCTTTTATTTTGGACTTATCCTGCCACTATCGTCGCGCTCTAAAGCGGGAATATTGTTCATATGTATTACCCTGGGGCTACTTAAACCACTTAGGTCTACACTGCTCGGACAAGACTTGACTTGGCAACACAGGTAAGTTATATCCTGTTGTTCTAGCTTTTAAATAAGAACATTGGATATATCCTGTTGTATATATATAGAGCCGACTGCATCGTCGCCCTCACATAGTTAGCAAAATATGATGGTCGGAGTAACTCTGTCTATATTCCATTGCTCATAAGATCTACTTTATTAAGAAGATCTATGTTCAGAAGATCTGTGTTCAGATCTATTTTCACAAGAACTACTCGAAAATGAATGTATTCACAAGATCTACTAAGAGCTGGAAATATTCACAAGATCTACTCCCAAGTGCAAATGTTCAGAAGATCTACTGGCCAATGAAAATGTTCAGAAGATCCACTTATAGCTGTAGATGTTCACAAGATCAGTTAGGAGGAGGAAATGTTAACAAGAGGTAAGAGGTAAGAGGTTAGGTGATGTGAGGTTGGGTCAAGTTAGGTTAGGCTATGTTAGGTTAGGCTAGGTTAGGTTATTAAGGAGATATTGTGAACATTTCCAACTCTGAGTAGCACTTCTGAAAACATTCATGCGAAAGTACACCTTCTGAAAATGTGCATTTACAAGTTCTGAAGACTGAGGGTTTTTTAATGTTATTCTGAACATTGAAACTTGGAAGTAGATCTTGTGAACATTTTCAGCTCTTAGTATATCTTGTGAGCACTTCCCTCTTGAAGTTGATATTGTGAACACATTGCTTTTCAAGTAGATCATGTGGAAAAAAGATATTCTCAACATATATCTTCTGAAAGTAGATCTTATGTGACTCATCCATTCCACCGCATTTGATACAGTGTTTCAATACGCTAACTGATATTGTGTATGCTTCTGCTGGCTGGTTGCATTCTTATGGCATCTCTGAAAATCTGGTGCATATGTTGCAGCGACTCCATTCTGGGTCGTAGGTCATCAGTTTTGGGTCTGATCTATGCCGTGTAAACGCATCGCATTATATTCCGAGCCTCCAGGCTGAACGACATTAAATCGCTGCCAGTCTTCTTTTCCCTTCTGCCTCACGTTGTTAAGGCTAGATAATCAATCGCTGTTTTTTTGCCGCACATTTGACGAGGCACAAAGCACGCACAAGCAGGAACAAAATACCGCGCCGTCTCCTGGGGCTGCCAAGGTCGTTAATACCGACCAACATCTGTGAGCCGTGTTCTGCGCCAGCTGAGCGCACCATTGCACCACTCGGCACATTACTCGCTGCACACTTGGCCAGGCTGTTGAGCATGAACAAAATACCTCGCCGCCGCCTTGGGCTACCAAGGTCGTCAATACCGACCAGCAGCCGTGAGCCGTGTTATGCGCCAGCTAAGCATGTTATTGGATCACTTAGCACATTACCGCTGGTCTCGCGACGCATTGACGACGTGTTGGCGACGTCTTGGCGACGCCTTGACGCCTTGGCGACGTCCTGGCGACGTGTTGGCGACGTCTTGGCGACGCCTTGGCGACGTCTTGCCGACGTATTGGCGACGTATTGGGGACGGCACATGCATCCAGTGGCGCCCTGGCGTGTTTTCGGCGCCATCCCTCTTCCCGTGGTGCTGCTACTATCCAATTGTCACGGTATCGGAGCCGTTCTTGTCTTCCGTTTGCACCTTTGTTTGATCGCGTCTGTGTGCCAGCGAGCTGGCCGTTTTGGCGCGAGGCGCTGCGACCCCGTTTGTCTTGTAATTGACGTGCGCTCCCGACATTGTCGCCGTTTGCATGATTATCGGTGACAAAGACACCGGGGACCTATTCATACGATGTCATAGCCCAAGACACGCCTTTCACTGCTACATTGGTGAATCGCTGCACTGCACCTGGTCAGTAGCTGGAACTGTGCAGAGGCCGCTCTCAGAGGTGGTCCTGCTGGACATCGTCTTGCTGGTCCTACTGGACACTGTCGGGCTGGTCCTACTGGACACTGTCGGGCTGGCCCTGCTGGACACTGTCGGGCTGGCCCTGCTGGACACTGTCGGGCTGGCCCTGCTGGACACTGTCGGGCTGGCCCTGCTGGACACTGTCGGGCTGGCCCTGCTGGACACTGTCGGGCTGGTCCTACTGGACACTGTCGGGCTGGCCCTGCTGGACACTGTCGGGCTGGCCCTGCTGGACACTGTCGGGCTGGTCCTACTGGACACTGTCGGGCTGGCCCTGCTGGACACTGTCGGGCTGGCCCTGCTGGACACTGTCGGGCTGGTCCTGCCTGACACTGTCGGGCTGGCCCTGTTGGACACTGTCGGGCTGGCCCTGCTGGACACTGTCGGGCTGGTCCCTGCCTGACACTGTCGGGCCGGCCCTGTTGGACACTGTCGGGCTGGCCCTGCTGGACACTGTCGGGCTGGCCCTGCTGGACACTGTCGGGCTGGTCCTGCTGGACACTGTCGGGCTGGTCCTGCCTGACACTGTCGGGCTGGCCCTGCTGGACACTGTCGGGCTGGCCCTGCTGGACACTGTCGGGCTGGCTCTGCTGGACACTGTCAGGCTGGCCCTGCTGGACACTGTCAGGCTGGCCCTGCTGGACACTGTCGGGCTGGCCCTGCTGGACACTGTCGGGCTGGTCCTGCCTGACACTGTCGGGCTGGCCCTGTTGGACACTGTCGGGCTGGCCCTGCTGGACACTGTCGGGCTGGCCCTGCTGGACACTGTCGGGCTGGCCCTGCTGGACACTGTCGGGCTGGCCCTGCTGGACACTGTCGGGCTGGCCCTGCTGGACACTGTCGGGCTGGCCCTGCTGGACACTGTCGGGCTGGTCCTACTGGACATGTCGGGCTGGCCCTGCTGGATACGGTCGGGGTAGTCCTGCTGGACACTGTCGGGCTGGCCCTGCTGGACACTGTCGGGCTGGCCCTGCTGGACACTGTCAGGCTGGCCCTGCTGGACAGTGTCGGGCTGGCCCTGCTGGATACGGTCGGGGTAGTCCTGCTGGACACTGTCGGGCTGGCCCTGCTGGACACTGTCGGGCTGGCCCTGCTGGACACTGTCGGGCTGGCCCTGCTGGACACTGTCGGGCTGGCCCTGCTGGACACTGTCGGGCTGGCCCTGCTGGACACTGTCGGGCTGGCCCTGCTGGACACTGTCGGGCTGGCCCTGCTGGACACTGTCGGGCTGGCCCTGCTGGACACTGTCGGGCTGGCCCTGCTGGACACTGTCGGGCTGGCCCTGCTGGACACTGTCGGGCTGGCCCTGCTGGACACTGTCGGGCTGGCCCTGCTGGACACTGTCGGGCTGGCCCTGCTGGACACTGTCGGGCTGGCCCTGCTGGACACTGTCGGGCTGGTCCTACTGGACACTGTCGGGCTGGTCCTACTGGACATTGTCGGGCTGGCCCTGCTGGATACGGTCGGGGTAGTCCTGCTGGATACGGTCGGGGTAGTCCTGCAATGGTCGGATGATTGTCCTGCCGGGCTGGTCTTGCTGCATACGGCCAGAGCTCGTTCCACCGGCTTGTTGGGATTCCGGTTGGTCTGACTTGCCGTGGTCTGCAGTGGTGTGGCCTGCCGCGGCCCTGGGTTGCCCCTTGGACACTTCACATCCTGCAGTGGTACAGCATAACCCCCGATAGTAGGTCCGAGATCACGTTCGAGCCACCTCGCTCCTGGTTAATTCGGTGTTAAACCCAGAATTGCTTGCGCCCATTGCATAGTCGCCAGTTGGGTATTACAGCGCTTGTGTCTATGGCGGGGTCAATAGCACACTAGCTCTGCTTTTCGCAGGCAAGGCGCTTATTCTGGGTGGCTTTTCGGCCAGACCGGGCTTAGTCAGACCTTTGCGCAATATGTCAGTAGACAGGACTTAGTGACGATCCATGCTGATCTGCCCCAATCCGGACTGACGCATCCCGTTCAATATTGTTCCGTCGCCTGTCCAGGAGATGTCCCACCAGAAAAGAATAGCAGGAGAGATGGTACTTGATGGTGTGGCTAGATTACGACGTCAGAAGGTCACGATTACATAATCATTATCGGAATCTATGAATTTATATTTTCCTTCCTTGCAGAATATTCCCGCTCCTGCCTCAGTACCGTTCCACACTAATATGCAATCCATCCGCAGCAACAACTGACCTAATTTTGCGAGGAAGAAACGGGGTCTAGTGTTACCTTTGGGTACGAATCTGTAATGTTATCAGTAATACGAAAATATGATGAGCTGGGAATTTCTCTTTTTCCTTCATGTAATGACATGTCTTGGAACTAGTTACCTCATTTTCTGCCCCATCTCCCCTGTGTTCTTAATAAGTTTCTGTTCACTCTGACCTGTGTTCGTCCTCGGTTTGTATGCACTATAACATATGACTTGTGTCAGTTCTGTCCACACCGATATATCGGTGGGGACCGAAACCTATAATTCACATATTTGTAAGTTACGTAGCTATGGAGATGTTCACGGCAAAAATGAGCAGGGAGAAAATGCTGTTCATTGTCGCTACATAGTCGCCTAGTAAGTTCACACCAAGTGAAGAGCATTTCATGCTCTGGATTTGCTCCTTTATCTCCACTTAGAATTACAACTATACCTGCACAACACTGTTTCAGAACACACTGTGACCTGTGATCTGGTTCAGGCCTGACCTGTTCTAGCATGTCTTCTGCGGCGGTTCCGGTTCCGTCTGACCTGTGACCTGCCTTAGCTTTGACCTGCTGTGACTGGTGACCTGTGGCTGGACGCAGTCACAGTCGACCTGTCGCGGCTAATGGTCGTCACCATTGATCGATGTTCCCGTGGGAGACGGGTGGCATGCGCTCTGGCAGGTGCCTAATGTGTGTTCGCCGGCGCTGTCGGCGCTCCCTCCCGGTGACTGTCCCGTCCGACACCGGTGGTACTCCACCGACCGGCACTGGTACTCCATCGACTGGCAGTGGTACTCCACCGACTGTCAGTGGTACTCCACCGAGGGCAGTGGTACTCCACCGACCGGCAGTGGTACTCCACCGACTGGCAGTGGTACTCCACCGACCGGCAGTGATACTCCACCGGCTAGCACTGGTACTCCACTGACAGGCAGTGGTACTCCACCGACCGGTAGTGGTACTCCACCGACCGGCAGTGATACTCCATCGGCTAGCACTGGTACTCCACCGACAGGCAGTGGTACTCCACCGACAGGCAGTGGTACTCCACCGACCGGCAGTGATACTCCATCGGCTAGCACTGGTACTCCACCGACAGGCAGTGGTACTCCACCGACAGGCAGTGGTACTCCACCGACCGGCAGTGATACTCCATCGGCTAGCACTGGTACTCCACCGACAGGCAGTGGTACTCCACCGACAGGCAGTGGTACTCCACCGACCGGCAGTGATACTCCACCGACAGGGAGTGATACTCCACCGGCTAGCACTGGTACTCCACCGACAGGCAGTGGTACTCCACCGACCGGCAGTGATACTCCACCGGCTAGCACTGGTACTCCACCGACCGGCAGTGGTACTCCATCGACCGGCAGTAGTACTCCACCGACCGGTAGTGGTACTCCACCGACCGGCAGTGGTACTCCACCGACTGGGAGTGGTATTAGTTTGACCGGCGGCGATGGTCCTGGGTAGAACCACTATATTACTTATCCCTGTTGACTCGCGTAGTCTCGTTTTCGTCCAATGTTTGCGTGTTATAAGAGTCGATTTGTGGGTGGTCGTAAGCCTCTCAACGTAGGACCGGGCCAGGACGGAAAACTTGATTTGGTGTTATTTGAAGAGAGAAGACTGGGCGATGAAAGGATTTTCATCAGATCAGCGCGGTCATAGTAATGCAGAAGCGTTATATATTACTGAGAATATAACATGATCAGCCATGGCCTTTCCTTGTCATTTATCGGAACAGCTCTATAATCAATCTACTTCAGCTGACAACTTCTTTGGAGGGAAGTGGATTACACTGAAGGAATTTTGCGTGGAGGACGTTCGAGTCAATGTCTTCACCAAGGGCGTCTCATATCTAAGGAACAGGTCGAAATATATCCTTCGAGGTTCCTCAAATAAAACCCAGAAGCCTGAAACTGATAGATGGCCTGGCTGTGAAGCTTGCTCTGCATAGTACAAACATAAATATCTAAGTCATAAAGTTTTAGGGCTTAATAAAAGCCGCATGGGCCTATCTGGATTAGGCCTAAATGGAGGATACCGCGAGAAGAGACAAACACGGACTGAAATCCTCTAATTAACGTTATATCCTGTGTTCTAAAGCACTATCTACCCCATTGTGCTACCACGGCCAATCTACTGAGCATCACATACCCGGAGGCCTGTTCTGAATCCACCGCCAGGCACAAGTCTGTTACTTGCATAATTCCCCACTTGTAAGCATGATTTAAGATATCTACAAGCATCAATTCCTCCCATTCACCCTAATTCATACATCCCTGCTGCACAACTTAACATTCAATAAGCGATTTTTGGACCTACACTCTTAAATTGATCAACCACCCTTTGACTGGAAGTTGTTTGGCTTTTAACTGTCCTATACGCCTAGCTTGAAGTGATGACCCCTATGTGATTCTCGAATTTGAAAAGCATAATCCAGATTGACATTATCTAACCGTTTTACTATCTTAGGCATCTGAATCATATCGCCCCTAAATCTCCTATTAATTACGTGAGTCACACTTACGTGTGACCTAATAACATAGCATTCGTGCCTCTCCCCATGTTCTAAATTGTCTAGTCCTAGTTGTATGATATCCAAGCCCAACTCTTCCATGCTCCAGAAACAATTCTGGTTCGAAACATGAGACTACTTTGGCTCTCTCCAATATTGTTTTTGCATCGTCAATGCTTTGTGTTGCGGTCCATCATTTTCAGCCATCTCTAACAAAGCGGGTCGGTGGTGCGCGCTCCGACACCAAGCGTGCGCTGGCCAATTCCAGGGGGGCGTAATTTGATCAAATATGCATTCACATATGCATAGCGAAATAAAGCAGTCACATAATTTGGGCTAATCATTCGGACCGGAGTAATTATGGGCGTGACGACCGTTGCCTCCTCACGTGTTCAGTCGGCAGGAGGGGAGACAGCTTGTACGTAGCGGATGACATCGACGGCAGATGTCGAACTGGGGCAGACCCGGGGCCTGGTCGATGGCCGATCCAGTCCTGCACGGATGTTGTACCTCATCCCGCGGTTGCTGGATACCATCACCACCACGATGGTGCAACGAGGGAGAGCACATGAATGGGAGGAGGAATAGGAAGAGGAAGATAAAGAGGTATTGGAAGTCACACACATGAAGAAGTCAGCTGTTCAGCCCAGTGTGTGATTGACAGATAGAGGTGCACACATGATTTTCTTATGGGGGGGGGGGCGCAAATTTGTCGAAGGCCCCCATTTCTGAGGGCTCCTTGCCTGTTTTTTGGGCCACTCCATGATGCAACGTTATCGGGGGTGAGGGTGGGTGCCTGCTGCCATGTTCCAGAAAAGTCATGGGTCAGTTAATTAGTACCTCTTATGTATGTATTGCTTTCCATACCTTTCCTTCCAAAACAGTTGCAAGTCATTGCATGTGATTCATTTATTTCACTTATTCATTTATTCATACATTCATGTTCTGCAACATTTATTTCTGCACTACTTGATTGACTATTTATTTGTATATATATATATTTATTTATGCGGTGGTATTTATGATCAGATGTAGTAGGAGCTGTATCCTCTGGATACAGGACGTGATGACTTGTGTGAGGGACACCTGGAGGCGGCTGCTCGTCTTTCCGGGCGATGATCGCCGTGGGAACCATCTCCTCTCGCCACAGCCTATTAACACATTGATGATGGAAGTCGGTATGTTGAGTAGTTCCTGCGGTCAGAGTGGAGTTATTGTGGTTGCCGTTTTCCCCCACCAGCCTGGCCTGTATGATAATGACAGCCAGGTGAACTATCTCGACGCTTTCGTCGCGGGCAGTGGGCTTTTTGGGTGCGTGAGTCACCTAAAGGAGAGCTAGTTCGCGATTGGCAATGCGGTAGCGACGACACCTGGCATACTTCGACAATTCTTCTCTCCACTTGCTGAAGCTGCAGTGATAAAATTGACCCCGCTGATCCCCCGCGAATCCACACTCTACCAAAGCGTACATGGCGCATCGGACTAAAGAAGATGACCTGTGGGCAGCATCCGCTCCAGCAGAACCTGTGGGCAGCATCCGCTCCAGCAGAACATGACCTTTCACTCACTATCGGCTATCTCATGGGCGTTCCAGATGTGTCGCAGGTGTTTCAACCACTCTGCAACAGATATTAGAAACTTGAGTAAAGCCTCTGATCCTCAGGGATCACGCAGGACGCTGTAATGCATTCTCGAGTTCGCCAGTCAGCTGTCTCTGAGTGCAGCTGGCCACCAGATCCACAGAGCTGCAATATGCATGGGATGTTTCCCGCCTCGACGCAAGAGCGCCCACTTCAGCCATCATATAGCTGTCTTGCGGACAGCTTGAAATCCGACTAAGTGCTGGACTGATGTTGAAACATTCGCTTCAAGCCTTGGAATCTACATGTCAAATCCCAGTCGTGGCAATTCATTCGCATTTCTGACCCTAGCCGTGGCCATTCACTGACATTTATGACCCTAGCCGTGGCCATTCACTAACATTTCTGACCCTAGCCGTGGCCATTCACTAACATTTCTGACCCTAGCCGTGGTTATTCACTAACATTTCTGATCTCGGCCTAGCCATTCTCTCTTCTGACGCATACGTGCCGATGAGCGTCACCGACCTCACATCGGGCGACTCACCAACATGTTCCACCTCACACCTGGTGAATTCCCAACATCTCTGACATCGGACATCGTAGTTCTTTAACAGCCTTGACCCAGCCCTGTTGACTTATTAACCCGCCATCATCAGAAGAGGGATGGCGCGTTTTTCCCCGCCTAGCGAATTTTGCAATAAAATGCGCGAATACATCGGCATGTGTTTCAGGGCCAGTTTTTGTCTCTTCTGGCATCGTCCTCTCATTTGGCTTAATCCAAATGGCCCCTGTGGCTTTTATTAAGCCCTAAAACTTCATGACTTAAATTTGTATGATTGTGATATGCAGAACAAGCTTCACAGCCTGGCCATCTATCAGTTTCAGGCTTCTGGGTTGTATTTGAGGAACCTCGGAGGATGTGTTGATGTATCAGTTCTACACATTTTGAGACACATCCAGGTGACCCCGGGCCATGCGTGAGCGACAGCATTGGGACGTCACCTCTGGTGGCTTTTGGTCAAAATGAAGGTTATGCGGAACACAGCTACAATACTGAAGTGATAGAGATATAATCGATTTCTTTCCGCGAGATGAGAGATAATACATGGTAGAGAGATACTATCTTAAAATTTCGCTACCCGACGTCATGTCTAAAAATATGTCCAAAATCATACCATTGAAAAATAATAGTTAACAAAACAACTTGTGAACTTCGAAACTGTTTAAACTATATTCATGTATATATATATATATATATGTATATCATATATATTATATATATCATATATATGTATATATATACATATATATATATATATATATATATATATATATATATATATATATATATATATATATATATATATATATATATATATATATTTATATATATATATATATATATATATATATATAAATATATATATATATATATATATATCCATATATATATATATAGATCTATATATAAATCCATATATCCATGTGTTTATATAGAGAGAGAGAGAGAGAGAGAGAGAGAGAGAGTGAGTGAGTGAGTGAGAGAGAGAGGGGTCAGTGCTGTGAACATGCATGTAAATTGTAGTCATTATTTTTTAGAATGACCAAGTTGCAACTCCTTGAAGATCGCATACCGTCGCGACTCATTGCAGTGATGTGTTGTCCTTACATAATGTCTGAGGCAGTTATGGACCCACTATTAAGTCATTCCTGACATCGATTATGAATATTTCGACACGTGGATTGGGTTAGTGGTCTTCCACCACATATCATTTCACTTGCTCATCCCACTCCTCCCCCGCTCCCAATTTGCCTAACATGCAATAATCCTCCCCCACTCCCAAGTTGCCTAACATGCAATAATCCTCCCCCACTCCCAAGTTGCCTAACATGCAATAATCCTCCCCCACTCCCAAGTTCCCTAACATGCAATAATCATCCCCCATTCTCAAGTTGCCTAACATGCATTAATCCTCCCCCACTCCCAAGTTGCCTGACATGCAATAATCCTCCCCCACTCCCAAGTTCCCTAGCATGCAATAATCCTCCCCCACTCCCAAGTTGCCTAACATGCAATAATCCTCCCCCACTCCCAAGTTGCCTGACATGCAATAATCCTCCCCCACTCCCAAGTTGCCTGACATACAATAATCCTCCCCCACTCCCAAGTTGCCTAACATGCAATAATCCTTCCCCCACTCCCAAGTTGCCTAACATGCAATAATCCTCCCCCACTCCCAAGTTGCTTGACATGCAATAATCCTCCCCCACTCCCAAGTTGCCTGACATGCAATAATCCTCCCCCCACTCCCAAGTTGCCTGACATGCAATAATCCGCCCCCCACTCCCACGTTTCCTGACATGCAATAATCCTGCCCCACTCCCAAGTTGCCTGACATGCAATAATCCTCCCCCACTCCCAAGTTGCCTAACATGCAATAATCCTCCCCCACTCCCAAGTTGCCTGACATGCAATAATCCTCCCCCACTCCCAAGTTGCCAAACATGCAATAATCCTCCCCCACTCCCAAGTTGCCAAACATGCAATAATCCTCCCCCACTCCCAAGTTGCCAAACATGCAATAATCCGCCCCCACTCCCACGTTTCCTGACATGCAATAATCCTGCCCCACTCCCAAGTTGCCTGACATGCAATAATCCTCCCCCACTCCCAAGTTGCTTGGCATGCAATAATCCTCCCCCACTCCCAAGTTGCCTGACATGCAATAATCCTCCCCCACTCCCAAGTTGCCTGACATGCAATAATCCGCCTCCACTCCCACGTTTCCTGACATGCAATAATCCTGCCCCACTCCCAAGTTGCCTGACATGCAATAATCCTCCCCCACTCCCAAGTTGCCTAACATGCAATAATCCTCCCCCACTCCCAAGTTGCCTGACATGCAATAATCCTCCCCACTCCCAAGTTGCAAAACATGCAATAATCCTCCCCCACTCCCAAGTTGCCAAACATGCAATAATCCTCCCCCACTCCCAAGTTGCCAAACATGCAATAATCCAGAACTACATTTAATGACGGCACCGCGTATTTTTTTAACATTGCCATTTAATGGTCGCAAATGAAAGAAGTGATATCTGGATACAATACCCAATCGTTGTATGTGCTTGATATTGACCTACAGCCTTAAATTTAGCCGGAAGAAGCCAGAAAAGATAGTTATGTTTCGTGATCGCATGGCTAAGTACATCTGCTTGGCATTTAATTCACACATATCGAACCCGTATTTTCTAAGATATCATGGCCTATAATTTAATCCCAGTTGACCTTTACTTTTAACCTCAAGCAAAATAGTTGTGTGTGCGTTAGGATCGCATTGACAATGAGCACCGGTTAACGTTGGAATCATGGCAATCTGGCAAATGCTTTGAGACAGATTTAAATCATACCATATGATTTAAAACCATATTACCCTGAACGTTGAGGTAAAAACAAAATCAATTCTGCGTGCTTTATCTGCACGACCAAGTACACTATCGTTTGACAATTGAATGACACAAATCGACAAGCATTACGTGAGATAAATTACCCCATATTTTCGCAGCATGTGACCTGTGGCCTGGAAATGCTAGGCTGACACTGATGACCTTCCACCACATGACTTGTGTTTTGACTTGTGTGTTGCCCTCATATAATTATATTCAGTTGATATGGAATTCGGTGTCGTTATAATGGAAGTATGGAAAGCTACCTGATTCGGGCATATGACCTTATCCTGTTACTTGAGACTTGATTTAATAATACTTTGAGGTTGCACTGTTTCGCATACCGTTTGCCGTTTCAAATTTGTCAATCGTCGTAACCTTTCCTGGAGGTTTAAATGCGTGCCTTCCCCCAACCGTGGGGTAGCTCTGTGCTGCCAGATACCTCTATCCGGAGCGGGCCAGCAAGCGATGCATTATCCGTTCCGGTATGGCCTGGATAGCACTTCGCCGACATGAGAGACTAATTAAGTGCCGAGCGGACTACGCCTGAGGATCAGGGCCCACCGTGTGATACGAGAGGGTCGTCGACCTGACGTGTATGTAATGAACTCTCCGGGGCCTACCACACGAGACGCCGCAAGGTGGTGACAGGCCAATCCGGCTCCGTGGATGATGAAACCGGTGATTGCCTACCGGCATTCCCAGTCTCGGACAACCCGTTTCCTCTCCGCAGAGCTGATTGTTCTGAACCCGAGATTCATTAGAGGGGCAGAGACTTCTTTGACCCCACCCACCCTCTCTGGCATATCTTGAACAGTGCCCGTATCCTTCCCTGTGAGTTTAAAAATGCGCCTTCCCCAACCGTGGGGTAACTATTTCGTAGCTATGTCGCTAGCAAACTGAAACATGCGGTACCTTGAAGTGGAGAACTAAACTACACCCTGTACAAAATTAACTCCCGTCCTATCTCTTAAATTCGGTCAAAACAACGGGATGGGGTCGTCTTTTTACCTGTCGTCTTTCTTTTGCAATTAGCCACTAATATGGCCTGATTAATGGGAGGTTAAAATGAATATATTCACCCGTGTGAGAGCAGAATTAGACATGGGTATCCTGTCTTCAAGTATACGAAGTCAATTTGATCCATCCATGGTCGGCTTCAAGGTCATGCTGGGTCAAATGTGTTTGCTTTGCATAAGTAATTGTCGTGCGTGTCAGAAGTGTTTGAGCGCACGTACCATACAAACATGCTCATTTGTTAACCCTACTCCTATCGATGACCCAGAGCATGGAAAAGTATCACCCTGAGGTGATTAGCAACAAACCGAAGGTGACAATACACTCTGGGGTGACAACACAACTTGGGGTGACAACACAGCCCGGGGTGACAACACAACCTGGGGTGACAACACAGCCCGGGGTGACAACACATCCCAGAATGATAACGCATCCAGGGGTAACAACACATTCCGGGGTGACAACACAACCCGGGGTGACAACACATCCCGGGGTGACAACACAACCCGGGGTGACAACACAACCCGGGGTGACAACACAACCTGGGGTGACAAACAGCGGTGACAACACATCCCAGAATGATAACGCATCCAGGGGTGACAACACATTCCGGGGTGACAACACAACCCGGGGTGACAACACAACCCGGGGTGACAACACAACCCGGGGTGACAACACACCCCGGGGGACAACACACCCCGGGTGACAACACAACCCGGGGTGACAACACAACCCGGGGTGACAACACACCCCGGGGGACAACACAACCCGGGGGACAACACATCCCGGGGTGACCTGAGGTGTTTCGAAAAGTATGTAGCTTGGGGAAATCGTCCCTTTTTACTTTCATAGTTAAAAAATACATGCTGAATTCCAATGTAGCACTCATATTTCTCCATCATTGTTCGTCTGCCATAGGAATGGGATAAGAAGCGATTTAAAAAGACGTGTATAATATAGCGTTGCAGATTTGGCGTAACATATAACGTGACAAGTGGGATAAATTTTTGGGCTCTTTGATTATACATACGACTATTTGATTTTCTTAT
This sequence comes from Ashinkailepas kermadecensis, assembly GCA_034440615.1. NCBI lineage: Eukaryota > Metazoa > Arthropoda > Thecostraca > Neolepadidae > Ashinkailepas > Ashinkailepas kermadecensis. The sequence goes on along the minus strand of JAOTOM010003880.1, from coordinate 126,934 downwards.
CCATGGTTTAATTTCACATACAAGCGTGCATCGCCTGCAGCATGCACACATGCGCAATTACCTCATATGCCATTATTTAACCTTGGCTTGATGCATGTGACATATGCAAATGGACATGCTCGCCCCTTTTATATGAATATTCACGCATGCGAATCGTTTGCCATGCATTTTTTTAACCTAAGCAATTGTTCACAAAAATATTCAGACTATTCACTTCATTTGGTCTGTGGCGTAACTAGTGACCTCGAAGTCAAGACAATTTTAGTGAAGCAGATTAATGCTGTTGGGTTATCCACTGTACGTGGTTCAACTTTGATTCGGTAATTGGTCCCTGTGTTACGCTGGTATTAAAAGTCATACACTAATTCCGTTCCTTGTTTTGCGCATGGGAAAATTCACCGGTGACTGCCGGGTTAAGATATATTATAAACAAAGCAATTTCAACTTCATATGCTACCTGAGCTCCCTCCATTGAAATCTAGATATTTTCCCACCGGGGTGCATTGTTGTTGCTAGAAACGAGAGTTGTGGTATTGTTTGTGTTGTTGGCATTTTATTATTTTATCGGCAGGAATTATGAGCATATGCCCAACAAGCCGACATTCAGAGCATTTGCTCTGGTCAGGTGCGAGAGGTATGCAGGTGAGCGTCAGCTTGGCCTGAGGATGGCTTCAGCAAAGCAAGTCTATGGTTGTGCTGGAGGAAGTAGCGTGGCCAAGAGTCACTGGTGTCATTGCCTGACCGCAAAAAGCAGCCTTAGCATTCCCTCCCCCACACACACTTTGCTATTGTCGTAAGTCCTCCTGCATTGGCCCCCTGTATCGCACTGCAAACTAAGTTTGCATCTTCCAACTAATTTACCGTGGTGATGGTAGCTGATGTATCAAAATGAATTGTATCATTAGTAGTTTGATAATTGTTGCAAGAAAACTATGCATTTTGGAACAAAATGTTAAGGAAAAAGCAATGCCTCAAAAGCCTTTTTCCAAAAATCGTACGAGCAGGTGGTGTATACAGGGCTGGAACAGTTGCATGCGATGCAATGTTATTAACTTAGTATAGCACAATTATTCATTTAATTCACCGCCCCTAGTATGGAACATCGAACGATGAAATAATCTACCTGCTTCGGCAGCTGAATATTTGTAGATTTTCGGTTACCTATCATCCGCAGATTGTACGTGATCAAACATCTGTGGCTTCTAAGCACTTACATATTCGTATGATATAGGTTATGTTAATGAAACCGGGAAGACACATACGCAAATTGAAATTAACATACCCGAATTGAGCTAGATAGAAAACCATTTAACTGCCCGTTGGCTCTCTTCCCCCAATCTTGGCGAGCAAGTTATTTAAACACCATTTATAAGCATGCTCAATAGAAACAATGTCCCTCAAGTTGCGCATGACATAATCATGCCCATTAGACATAGAGAAGGAAAAAAGGAGTGAAAAGCCCATAGCCCATCCAGGAAAAGTCCATCCATAAAGCCATCCTAGCAAGAATCCGAACTAAATTTCAAAAAAGAAAGAAATAAAAAATGAAATAAGGAAAGAGAACGAGACAGGAGAAAGGGAACAGACCGCTTTTTTTGTTTCATTTAAATGAAACAAAAAAAGCGTTGGAAAAAATATATAAAACGCATATTAACCCCTTCGAATTGCTCATCGCGCTAGCTTCGATTCCACTACTGCCCCACTTAACCCCCACCTTGTCCTACCAATCCAACCTCATCCAGCCCACTCCGTTCGCGCCATCCCACCTGAGCCCGACTCCGTCCGGGACGTGTACGTGGCGCCGCCTCGCCGCCGCCCGACGCGTCCGTCCGGCGGGCGGCCGCTGCACCGTGGCGGCTGCCTGGCGGAGCGCTCCGCAACCGATCTGGATGCGATCCAGGTGGCAATCGGCTGACAGACGATCCGGCGGCATTGGCGGCGCAGTTCGGCGCTTTACGGTCGGTAAGGCACTGCTCACCGATGGTTACGGCGAGGTTACGGCGACATGAAGCGAGCCGCTCCGATGCTGTAGAACGGAGGCATTATTTCCGGTCCCGTGCGTCGCCCGCTGCCGGCCGGAAGTTTCGCTTCCCGCGCCGTCATTTTGAAGCCAACTAGCTTCAGCGAGCCCAGGTGGGTAGGCTTCCAGTTGGTGGGTGCGGTTCAATGGGTGTTCCAAGTTTCTGGGCATTGAGAAGCAACGTTTAATATTGCACTGATGCTATGATAGCATTCCTCCGACTAATAAAGGCCTCTCTTGCCAGCCACTGAATAATTTTATAATTACGGAGAGGCTGTGATAAGATGGGTGCTTTTGGGCCGCAGCATTAGAATATGAAGTTAATAAACGGACGTATTCCAAGGGCCGACTATGTTTTAACTTTTTTCGAACTCTGAACAGAAGCTGTCTTCTCTCAATGGCGGTCAGGATGCTCAGATGGCGCGTGCGGCTCGGCCGGTGGATCGTCGACTTGACGACATCAATCGAGCTGTGTACACTCAGCCTTGGTATGCGGACGGTCGAAGTGTGGCGGCGCCTTTGCCGGTCGGGTTTCCACGGCAGCCTGTCGTGTCGCCAGGTGACCTGCCGTGTCGTCAGCCGGTCTGTCGAGTCACCAGCCTGCCTGTCATGTCGCCAGCCGGTCTGTCGAGTCACCAGCCTGCCTGTCGAGTCACCAGCCAGCATGTCATGTCGCCAGCCGGTCTGTCGTGTCGCCAGGTGAACTGTCGTGTCGCCAGCCGACCTGCTGTGTCGCCAGCTGACCTGTCGTGTCGCCAGCCGACCTGTCGTGTCGCCAGCCGACCTGTCGTGTCGCCAGCCGACCTGTCGTGTCGCCAGCCGACCTGTCGTGTCGCCAGCCGACCTGTCGTGTCTCGGCGGTGTTGTTTCTGATCGACCGGCGCCCGCTGTTGGTGTTTAATTGTTCGCCCTCGAGACGCGCGGAAGGCGGCCCCCGGCGACGCCTCGCTCGTGCGCGGCCGACCCGCATGGAACAAGTGGACGGCTTGTGGCGTGTTGCGCTGTTGTGACTTGAGGGTCTGCACGGTTGGGGAAGACGCTGGGAGGAAGCGGCTGTTCCATGCTAGAACTGCTCGGAGCCGGAATGTCGTCTCTGACAGTGTCAACAGTGATTAAATACTGGCACAGGCATTGCTTTTGGACCAGTCACTCGTGTTGCCGGTATTAGCGCCTCGCACTCCCGTGCTTATGCACCGGAATTCCCCCTAACTTCACCAGCAGGAGCAACATCGCAGGCCAAGCCAAGCAAACCGCCCGCACATCCAACAATGTCGTTGCATGCCCAACGATCAGCCCGCTTGTTGACCCGATCACTTCGTGTCGAATAATTAGTTTCATCGCTGACCGGCTGGCAGACCGGAGGCACTTTGAAGAGGCGTCGGGGCGGTAATGATCTGGCGACCTGGTTACTGTAACGCCCCCCCCCCCCGGCGACCAAGCGGGCAGGTTGGCTCACGGTAGCATCGCCATCGCGACGATGACACCTTCCTGATGGCATGCCGGCAGGCTATCCGGCGTGGTCGCACACCAGAACCGTCTGTCGAATTCGCACTGGGACAGACGCTCCGAGGAGCGACAGTCGCATCGGAAGTTCGCAGAAATGAGAGGTGTTGACGCAAGTGTTCAACCAGCGGGCCCATGAACGGATACCAACAGGCCAGCGAAAGATTACCAGCAGGCCAGCGAAAGATTGCCAGCAGGCCATCAAAAGATTACCAACAGGCCAGCGAAATATTGCCAGCAAGTCAGCGAAAGATTACCAACAGACCAGCGAAAGATTACCAGCGGGCCAGCGAAAGGGAGGACGGGCCGCCAATACCCGGTTTGCAGCGTAGGTTCTGCTAAACCGGAGAGTGGTACCCAGTGCTCCCGTCGGGTTCTTTGAATTCAACTGCAAATACATTATGGAGAGCGTCTGTCCCTGCTGAAGTGCGAGCATTTGGCATTAAATTGCGGCTAGTGGCGTTCCGAAGACGCCGAAGTATTGAATTTCTTACGGTTGATTTGGCGTTTTCCAGCAGACGAAATGCTTGGTCCGATATGTCGGTATTCAGTACGGTTTGAGGCACCAGTATGCAACACGCCCTTCTATCTTACACTGCTGGAATGTCGAGTTTTCGTCAATTCGGTACCTCTCCGATGAGCTAATTATTATAGGCGCTACTTGCAGAGTGTGGTCGGTATATACCATGAAGGTGCGCGTCTATAGGTGTCCATATGTGTACGCGCATTTGCGTTATTAATTAAGTACGAAAAATACTCGCAGCCAACAGCTTAAAGGTAATTGCCGTTCTGGTCGAAGCGTCCTAAAGCCCAAATAACTAACTAATAACTAACTAAAGGTAATTGCCGAACGTCAACCATAAAGCAATACGGAAAATAAAATAGGAGTAGAAATGAGAAAGACAAGCATAACTTAAGGTTGCATCGTGTTTTATGTCCGCACTTTACCCGAATGGCATTCGGTCTTGTCGAATGGTAGCGCTCTTACTGCCCACCTTCTCCAGCCTATGTACTCCTACTCTCCCACCACCGATGTCCTTGGCTGAACTAAGGGGATACTGTGGCCTTATATCCAGCATATTGGTGACATCTAATAAATGTGACGGTTGATATCAACATTTATGGAATTTCCCTGGAAATTGTTTCTTCAGAAGTAATCCCTTCATAAAGTCATAAAGTCATGAAGTGTTAAGGCTTAATAAGAGCCACAGGGGCCCATCTGGGTTAAGCCTACCTGGAAAAGGTACTAGAAATGTACATACTCTCACCCCAATCAATCCCTATCTCAAGTTCCTAGGAAGCTATATATCGCAGCCTATCTAGCACCAATTCACTAGCTATTGCATAACACACTCCCATTGTGCTACCATAGACAATCTCATCAGTATCACATCCCGAAGGAAGGTGCTGAATCCACTGCTAGGTACACCCTATATAAAGTTATAAAGCGTTTAGACTTAATAAGAGACTCACTTGCTATTGCATAACACACTCAACAATTACAAACTCCTCCCATCATACCCATTGTGCTACCATAGACAATCTCATCAATGTCACATCCCGAAGGAAGGTGCTAAATCCACTGCTAGGTACACCCTATATAAAGTTATAAAGCGTTTAGACTTAATAAGAGACGCAAGGGCCCATCCAGTTAAGTCTGTAAATGGAAGATAATATAAGCCTGGTAAAAAGACCCTCCCCATCCATCCCACATCCTGAAGAACCAGTCCTCCAATATCCCACACACCTATCAATGCCTATCTACCCTAGCTTTCCAGCCCTATTCCCGTGATCTCTCTTAACACATGTGGATTGAATGCCTTATCAATAATTTTCAAACTGCATCCATGCCTGCTTAAAGGGGTCTGTGCCGTGCACACTTACTTAACATAAATCTCACCCCATCCATCACAAATTAGAACTCAAAAACAAGATTTTCCTGTCGAAAAAATGTATCCACCCTACTTTTAAATACATTCAATGAGGAACTCCCCACAACATCAGCAGGCAGCCCAATCCACTGATCAACAACCCTTTGACTGAAGACCTGTTGTCGCTTAACTGTCCAACACCTCAACTTGTCTAACCTGAATTGATGACCCCTATGTGATACTCTAAACTGAAGAGCGCCATTTAAATTGACCTGATCTAGTCCTTTAACAATTTTGTACATTTCAATCATGTCCCCCCTTAATCTCCTATGCTTGAGTGAGTACATATCTAATGCCACAAGCCTTTCTCCATATTCTAAGTTACCTATTCCACGGATGAGTCTAGTTGCTTTGCGCTGCACTCTCTCTAACTTGTCTATATCTTTGTCTAGGTAGGGGCTCCAAGATTGTACAGAATATTCCAAGTGGGGTCGCACGTATGCTAAGTACAGTTTTTTCATGACTTCCTTACTCTTATACATCACACTTCTATTAATGACTCCCAGCATTCTGAGTGCCCTGTTCCTAGCTGAGGTACATTGCTTTTCTGCTTTAAGGTCTTTTGAAATCAACACACCTAAGTCCCTTTCTTCTTCAATAACATCCAGTTCCCTCCCTCCCATTGTATATCTGAAAGTCTCACCTCCAGACCCCAGATGCATAACCTTACACTTGTCATAGTTGAAAGACATCCGCCATTGATCAGCCCACTTTTTAGGTCCTCGAAGTCTAGTTGAATATTTCCAGATTGATCACAACTGTTTGCCACTCCTACCAGCTTGATGTCATCCGCAAATTTGAACACTCTATTCCTCAGCCCTACCTCAATGTTATTCACAAAGATGATAAAGAGAAGTGGCCCTAGAACAGAGCCCTGTGGTACTCCACTCAGAACATCCTTCCAATCAGATTTACATCCATTTAACATTACCCTTTGTTTCCTTCCCCTCAACCGTGCTTCAATCCAACCTATAACTTTTCCAACAATCCCATGTTGCTGTAGTTGATGAATTAGCCTCCCATGTGGAACTTTATCAAAAGCTTTGCTAAAGTCCAAGTGCACAACATCTATCCTGCTTTGATTGTCTACTTCTTTAGTAACATACTCCATGAACTCCAAAAGGTTAGTTAAACAAGACCTTCGAGATCGAAATCCATGTTGAGTATCCCTTAAAAGATTGTGCCTATCCAGATGAATCTTAACATTCTGTTTAACCAGATTTTCTAGTACCTTGCAAACTATTGTGGTTAAACTGACTGGCCTGTAGTTCCCTACACACTTCATAATTCCCTTTTTGAAAATTGGTACTACATTTGCATTTCTCCAATCTGCAGGCACTTCAGAATATTCCATAGACCGCCTGAAAATTATACCTAGGGGAACTGCTAAAGCTTTAGCACACTCTACTAAAACCATAGCATATATATCATCTGGTCCAGAAGCTTTATTAGGTTTTATATTCTGCAACAGCTTTTCTACAGCTTCTGTAGTTATTGTAGGATACTCCAACCTATGACCTGTCATGGCATACGATTCAGTTGTTTCTATTCTACCATAATTCTCTTTAGTAAAGACTGATGAGAATTGTTGGCTTAGGGATTCCACAATATCACAATCATCAACCACTAATTCCCCATCTACCTCCAGTGGTCCTACACTACACTTTTTAGCCTTAAATTTGTACAAACTAAAGAATCTCTTAGCATTACCTGCTGAACATTCCCGAGCTAATTTGATTTCGGCCAGTCTTTTAGATGCCCTAACACACATCCTAACTTTATTTCTAGCTATTTTATATGATTTGAGGTTTACCTCAGAGTTAGCATATTTTAGTTTCTTGAATGCCTGTTTCTTTGACTCCAATAAATGCTTTACGTCCCCGGTCAGCCATGAAGGGTGCTTAACCCTGGTTAATATAATTTGCCTATTGGTAATGAAACCTTCGCCTGGTTTCTCACTCGCATGCACAATTCATGTGTGTGTGTGTGATGGGGTTTTAGGACGCATCGACCATGGTAGATCATTTAACGCCCACATGTACAATACATGTATGCTAGCATGTCGCCAAGTTAATTTATCATTAAGCATGATAGCAATGTGACAAGACATTTCAAGAGAGATGTGCATGCACACATGGGCCGAGGAAATTTCAGGCGTTATAACAAAGCCATGAAAAGAGGCCGAGTTCATTTGGCTTTCACTTTTGGCGTATTTCTGAATTATTGATTACCTTACAGTAACCATATTATATTGCAATACCATTTTGATGTATTCTGGAGATGCATTGTTTTCATTCTGCGATACAAAGAGCTGCGATACACTATCATTTTAATACAATGTTAGTGGTTGGCTTCTAGTTAACATCAATCAATCATACTTATTGCTAGCGATCAAACCTATTCCAAGTAAGCCAAAGTAAGGCCAAGACTGTACTGGAGACTGTACAGACGGTGCGGTAAAAACTGCACTGAAGGAGTAAATAACGAAACAAAATGCAGGTTCTTCTCGGGATCAAACTGATTTACTCCAAAAGATGGGTGTGAAGCATCCGTTGACAAATGAAAATATGCTTCAAACTCCCAAACGTCGGTCTCCAATCGGTTCTGTGAATACAAGTTAACTACTTAATGGCGGGTCGCACCACGTGATCCTGTGCCAGCGGAAGTACCTGTTCGCCACGCGCGCTCTGGGACCATTTTGAGACATCGTTCCGAATTAACCTTGAACGGCCAGTCGCCAAGACAGAGCTCATTGACTAATGATGCCGACAACGCACAGGTACCTGTCTGTGTGATTTAGTGTACACATCGAGCGGGTAACAGTCGTGGCTTCAAACCTTGGCCTGGCGTGCATGCGACTGTAAACTGTCCGGATGTATTGTATATAGCGGTACGCAACCAAGGGTGTCCGCTTCTGTCGTAACACGTTTCATAGCATATGATACTGCATTGGTTGTTCTTGGTCAGGGACACAGATTTTCAAACATCTCTTACTAAGTAGCCAGTTTGGAACGATTTTCCCAGTGTGATGTGGTGTCTGCCATTCTTGTGCTTGTTAACCGTGGACCACCTTTGAGGACTACTTCTAACTCCTTTGTGTTTTCGTAGATGGCTTGAATCGCGCGAAGCCATACTTACGATTCGCTAAGTTGCGCATTGAAGCATCAGTAACTTTGCCTACCTTTCATGATATATTTAGAGCCCTGCACCGACATCGTGGTTTATTTCGACGTGTATTTTTATGCCGCTTGGCCACAACAGCTCTCCTATGGGTGTCGAAAGACAATGCATACATGCATACCTACATACATACATACATGCATGCATGCATGCGCACACAAATTATGCTACCCATAGTGATCAATTTGAAATATTTTGACCTAAGTCCTGGGTAGGTCAGCTTACGAACATAGGACATCGTAATTAAAAGTCGGGTTCGAGGCCGAAATAAACTTCGCCCGACCGCCAAATTATTGGCCTGGATATGGAAATGTTTTGCGATTATTATGATGTCAATACACATATATTTTACCTCTCAGATGGAAGTTCCCTGTAGCCAAACTACAACATTTATATGAAGTTCCACCAAACGTGACATAAGACGTTTGACCACACGAGACCTTGCATTAACCTCACTTGGCCTCTTATTTGACTCTGACGTTTGACCGTACGTGACTTTGCATTACCACACTTGGCCTCTTATTTGACACTTGACCACTTGACATCATATGAAACAATTTGATCTTTCAGTAGCCACATGCCCTCAGGGTGGTGGGAAGTAGCTAAGCTGCTACTCTTTCCCCAACAAGTTAAGCTGCCTTTCCCCAAAGAGTGAACTTATGCGAAGTTTCGGCCCTGAATGCCTTCATGTAAAGCTCAAACTCCGCATTTCAATTCGGCTGAGGGGATTTTAGGTGTGCATGGTTATTCGCTTGAGGAAGTGGCCACACGTGCTGTGCAATGCTAAGTTGAAGAAGAACAAATATATGTCTACCTCCTTGAACCGTATGGTGGTCAAGCACGCTAGACATAATGCCTTTCTTGGTATGTCACTATCTGTGAAATTAGCAAGAACACACTGTTAGAGCTACTCTAGCACTCCTCACTCACCAGCACTAGTGCATCATTAACCAACTACAATGCTGAAGGCTCTTAAGTTTTGTTAAGCACAAGGACTGGCTGAGACGACAGCCAGCATATGTTCGAACTTCGACGGTCCAAGTCCGCCTCTGCGCCGGACGGCTGGTTGGCGCTCAGTGACACATGGCGGTCATAACGGGGCACAGTTTCCGGCTGTTTATCATGGTCTGGATTGGAACCCCGCAGAGTTGCCGCGTAAGCCCAGGGATGCTGCGGAAGGACGGGTGACCTGCTGTGCGGAGGGCGCTGCAGAGGTCAGGTGCTGCTTCAAAGGAAATGTACGGGGGGCCTCAGAGCTCAGGTGCTGCTTGGAAGAAATGTAAGGAGGGCGCTGGAGAGGTCAGGTGTTGGTTCAAAGGAAATATGAAGAGGGCGTTGTAGAGGTCATGTGCTGCTTGAAAGGAAGCATCTGGAGGGCATTGCTTGAGGTGATATGAAAGCGTATTCTGGGTTTGTATCACGGTGAGTGGCTTTGGGAGAGTGCCGTTCGGGGATTGGAGGGTGTCATCCGGTTGGCATCCCTCGGAGGTTGGTGAGGACATGCTGTGCTACCGACTGCGAGACAACAGAGGTGAGCTGCTGCATGGACGGGACGCGGCACTGTGCCATCCTGAGTCCCACTACGCTGACCTCAAAGGCTCGCTCTTTTAGCCCAGGTGTTCAATCATATTGAGCTTGCGCAATGGCTGTGCTGATCCAGCGTCGATGCTTTGCTGACCCTGGTCCCCTTGTACCTACTCCGACCTCCCACCATGGGGACCCTGAATTTCCCCAGCATCGGTGCTCCGCTGACCTTGATCCCCTTATGCCTACTCCGACCTCCCATCATAGGGACCCTGAATCTCCCTAGCGTCGGTGCTCTGCTGACTCTGATCCCCTTGTACCTACTCCGATATCCCACCTCTGATGACTCTGATCCCCTTTGCCTACTCTGATCTCCATAGGAACCCTGAATCTGCACAATGTCTATCCAGAACTCTATAATGTCGGCCCGGATTTACCACCATGTTCACCTTGATTCTCCAGCCTGTTCACCTTGATTCTCCACCATGTTCACCTTGATTCTCCACTATATACATCTTGATTTTCACACGAAGTGGATCCTGTCGGCCCGCTGCGATCCCATCCGGTTCACAGCTGTACGCAGGTCGCAGTCTGCACTGTGTACACGTCCGGCTCACAGTTGTACGCAGGTCGCGTCCTTTACTCGGCTCACAGCTGTACGCAGGTCGCAGTCCACACTGTGTACACGTCCGGCTCACAGCTGTACGCAGGTCGCAGTCTGCACTATGTACACGTCCGGCTCACAGTTGTACGCAGGTCGCAGTCTGCACTGTGTACACGTCCGGCTCACAGTTGTACGCAGGTCGCAGTCCTCACTGTGTGCACGTCCGGCCCAGATCTATATTGATATTCTGGTCCTCATTCGGCTCGCCACTATATCGATTCCACGGTCTGCACTGTGTGCACGTCCGGCTCACCGCTATATCCATATCTTAGTACTCAATGTACTATAGCCACTGTAACACACTGTACTTTAACCCAATACAATAATGCAAGATTAATAAGAGTCCAAGTGAGGAAATGCATGGTCACTTGTGGTCAACCGTCAAAGAGTCAATTAAGAGGCTAAGCGAGGTAATGCAAAGTCACGTGTGGTCACAAAGGAGTCAAATAAGAGGTTAAGTGAGGTAATGCAAGGTCGCGTATGGTCAAACGCCTGGATGCACGCCCGGCTCACCGCTATATCCATGTTTTTTTACCCCCTGTGTGGACGTCTGGCTCACCGATACATGCTCAGTACCCACTGTGTGGAACCCTATATCCATGTCCAGTACCCACTGTTGGAGCCTGGCTCACCGCTATATCCATGTCTCAGTACCCACTGTGTGGACCTCTGGCTCACCGCTATATCCATGTCTCAGTACCCACTGTGTGCACGTCTAGCTGCTTCGTTATGTGCCGATGTGGCTATCCACTTTGTGTCTTTCTCCCTTCCCCGCTGTGTGCCGGTCTCTTTTCCCACTGTCTGCCAGTCTATCGTGGTGTGTCGGTTTCCTCTCCTTTGTATGCCGATATCTCCCCCACTGTGCGCTGACCACAATGCTGTCTGTCGGTCTCTCCCTGTGTGCCGGTCTCCTCCGCGCCGTGTGTCGGTCCTTTCCACGTTATGCGCCTATCTTTCCCCCACTGTGCTCCGGTTTACACTGTGCTGCGTGCCGGTCTCTTCCTGTGTGTCGGTCTCTCCCCCACTATACGCCGGTCTCCCCCTTTCATCTCCCCACACTGTGCGCCGGCCACACTGCTTTCGGCCCTATACCCGGTCTCTCCCGCCGTGTCGATCCCCCACACTGTGCGCCGCCACACTGCTGTGTGTCGGTCTCTCCCCACTATACGCCGGTCTCCCCGCCGTGTTCGATCTCTCCCACACTGTGCGCCGACCACACTGCTGTGTGTCGGTCTCTCCCCCACTATACGCCGGTCTCTCCCGCCGTGTGTCGATCTCTCCCACACTGTGCGCCGACCACACTGCTGTGTGTCGGTCTCTCCCCCACTATACGCCGGTCTCTCCCGCCGTGTGTCGATCTCTCCCACACTGTGCGCCGACCACACTGCTGTGTGTCCGTCTCTCCCCACTATACGCCGGTCTCTCCCGCCGTGTGTCGATCTCTCCCACACTGTGCGCCGACCACACTGCTGTGTGTCGGTCTCTCCCCCACTATACGCCGGTCTCTCCCGCCGTGTGTCGATCTCTCCCACACTGCTGTGTGTCGGTCTCTCCCCCACTATACGCCGGTCTCTCCCGCCGTGTGTCGATCTCTCCCACACTGTGCGCCGACCACACTGCTGTGTGTCGGTCTCTCCCCCACTATACGCCGGTCTCTCCCGCCGTGTGTCGATCTCTCCCACACTGTGCGCCGACCACACTGCTGTGTGTCGGTCTCTCCCCACTATACGCCGGTCTCTCCCGCCGTGTGTCGATCTCTCCCACACTGTGCGCCGACCACACTGCTGTGTGTCGGTCTCTCCCCCACTATACGCCGGTCTCTCCCGCCGTGTGTCGATCTCTCCCACACTGTGCGCCGACCACACTGCTGTGTGTCGGTCTCTCCCCCACTATACGCCGGTCTCTCCCGCCGTGTGTCGATCTCTCCCACACTGTGCGCCGGCCACACTGCTGTGTGTTGGTCTCTCCCCCACTATACGCCGGTCTCTCCCGCCGTGTGTCGATCTCTCCCACACTGTGCGCCGACCACACTGCTATGTGTCGGTCTCTCCCCACTATACGCCGGTCTCTCCCGCCGTGTGTCGATCTCTCCCACACTGTGCGCCGACCACACTGCTGTGTGTCGGTCTCTCCCCCACTATACGCCGGTCTCTCCCGCCGTGTGTCGATCTCTCCCACACTGTGCGCCGACCACACTGCTGTGTGTCCGTCTCTTCCCGTGTGCCAGTCTCCTCCACGCCGTGTGTCGGTCTCTTCCTCGCTGTGTACCGATCTCTCCCCCACTGTGTGCCGGTCTACAGTGGTTGTGTGTCGGTCTCTCCATGTGTGCCGGCTTCTTCCCCGTTATGTGCCGATCTCTCCACCACTGTGTGCCGGTCAATAGTGTGTTGTATGCCGGTCTCTCCTTGTAGGTCAGCCTATTTCTCGCTGTGTGCCGATCTCTCCCCCACTGTGTGCCGGTCTACAGTGTGCTGTGTGCCGATCTCTCCCCGTGTGCCGGCCTCTCCCCGGCTGTGTGCCGCTCTCCCCGGCTGTGCGCCGCTCTCCCCGGCTGTGTGCCGCTCTCCCCGGCTGTGTGCCGCTCTCCCCGGCTGTGTGCCGCTCTCCCCGGCTGTGTGCCGCTCTCCCCGGCTGTGTGCCGCTCTCCCCGGCTGTGTGCCGCTCTCCCCGGCTGTGCGCCGCTCTCCCCGGCTGTGTGCCGCTCTCCCCGGCTGTGTGCCGGTCCGACTCCGACTGGCAGCCGCCGGCGGGGCTGCGGCCGGCGGGCGAGTGTGTTAAATTCAGAGGTTGGGCTCGCCGTTCGCGTGCAGGCGCCGACGGCGACGGCGTATGCGGCCGAATTGTGAATGAGGTCGTGACAGCCGGCGCCGGTGCCCGCTTTATGCCCGGCGACGGTGTAACGACACGTGCCGCGACTGAAACACTGCCGGTCGGGCCGTGGCGGCCAGTGCCGCCTGTTATGGCGTGCTGACGGTCGGCTCAGGACACAGGCCGGACATAACCGGTCGCCGAGTCCCACTCTGCCGTCAGACCTGCGCCGCTACAGGCGCATCGAGTCCGACCCCGTCTGAAGAGACCATCAGGTACCATCCGGGGCTCGTCTGAGGCCATCCTTAGGCTCTGTCTTAGGCCGTGGCTGAAGCCAGTGCGAGTCCCGTTTGAAACGCCATCTTTTTGCCGGTCTGAGCACTCCGTTTGATGCGGCGTTTAAGGGCCCATTCTTAGAGCTCTTCCTGAGGAACTTCTTAAGCGCCCGTCTGCGGGGCCGTCTGAGGGCACCAGAGCACTGATCGAACACCGGACAGCTATGATTAGATCGTGCACAGGCCCAGCCTTGACTGTCAGCTCCACATCACACAGAGCACACACACGGAAAAATTCCAGAGTGGATAGCATCAACGAAAACTCGATTGTACTTTTTCATTGGTGCATGCGTCGAGTCTCCTTCCTGGAGTGGATGTCCGACACTGAAGAATCTGCTCCGGGCAGCTGGGGACATTCCCATCGGCCTGATAAGCGTTCTATCGAATTACCGGTCACTATGTGCTCAGGAAACGAATCTGCCCATTCCGACACACCACGCCGGACGATCAACAGCTTCGCGGCCCACTCGAGAAATGAATTTCGTTTTTGTGGCATCCAGCCCACTTGAGAATCGCATTTGCCATCCGGGTCGGATCGATAGTCTGCCGAATATGCAGGAGGAAGCAATCAGGCTGCCATGCTGGTGTGGAGTGGCGGCCGTATGCAGGGCCGTCGGCGACGAGTGGGTCGTCGGGCGCTCATCAGCGGCTCGTGGCCACCCATCAGCCGTGAGTGTCCAGCTTATCAGGCCGGGTGGGCCGGTGCAGTGTGCCGACTCGGCCGCCACGCGCTGCCGACTCTCCTACCGCGTCCGAATCAGACCCCCACCTCGCAATCCTGTCGCCGTGCCTCGCTGTCCGTCTAGCCAACACAAACGTGCATGCTTCTACTGCACCGCTGACGGCGGAATGGTGTGACTATCATCATCTCCAATCGTGGCATGATGGCTCCTATCTCCTTCTTCTGTTGCAACAATGTGTTCGGAAACTACTCCCCCCCGCCCACACTTCCTGTAGCACCGTGGTTCTCCGATAGCACACCTCACCTCTACAGTGCCAGCCTCCTCCTTCCTGCCCCCAGCCTTGGGCATCTGTCCTATCGTGACAATTGCGTGGATACAAACGGGATCTCGTTCACGGTTCCCCGTCAGGAATCGATGGCCTATAAAGTTCCTTCCGTGCTGTGTCCTGCCCGCAGACGTTACTTGCAATGTTTTCGTGCTATTGTTGTCGTTGTTGTCGTCAGTGCTGCCATTGTTTCTGCCGCTGCCGCTGCCACCGTGACAATATGACAGCCAAGCTCACTGAGAGCGTGGGCTATTCACTATTTGTCCGTAGTTGTTTTGATAATAACTAAGAGATTGAACCCGAGAGGCAGGTAAAGCAAATTTATAAAATGTATGTCATGCACTGACGGCGAGCAAAATGATCACGCATGTGTGGTTTAAAAAAATGATGCACTCATAAGACACGTACACACATGTATAAAGCAGAGCAGATGTACCTTACACTCTGATCAATGAGACATACAACTGAATAGGAATAGCGAACGAATCACGTATGACACCTCTTAACCCGCGCACGTCCGGGGGGGGGGCAGATATCTGCCCCCCTGCGGTTTTTCCTACTTTGCCGCCATACTAATGGGGTTAGCAAGGCCAAACCTCGCATGGCTGCTCATTGGTCTTTTCCGCATGTCCTCAAAAATGTTTGACCCTGGGTCATCTCAAGTCAGGTCACCAGGTCAGGCGAAGTGACCCAACATCCCTCGGAGTTCTAGGTGGCATCACTCCCACAATAATTGGGCGATTGATTTCAAACTTATATCACGTCATGATCTTATCAGGGACTATAACATGTATATCACGGTTTTTTCGTAGCATTGACCTGAGGTCAGGTCGCGGCCATGGCTTCCCCATTATAGGCCTATGGTAAAATATACAAATGTTTCCTGGTTACATATTTGCTCTCGGAATGACCTTCAACGGTTATGGCGTGTAGTTGGAAGCTATTCGCAATGCTACCGCTGACATTTTTGCTCAGTGACCTCACCAAGGTCAGCTGAGGTCTCCTGAAATCACTAGCACATTTCTGCGCATTATATCGCACTGCATTGAGCTAGAAGGCTGAAATTACCGTCATTGTGCTTGTATCGCCAAGACGTGTCGATTGATACATTACATGACCTCCCTAGTCTACCCGATAACCTTGACCTGAGGTCATAGTTTCGGTGACCCATCTGTTGATCTGACCTAAAATTACACAGCGTATGTCGATAGCACATTTCAAGGGGTGTCGAATAGCATTTGCAGTTTGTTTCTATCTGTTACAGGTCCTGAGATATGTGCCAATATCTGAGGGTCCCACCCGATCTGGTCGAATTTGACCTATGATGATCCAGTGACCTAAATATTGACCTGAGCGAGAAAATGACCGAAATACTTTCGATAGAGCTTGTCACCAGCTATCCAACGCCGTTTTCCGTTTGTCGCTACCTAGCATAGTTCTGGAGATCTTAGGGGGGGCAGACATCTGTCCCCCCCCCCGGACATGTGAAGTTGGCGCGGACCGCCGGACGTGCGAGGGTTAAAGTACGCGTTGCTGAGCCGCCAAATGTTAACGTTTCGTTCAGTCCTAAATTATGCAATTATGTGATTTTGAGCCGCCAAAATCGATATTCTGCTCCTGGACAAGAAGTGCATTGAAAAGGTATCCGGCGAACATTCCGACCTGAACAGTATTCACACGACCGTACGGAACACAAAAAGTGCTCTGCAGAGCAGTGTGTCACTGGGGACGGCCAGTGGAACAAGTTCAAGAATGAAAGACAAATGAATAGTGTGCCGACGGACGTCTCGTGGATTCATCGAATCGTATGCAAAGCATGCAGCATTGCATTGCAGTCATTGCAGTCATTACATTCACCATCACCAATTAAGCCAAGCCCGACGCCCAGGGCGAGCCGTAGGCGTTCGGGTCCAACCTTGGATGTGTAAGTCCAACCTTGTATGTTAAAGTTTTAAGCTTGGAAAAGCTCGAAGGAGAAAAACCAAGCTGCTTGGAAAACTCAAAGGCAAAAATACTAGGCGCAATTTATGGGGAAACCGTTTGTATTTTTCCAAATTGGATCGGTACATGCCTACCTATTGGGAGATAACCTATATGTGTGTGTTATGCGACAACGAAGAGGATGATAGCGTTTGAGTTCAAATTAATTGTTCCAGTTATGTGCTCTGCAGAAAAGTGTGGAAAGTAGCTTTATGAGCTTCCCGGTTTCCGGGAGCTCCTCTATTCATCGCCACGAAGTGTTCGTAACCACAGTGATATATGATGCTTCGCGAAGAAAGCGGAAATGACGCGACGTTGTAGATTATATGTGGGGTACATAAGCAAAAAATGTTCGAGTGACATGTGAAGTTAAATTTCACATGTCCGGGGGGGGCAGATGTCTGCCCCCCCCCCCCTAAGATCTCCAGAACTATACTAGGTAGCGACAAACGGAAAACGGCGTTGGATAGCTAGTGACAAGCTCTATCGAAAGTATTTCGGTCATTTTCTCGCTCAGGTCAATATTTAGGTCACTGGATCATCATAGGTCAAATTCGACCAGATCGGGTGGGACCCTCAGATATTGGCACATATCTCAGGACCTGTAACAGATAGAAACAAACTGCAAATGCTATTCGACACCCCTTGAAATGTGCTATCGACATACGCTGTGTAATTTAAGGTCAGGTCAACAGATCAACAGCATGAAGCAAGATTTGGGGAAGCATTCGTGAAATGAACTACCATTCCTATCGGTTAGAAAAGATGGCGTTATTAACGCAGGGATCAAATTTGTGTTGGGACAGTTGCATCGACATGAGCACCGACAGTTCGTGTGTCGTCTAGAATGAATCGGGAGTGGAGGCATTTAGTTCACTTCCGCGGTGCACTTGTCAGTAATTTTGCAGCCACCCAGCACGGGGCAGCAGCACCTTGCCCAAGCCCTCCCCGCCCCAGCTATCCCATTGACGTTCTTGTCACTTCTTTTACTTACACTTCTCTGGGTCGCCGGCCACATGGACATATCCGGTAACGAGTGAGCGGATGGATTCGCCCATCAAGCCATTGACCTTTCACCCGCCCCCTGTCTCCCCCAGTGATCTTCTGTCCTTGCAAATAATGTATTCAAAGCGTATCTCCAGGCACGCTAGAGTCACAATACCTCGCACTCTTACCATATTAATCCCGTCCTTTCCAAATGGCCATCATCACACCAACACACAGGCACATAAGAGGCGGTCCTTGCCCGTTTGCGGCTAGGCCGCACCATCTTCACACACCACTACCTCCTCAGTCCACCTCATCGACCTGCACTTTACCGCATGTGTGACGCGCGCTACTCCCTCGAACATTTTTTGCTTATGTACCCCACATATAATCTACAACGTCGCGTCATTTCCGCTTTCTTCGCGAAGCATCATATACCACTGTGGTTACGAACACTTCGTGGCGATGAATAGAGGAGCTCCCGGAAACCGGGAAGCTCATAAAGCTACTTTCCACACTTTTCTGCAGAGCACATAACTGGAACAATTAATTTGAACTCAAACGCTATCATCCTCTTCGCTGTCGCATAACACACACATATAGGTTATCTCCCAATAGGTAGGCATGGACCGATCCAATTTGGAAAAATACAAACGGTTTCCCCATAAATTGCGCCTAGTTTTTTGCCTTTGAGTTTCCAAGCAGCTTGGTTTTTCTCCTTCGAGCTTTTCCAAGCTTAAAACATTAACATACAAGGTTGGACTTACACATCCAAGGTTGGACCCGAACGCCTACGGCTCGCCCTGGGCGTCGGGCTTGGCTTAATTGGTGATGGTGAATGCAATGACTACTGTCACTTTGTGAATGTAGTTTTTCATTTTGTTAGTAATACGTGCATTCCTTCCACAGTTTTGTGTCGGGAGTGCATGTGAAGCAATTTTATTCAGTTGGAACCAGGGGTTCATGGGAAGCAATTTTATCCAGTTGAAACTCCTGGATTGCGAGCATATTTTCAGAGGTAATATCTGTGGGAAAATATGTATTCTCACTATGGCCATCGTATTAATCGGGTTGCGCAGCATTTGTCCTTGTTTGTCAGTGTTTGTCAGTGTTTATCAGTGTTTGTCCGTGTTTGTCAGTGTTTGTCAGTGTTTGTCAGTGCTTGTTTGTGTTTGTCAGTGTTTGCCAGTGTTTGCATCACAGTTGCACGGAAGAAGCCGTGCTACAACTTGCGTATGTTCTGTCTGCTGGTAGCTGAGACATTCCACCACAGATCGACTTTCACTTTAGTCACTTTAGTCACTTTCACCCTTATATATCATATTTTTATGAAAATTGGCTTGCATGGTAGCAAAGTGATTGGAACCAGCCTGTGCAATTTTGAGTCCGATCCGACCAACGGTATTCGGGTTATATCATCGGGCCATTTTGAGAGGTCACGAAAAGTGGTTCTCTTCCACGGCCGGCATCTCATATACTGTGACACATAAATGCACTTTCTGATACATTTTTTATATCGCAGAAGTCAAAGGAATGCATTCGTGATAGTGTTGGCTAAAACTATGGAATTGTTAGAAAATGACCTCGTGACATTTTATGTCGTCACATTTCGTGACCACTGCCAAATTGAAACTGATAGATTGGAATACTCAGAAAATATATACACCAATTGTCTGGCAAATGAGAAAAAAATGAGTTTCGCCTATAAATATAATTTCCAGGGCAGGGAAACACTGACTGTCCGCGCTGAGGCGAGCTGTCACTTTTGGATATGTTAGGCAGAGTAGGGTAGGCAAGCTTAGGTTAGACTTTTCTAGGCTAAATAAGAAACTGAACCTTAATCTTTGCCGGGACAATGCATAGGGATAACACGGGAATCGTTCTTCGACCTTGTGTACGCAACACGTACACCTGCCCCGTGTCATCTGCCCCGTCACTGGTTGGTAGAACTCAATAGGAATCCACGTCACACTTCGGCGTAGGCTGTGTCTGTTTGAGAGATGCAACTTTCACCAGTTAACATTGTGGATCCCATCAGAGTTCATCGTACATACGACGAGCATATTCTCGTCGCACGCTATTTGACGCGGCATACTCGCCAAGCTTGTCTAGCTGTGTGCGCACAGTGTGCACGTGCCGTGGAACAGGCGTCAGTGGGGAGGAATCAGAGGCGTAGAGCACTTACGGTGTACGCGACGCGTGCACTGGTCGTGGATCATGACTTTAAACAGTATGCCAAATATTGCTATATGCCAGGTTATGCAGCATATTTTGGCGATGTCATGATCCGGTCAGACTAGATTTCTGGTGCAATCAACCCTGATTTTCATTGCACGTATACTACCTATGCAGCTTGGTATGCTTTATGCTTGCACTATATGGAATATTTTATGGAATTTTGCATCAACATAATCATCATGATTGCTTAGTCCCTGCAAAACTGTGCAAGTAAAGCTAGTTTCCTATAATAAAAAACTGAGCATGGCCATGCATCATGTACCTAAGTCTAAACTGGCAACCAGCTGGCAGCCAATCTGTTTCCGTATTTTTGCCGGCCATCCCGATGCTTTTCATTGGGGGCCCTGATTTCTTCTATCGAGAAGTCAAGCTGGAAAATGGAAATGCAGCGCAACCATGTGCATGTGTCATTGACATTGCGAAAATTTGTGTTACATGTAATGGTTGCAAAAGGTGTTTTAAGCGGTAGTTATTTTATGGTTTTGGAGTATTAATATTCTACTTTCGCTCGAAATTCCTTTGTCTTCGGTCTGCTCTGAACAGAAAGCATGATCACATTGAGCCTCGCGCTCTAAACACGGCTCATATAATGCCAAATGTCGAATACTTATTAAGTTATCATAAAACATGTAAATGGAAATGCTGTCATCCAATCGATTGTATCAAAGCCCGAAAATATATCGAAGGAAGTTGGTCAGTTATTGTTAATAAATCATCTGATAAAAAGATTGATTGTCCTATTGGATTTCCTTTGTTTACTGGCTTCGGGGTCTTCCACGTGGCATCATCCGCGGACCACCCATAATGCAGCACTGGTGGCCCCTGAACATGCCCGCAGTTCAGCTGACTAGCGCTTACAAGTGCGAATTTAATGAAAGGAAGAATTCTGGTTTGTGATGTGGACTGCTCAACTTTAATTTTTGGAGGATGGGGTGTAGGACAAGAAATTGCGTTACATTTCTCGGCATTTTGAAAATACGACATGTTCCAATTTCTTGTCACTGGTGGTCTATTTGGTGACACTGGTGGTCCATTTGGTGACACTGGTGGTCCATTTGGACTCCTGGGGAACATGTTAGACCAGGCCATGCACTTAACTGTAATTGAGTTAGACATGCAACCGGACCTGCAATTGATAAAAACATATAAATCGTCTTACATGACGTTAATTCCATCATCATAAGGCAGGTAATCTATGCTTGGACGCAACTATATAACGGGTGGCTCATCAGACTCGAATGTGGGATGCACGATAGGAATTTGGTTGCATCATCTTATAGTGCGATGATACAATATTCAAATTTGTTGAATCAGACATCCTTAGCTTATTTACTGCTCACACTCATAAGACTCATGCACTATAAATGCTAATATTTTCCCGGATGTAGAATTTGCATGGACATCAGTGCATCACATGCCTGGGATGAATACCACTGCGAAAGTGTATGGATGCTGGATGGGCTTAGCATGCCTGAAGCGGTCATAGTCGACACATTTCTAGTTGATGGCTGTCACGGAGCATGGCGATATGTAGTGGTGCTGCAGTTTAGTTCCGGAAAGATATTCGGCTGAAAGAGAACACAGTGATTTGAAATGAAATACAGTCGCAATTCCAAAATGACTATCTGTTTGACTTTGTAAAAATGGATGCCGCCGGCGTAGTGGCCAGATTTACATCGATTGACGTGTGCATGCGCGGGCGGATGATGACTTGCGTGTGGAACATTTAGGCTCCACCCTATGTCTATCCAGGCGGGCTAAATAGTATCTGCTAAAGATTATACGACAAATGTACGTAACGACAGATGTACGTATGGAAGATGTACGTAAGCAAATGTACGTAAGCAGATGTACGTATGCGTAAAAGCGCGTACAGCAGATGTACGTAAGAGCAAATGTACGTATGGCAAAGATACGCAAGCACATGTACGTTAGCCTATACGTACTTTTGCGCATACGCACATTTGCGCTTACGTACATTTGCGCATACGTACATTTGCTATAAGTACATTTGCGCTTACATACATTTGTCATACGTACATCTGCGCTTATGCACAGATGCCATACGCACATCTGCCCTTACACATATTTGCTTGCGTACATTTGCGTACTTACATATGCCATGCGTACATTTTATTTACGTACATTTGTCAGGTTAGCCTGCCAAATGGTTCAGCATGTGCCATATCATATCCTCCAGCTCCTTCTCGGCAGTCGTAAAATTAGTAGGGCAGTTAGTTATCCTAGCCATCACAACGGTAATCTGTATCGGCGTCAGTGTTCACACGTTAATACATGTCACAGCCATTCAGTTTGTATCACCATGAAGAGCTTACGGAAGCATTCATCTTGATCTTTTGCTGAATTCACTACCTGCCTCATGACGTCCTCCCAACATGCATGCATGCCATTTTGTGCATAAAAGATGATGCAGCTTCGTTGGTTTCCTAGATGATTTAAGCATATATCTTTTACTATCGAAAACTTTTACACCCAGTAGAAGAAAGAATCCAATTAAACCATGGGTAACCCCTGCACTTCTGTGTTCAATAAATACAAAAAATAAACTATATGCAAAATATATTAGGAATAAAATTTTACTGAATGAAAATAAATACAAAACGTATAGGAACATGCTTTGCAATGTGCTTAGGGATGCAAACGATTATATTACAAGAGGGCATTCCAGGACAGCAAAGGTGATGGAAAACATGGAAGTATTTGAATGCAATTATAAACAAGAATGAATTGGAAACAGTTCCTCCAATGTGCTTTGTTGATAACTCTGGGGCTACCTATGTAAATGAACAAATACCTGATAAATTCAATACTTTTTTCAACGACAGGTAGTGAATTGGAGAAAAAAATATACCTGCAACACACAACAGCACATTATATTATCTTACACAGCCTACTTATGCCAGCATTAACAATATTCCTTCTGTTAATGAAGCTCAACTTGAAGAAATTGTTAAGTCTTTGAACCCTGTGGGTGGAGGTATGGATAAAATTAGCACAAAAATTGTGCTTGGAACATATACAAGTATCCTGCAACATCTAACATATTTCTTTAATCTTTGTCTGAGCACTGCAATATTCCCTGATGCATTAAAATCTGCAGTTATACTTCCTCTATATAAATTAGGGTAAAATAATAAATTTACGAATTATAGGCCAATCTCTTTGCTACCAATGTTCTCGAAAGTGCTGGAAAGATTAATACACCGTAGTGTATCATCATTTCTAAATGAAAATAATATCATACACCCATTGCAATTTGGTTTCAGAAAAAATATAGCACATACATGCCAATTGCTCTGATGCATAACGAAGTAACTAAATCCCTTGTAAATAATAAATTAGTTGGTACCCTGTATCTGGATTTGAAAAAGGCCTTTGACACTGTCAGCATCAGCATTTTGTTACAAAAATGTACTTTATTGGGTTTAGGGGAAATATATATAAACTGTGAAACTCATACCTATCAAATAGATCTCAAAGAACCAAGATACATGACATCCTCTCCCATCCATTAAATATCACAACAGGTGTTCCTCAGGGTTCGATTCTTGGATCTCTGCTATTTATTCTATACATTAACGATCTCTGCAATGTTTCCAATTTGGCTAGCTTTTACCTATTTGCAGACGATACTGCCATAACTATTACAGCTAATGATCATTTTGAATTACAAACTAAAGTAGATGAGGTAATACCCAAAATAATTGCATGGTTTCATACCAACAGATTATCGATTAATGCTGATAAAACTGGATATAAATTTTTTCCCAGGAAACCATGTGATGACCTTCATGTCAAAATAAATACTTCCAATATTACAAGACATAGGTGTATTTATCAATGAAGACATGACGTGGAAAAGCCACATCAATGCCATCTCTTCAAAAATTAGCAGGAATATTGGAATTATAGGCAAATCTAGGTACTTTCTATCAACTTGTGAATTGCTTCTTCAGTATAATTCTTGAATACTGCCATATCTAAATTACTGTGCTGTTGTATGGGGAAGTACGTACCACTCTAAGCTCGACAAGATTATTAAGTTGCAGAAGCGTGTTCTTAGGATTGTTGACAAGAAACCTTACTTATACCATACAAATGAATTGTTTATCAAACATAGAGTTCTTAAGCTTCTGGACATAGTTGATGAGCAATGTATTTACATCATGCTAGGTTTTCTAAATCACTCATTACCAGCACCTCTTTCTGATATGTTTCAACTTCATCAACAAGGTGGCCTCAGAGTTGGACAACACTTTCAAATACCCTTCTCTGATATCAATTACAGAACGTTTTCATTACCCTTTATTGCACCAAAAGCCTGGAATAAAATAACCTGCTCTCACTTCCATAGGATTGAAGATGTACCTAGGAATAAAATCATTTTGAAAAAACACATCAGGCAATACATTATTAGAAAATATGAACTTATTCAATGAGTATCAGTGATAATGATGTGGTATGCACGGTGATCTGGTTGTGTTATTCGGATATTTTCGTTTAAGTATCATGTTTTCTTTTCTTTCTTCTTTCTTCATACTTGGTTCGTCTTTTCTCCTTAGTGTAGTAATAGTTTAGGAGATGCATGTGCAAGATTAGGGATTTTATATTAATTCCCCATTAACACCTATAGCACAGTTTTTTTTCTGGAGCCCTCGAAGACGTTACTAGCATTGCTAATTGTCTGAGAGGGCTTCAGGAACATCTTTTACTAATATCTGGTGGCGGGATCTGTCCAGCAAGAAACAGGAGCGGGGAGTGGTGTGACCTACCTTGGCTTGCTTACCATGACCTACTTCTCATCCCTGGAATTTAACGTAATTAGGTCGCACGGGTATGGAAGGGCACTCCTGCCTACCTATTAATGGGTATGGGAAATTAAAAAATTATTTTAAAAAAAAACTTAATCACGGCATGCATCGTACAATGTACCGCGTAAATGTGAGATAAGTAGCATAAAACATGCCCCAGACATAGTCATACATCCTATCGTTCCAGGGATAGCCTTGCAGTTCTTTCTGCAACAGTTCCGTTGTTAGATGAACTGGTGGGTGAACAATGTCCTGCTATGCTAGCACTTCTAACTCACATAGGTGTTAGTCACATAGGAACTAACAGGGGAGTGGTTCATGGTGCCAGGGACACATTCAGGCCGGATAAATGTCGGATGAGGTGATGTACTGACAATTTTTGTAGTAGGTTTTTTGTTTTGTTTTGTTTCGCTGGCATGATTGTGCAGCAATAAGCTGGTGTTTGGTGAGTGTGATGCCGATATGACGGGCTTGACTCTATTCCGGGTAGTTTCTTTCCGATTGCCTACATAGCACTTCAGCGAATTGCAAACAGTCTCAAACATTGTTGCTCATCGAAGACAATGGCGCAGGATGGTCTGGAAATGTTCGCTGCAATTTATGACAACTCAACTATATATTTGCCCATGCGCTTAGGCTACCAGCAGCATCCCGCCCGGCTTCTCATCATTCATTTGCCTGTGTCCACAAACTCATCTTTAACTAATCACACACATCTACCGTGAGCTTGACTTTAACCAAACTTGATTCGAGTGTACACCTTGTTCACATGCATCACGTGCCTCTCCGACGAGGCACCATCCGTTCGTGATAGGTGTGTGTGAGGGGTGGGAGCGGGGGGCATTGTGTGCTCTAAGTATCCGACGAGCGGTTAGGACTGCTAATAGAGCAACTTCCACTGAGCTACCCGCCCGCTCCGTTGTATCGGGGTAGTCACGCCCTCTCGGCCCGTTTCCCAGGGTTGACGGAGTTCTGGGTGTTGATGTTCTGTGCCGCATCGCGTGCCTGGGGGTGCCGCATCACGTGCCTGGGGGTGCCGGATGGTGCCAGGTGGAGGACCAGTCGTCTCACTGGACCCGATATCTCGCATAGGGCGTCTGGCACCCTCCCGTTTGCGACATCAACGTCAACAGACATGCGACGTCAACAGTCTCTTCATGAGGCACGAGGCGCATGATGGTGCGGATAAATAACGCGCCAATGTGGCACCTGGGTCTGTCGGTGCTGCACATGGATGTCATCGATTTGTTGGCGAACTAAACATCATTCCCTGAGCAATGCCACCTGCTGAAGACGGCACATATTAAGTCTGGTGCTTATGCAAACAAGGACATCTATGCCTAGTGTTATGCTTATTGGAATTTTCGGCATCAGCGAAAGCCACTGCTCGCCGTTGTTCGTCAAGTCGATAATTCTCCCTTCTGAAAGTGGAGTTCGGAGGAACCTGCTACCCGGCTTTAAATCGCACTTCTGAAAAGTAAGTAGCACCGTAGATCGCTTGAGATAAAAGTTTCTGAACCAAGCGATGTTGTGAAAAAAAATGTTTGACGTGGAGTACGCAGAAGATCACACACTGACACCGTAAAGTGCTTGGTATCGGTGACTTCAGTTGGGCCACATCACATCTGCATCCGACGGAACGGCCGGTCGGATATCGGGCTCTGCCCTGTCGACCGGCTCTGGCTACTCGGATCATATCCCAACTGGAGAAGTTACTATGACGGACAGGGAATTCAATCAATGTGAGGTGATCCTGCAGAACCACAGGCGCCTACTAGTGTGAACCACTGGCGTGATGTAGGGTCACCCCATGACCAATTCCCAGACACTGAAAGCGGGACGAATAGCCAGTCTACGCATTCGTGTGGAAAAGGATATCGGACGCCTTCGTGAGTTCAAACTCATTAACCTACATGTAAGAACACCACAGTATTATTTTGATATTCTGAACCAGACGTGGTGGATACTGAGATACTGGGATGGACTGGATACTGGATACTGGACATGGCGTCGCAAATAGGTAGCGATAACGACGATTTAGCTGACTACCGTGTCAGTCAACATGGCAATGAATGTATTTGGTAGAACAGAACGTCAGCAGTGAAAAATTATACCTTGTTAGGCAGCGACTATCGGAAGCTAAACTTACCGCTCCGAGGTTCAAATCTTTTCTTGCTTCAAAGTGACACTCATCACTTTTAACTGCTGATAAGTCTCATCACTTTTGACTGCTAACTAGTTTCATCACTTTTGACTGTTGACAGCTATCATCACTTTTGACTGCTGACAGGTGAACAGCACACCTCGACGTATCGGCATGCAAGCCTATATTCATTTATGCCCAGATGTTGAACTCAGTTAGTTAATTCAGTTTAGAGTTGCTTCGACTAGTGGTTTATGATCATTAACGCCCACAGGCATCACGTTCGTTCCGTGTGCATCACCACGGCATGCACACGTTAGTGGCATAATCACGTTGTGTGACCCAGCATTGCATGTGACGAATTCAGGTCGCTGGTAACTTATCTCGATACTTGTATGACCCGAACTTTCTGGTCATCAAAATGAAGTCTGCTCCAAAACGTCACCGTCATAAAAGCACCAGCTATATGTAAGTTTCTGGTTTCAGTCTTCACAAGGTACTTTAAGTTGAACAACAACGAACAATCTTTGTTCGCTGATGGTTGATTCATGATTGTGCTCCGCAACTTCATCAACAGCGTGTATTGCACGTGTTAACCTGAGCTCGACCACGGCTCTTATAGATGCGGTTGAGCAACAAGGATTTGCGGTCTCGCACAGCGTTTAAACGCGAGAACTTCGTAGACGGTAATGCACAAAGAATTGCTGTCAAAAGAACGTTTATGCATGAACATAGTCGTCGAAATCAGGAAAATATGCTATATGATTATAAAATTGTGAGTAATATTCGGATATGTAACACATCCTATTCATGTGTCTGGTTTGTGTAACTAAAACGAAAAAAATGGTGAAGATGAATTCTGAACTGATTTGCGGTTGATACAATTCTTGCGTACCAAATATATCAACAAAATATATTGACATATAATATTTGAAGACGTTTATGCTCTTGGTTTCCTATATTATTGCATTTCACATAATTATGTTGTATATTATAATGTATTATATCGATAAAAAGCAGTGATGCAATTTATCAGTAATTTCAGAGGATGTATTTGATGCGCAAGTTTCGCAACTGAATTTGGATCTGATCTTTACCATTTTCTTCGGCAGAGTGACATATAAGCAAACACATATGGATGCACCATACATGCATATCCTATTCCTGACACTACGCTCAGTATTCTAATTGAATGACATATTTCTTGAACTTCGAGACATGTTTTTCATGCCTAAGCACCATTTTGAGGATCACTCTGCATACATTAAAGTCTATGAAGTTTTGGCATCGATGCGCGATGTGAGGTCGCAATTTCTGGCCCCCCACCCCACCCGTCGACCACCACGCTGACTGGATGGACTGGCCCGGGCGCCGAGAGTCAATTTAATAACTTGCGTAATGCTACTCGACCCATAAAGTAATGCCCTTGAAAAGGCTGAAAAGACTTTAGCCACCTAACAATACCATTAGGCATCATCGAGTTTCTCAACATTGTGTACCCAAGTGTTGAATCGCATAATTGAGTTCAAATGAAAGGATTAATTTCAATATTGCATGAAGCACAAGCAATGCATCAGGCACGAAGCAAGTCTACTGTCACAACTGGCCTGACATGATTGTATGAAATTATTGTCTCGTTATGCGGTCTTCATTGCACATCACACCTGCAAGGTGTCACCAATATCTGGTATCATACTTAGCACACGTAGTTTCATACCGGCCATCAAATTGGAATCCATCGTAAATGTCAACAGTTGTGTCTGTACCGGCTCACCCGCCTGGTGCTTGGCGGGTGTGACCAGTTAGCTGTCTGATCGGCCAGTTGATGGCACAGTGGTCACGGACGCTGCAATGGACGGTAGCTGCAGTTTAGGTCCACTGCACTGCCAGGCCGGGGTATGCATTGGCTGGTGCATGGAAGGTGGTCTATGGAGCTGGGGACAGTGGTTGCCAGACGACAAAGCATTGCTGACAAGAAGCGCTGCAGGGGTAAAAGTGTTGATCCAGCAGCCACCGAAGAAGTGTGTTCAGTGGCAGAGATGACTCGGCCCAGTGCCCTCTGCTCACAGCTCTGCCGCTGCTGTACGCTGGGCAGAGGGCGTGCCACAAATCCACGAATTCGCTGCCCTTGGTCACAGCTCTGCCGCTGCTGTACGCTGAGCAGAGGGCGTGCCACAAATCCACGGATTCACTGCCCCTGGTCACAGCTCTGCAGCTGCTGTATGCTGGGCAGAGGGCGTGCCACAAATCCACGGATTCACTGCCCCTGGTCACAGCTCTGCAGCTGCTGTATGCTGGGCAGAGGGCGTGCCACAAATCCACGGATTCACTGCCCCTGGTCACAGCTCTGCAGCTGCTGTATGCTGAGCAGAGGGCGTGCCACAAATCCATGGGTTCGCTGCCGCCATAGGCCAAGATTCGATGGGCTCCAGTGCCTCAGTGCCTGCTTGACAAATGATGCCTGCCTCATGCATTATTGAGGTCGGACGAACGTCGCGGCCCATCGGATTGGATTTTATTGCTGAGCGCCTGAACGACTACTTGATGGCCGCGATCACGATGTTGTACTATCTCCGGTCACGCGCCGGCAGCCGACAATTGCTTTTAAAAATGTCTGACAGGCTGTAGTGATTAGCGGTGCGGCCTTTAGTTTGCTCCAGATGCGATCGTGAACTGAGATTCTGACATCTTCGACTCCGGAATGCCATCACCGGCGGAAAGACGACAGAATCCGCGTTTGGAATTGCAACCTTTTTGGATTATAGGCAGGACTTTCATCCATATGGGAATCGGATTTTCTTAAGCGGCAAGCTTAACGGTATTTCCCGCTAACTCGATTCGTTGTCTCGAAACTCCAACAGAGTCTAAGCTAAACAGCTAGAGCGTGGCGTGTTCCAGCACTTGGACACGTAAGTTGCTCCATTCCGGTGCTGTTTTGTTTATAACAGCGGTGTAGCGGTCTCGATTAATTTCACAGGCACATCGTAAATCCTGGAAGCCCATCAAGCTCGGCGGAACACCCGGTTGACTCACAAGCCGGATATGGCAACCACCGGCTGCTATTGTAATTTGGCGTAGGGACCCGATGACTTGCCTTAGTGTCGAGCAGTCACTGGATCCACAGTAAGGCAAAACTACCAGAGGAGCTTAACTAGACAGCAAAAAAATGATATCACGCAGCGTCTGCATCCAGCTGGGCAAATCAACGGATATTGTTCCGTGGAACTGAGAGGTCAGCGATAGTGTTTCGCAGAACTGGGCGGCTGGCATTAATGCCAGTCGGCTGCAGTCCACAAAAGGCGTCCCGCAGTCGTAAATCGGACCGAGATCCGGCACCGGAAGGCGGTCGCGATCCGCTGCGTCTGCCCCGGCCGGTTACCTTCTCCGATGCGCATTGGACTACACCGAATGCGACTGCAGTAACTGCAGTACCGTGATGAGTTCCTGCAGAAGCTGCAGCTTACTGGACTGCCAGGGTGCGCAGCTGCCGGGCTGAATCTACGTCAGACAGGCGGAGCATAACTGTATCACCAGCTATCGTTTCTCAGGTTGCTGTAGAACAGCAGTCAACTTCAAGAGAGCGGAAATTTCCATCTCTTTTGGAAACATCTCCCAGGTGTTTAGTCTTAGTTTACTTTACTCTTCCGCAAGATAATTTGTAGCTGGGGTGGGGAAGGGTTGAACAAAAAGTTGATTTTGCCAGGGTGCCGATAATAGCCTACGCTTGTTAAAAAGCACCGAACTACCATTACTGTGCGGGCAAGGAGATAATCGTCCACGCCACCTCTCACACCGGCTGCCAGATGTGCGGGCAAGGAGATAATTGTCCACGCCGCCTCTCACACCAGCTGCCACATGTTAGTTGTTGGTAGTGGTCAGCATCATGTTTTCATGCAGGGTTGTTGGGCGCTGTATGACCAACGCAGTCGATGCGTCCGTAAGCCCAAATAACCAACCATGCAGGATTGTGTGTGAGGTTAGTGCGATGTTTTGCCATTCGGCTCATCTACGTCCGTGGTACCTCTGGATAACCATTTTGGTTGTGAATTGCAAGACAAATCGGCTCATCTACGTCCGATGGCACCTCTTGGTAATCATTTTACCTCATTATAATTTGTTAAGAAAGTGGGCTCAACTACGTTCGACGGCACCGCCAGGCAGCCATTTATTTCGAATAGGAAAGCGAATCGCTCATGTGCTCATGTAGGAAAGCGAATCGCAATGCCATTCGTGGATAGCTATTTACGTTACTGAAAGGAGTGTTTGTGCGGGCATGCAATGTGTGTTGGTAGTGTGTTGTCAACAATGTGTCTGCTAGTTTGGCGGCGTACAGATAGCCACATAGTAATTGGAGGAGTTTTGGGTGTTTATCATCCAGTAGCGATGGAAGCGAGAGGATGATGCCCTCTTTTTGGCAGAAGGCCTAGAGTGGTTGTTTGTGAGCATCAAAGCTACTACAAACTGGTAGGATGCAGCCTATGCTTGATGTGGTGTTGCAGATGTCGCAGTAAGATGTTGGATAATGGTCATCCTCTAGTTGATGTTGCATTAGCTTTGTGCAACCAGTTCCAAGTCTAGTGAGGATGACTTCCTTTTGGCGGTGTGATTGGTTTGGTTGGTTTGATGTAGATGTAGCTGGAGCTGTGACGCGTCGAGTTGTGTTGTGTCCATGTGTTTTGGTGATGCTTACTTATGTGGCGTTGTAGATGTGTTTTGCAATCGTCAACCGAATTTTGCATGTTAGAATAAATGGTTAAGTTGGTTAAGTTCGGTTCAGGCTTGCTTTGCCAGTCCATCTGTCTGCTCGTTTCTTGGAATGTTGGCGTGGCCCGAACTCCAGAGGAAGGAAAAGTTGTTTACATTGCCGGCCACGGCTTGCTGGATTCGATCACTGACTGGATGCGGGCAGTCGTGTTCGGGCACTGGAGGTCCACCGTGGAGCTAGGCTTCCAGCATGGCTCCGAGATCGCTCGCCGCCCACTAGCCTTCATCGCTTTCTTGGTCGTGGCTGCCAATACTGATGAACCTAAAGTGGTACTTGACGGCCTCAACAGCTATCAACACGTTGTTGTAGTATCCCTTATAATTGTAGCTGATGCAGCCGCTGTCAGCCGGCTTCTCCAAAATCACAATCACATCACCCCCCCCCATGCAGCTCTGGAACTGCCACAACACATCAAGCTCAAGCACATGATCCTGCCTCTGCGCGGCTGACGGTAGCACCATCAGCTCTGGTCCCATCTGCAGCCAGCTGACTAGGTAGACCTCGGCCACGATATTTCGGGTGATGGCTTACCCAATGTGGTACGACTCCGCTATCGCCTACAAGGATCATCCAGCTTGATGGGCACACAACTGTGATATGAGTTGCCGGGTCGGATACATGGACATTGATGGTTACACAACCGTGATGAGAGTTACCGGGTTAGATACATGGGCATTCATGGTCACACAACCGTTATTGGAGTTGCCGGGTCAGATGTAGGGGCATTCATGGTCACACAATCGTTATTAGAGTTGCCGGGTCAGATACAGGGACATTTATGGTCACACTACTGTGATGGGAGTTGCCGGGTCTGACACAGGGATGTCTATGGTCACACAACTGTGAGATGGAAGTTGCCGGATCATATGCAGGGGCATGTATGGTCACACAACCGTGATGGGAGTTGCCGGTTCAGATGCAGGGACATTGATGGTTACACAACTGTGATGGGAGTTGCTGGGACAGGTACAGGGACATCTATGTTCACACAATTGTGATGGGTGTTGCCAGGCCAGATGCAGGGACTTTTATGATCACACAACTGTGATGGGAGTTGCCGGGTCGGATATCGGGACAGCGCTGGTCAAGCAACTGTGGTATAGATGACAGGGTCCGTCAGATGACAGACCAGATCAAACATTATCGAAGTAGACGCAGGTGCTGGAGGAGAGTGGAGGGCGAGGCGAACTAGTCCTCCCACTTCATGCTCATTGTTTTGAAACATTGTCCTAGGTGTAGCACAATAAAATCCTTATTTCGAAGCGTTGCTACCAGATACTTCAGGCGATATCGGAATTCGCACTTGCGTCAATGACTTATCAGCCATGTTGTGAATTTATAAAAATACCTGGTAGAATAGATGTGCGAAAGTATTGTCGGTGGGCAGCTAGGTCACTATCGCCCATTCCCTTGACCCGAATGTAAAATTCCACTTCTCCAGATGTAACAGTACCGGTGGTACCCACCAAAGCCTGGTGTCATGCTGCTCGCGCTGTTACTGACGTCACAGCAGCAGTAAGCCCAGTCTACGGCGACGGTCCATCAAATACAACGCAGACGTTATTAAAACTAGGGACAAATTTAAGAAATGAGAGAGTAACTGAAATGTGAAAGGCCGTGCAATATGGCTTTCAAGAACATCGCTTTCGGTTTCTTCCGTGGTCTCGTCTGTATTGGAAATCACGTGGGAAAGGTGAGAACGGAAACACGTATGAAAACACGTTTTACAGTACGATCACTGATAGTGGAGCCTGAACGCTACACCGTGACTCGTTGCAGTAGTTGAAAGCTTCCTGGGAGCAGAAATGCCACCGCGAACCTCTTGCTTTGAACAAAGATTAAGAGCACTTCATGACGAAAATCGAGGTAAAATCTATCAAAATGAATTAAATGAGCAGATCTGACCTTCAGTGAATGAATTAGAACGAGAAACACTGTGACAAAAAGAAGAAGTTATTGCAAGTATAAGAGCGAGCCGACTGGGTCGGGTCGCTTGAGTGATCTACTTTGGTACCACTCACACAGGAGTAGACACGCTCGGGTTTTGCCCTCTCGTAATAACGCTGATCGAGCATGTCGCCAAAGAAGCAGAATCGTCTGAATTCAGCATGCTGAATTCATCTAATTTGTAGAACAAAGTGCACACCTCATTCAGCCAAAACTCTCAGGACTACTCGGGCACATCACTATCGAAGTACTACTTCCCGGAATTTCCCGGTGGAGTGTATTTACACAAAGAAGTTTCGGTAATGAATGAGTCCGAACTTGCGACTTCGACATCGATACTACTCGATGCATGCCAACTCGTCTGGCCTTTTGGTCACGCACGCTCGCCGGCCTCGGAAAATGCTCATGGGCAGTATTTAACTATGTCTTCGATATAAAGACAGACAGGGTTGCAAGACATTTAACCGTGATGTTGTCAATGCGCTTTGGATGTCCTACTACTTCTCGGGCCATACGAGACATGTACAGCTCTGGCACAGCGTTGGTGGGAACATGCACGTATTGTCACCAGCTGAATGCAGTCGGTACCTATCAGAGCCTGCCTGACAGCCACGTTTTGTGCATGACATATATGCCTGACATACCCGAGTCATCTGCCATCGTTGAAGGTGCTGCCCACATGCAGTTTGATGGGCGGCGGGAAGCTATCCATCCATGCTCTCACGGCCTGTCGGCAACCGGTACTCACAGCACATTTTTGTCACCAGATCGTGACCTGACCTGATATTGATCTGAAACCTCATGCACCAGCACATCGTGATGTCTTTGGTAGCACATATTCGGGTTTGTAGTAGCTCAATCTAGAAGGTGAGCCTGGGACGAAGCGTATTTGCTAAGCCTTATACATGACGCGACCTCGTGATCTGAGCTGAGGTGACCTGAGCTATTTATTCACTAGAAACTTTGTACATAAACTCATGTAATTTTCTTGTCCTATTCTTCTTTGTTCGCACAGCATAAAATGAACAATATCATCAGTCGAAGCGTTGAAATCCAAGGAGAGAGATACGTTCTCACGTGATTGTGACGCCACTATTTTATCTGCAACATTTCCTTTTAGAAAGTGGTGTCAAGTTGATGTAAGAAAAGGCGTTGCACTTTTCAAGTTCCCACCTCGTTTACCTCAGGAGATAATGCAAAAATCCGTCATGGGTTGCCCCTACCCCTCCCTTCGGAGGGCCCGCCCAGATTAATAACGCGCACACCGAACACCACGTACACCGAAAACCACCGGAGCCCAAACGAAACGTCAACAGAGCTGAGGTCGTCATTTTATAATCTCTTCTCTGATTGGCCGAACCTCCGCACAACTCGTTCGTCCGCGGTGGGGCGACTGGCGCCCATTGTGAAGCGGTGAATTTGACGGATCGGAAGCGCGACGGGAAGACGCTCCTGATCACAGGAACGCTTCCGTTTGAGAAGTTGGATTCCAGTCGACGTTTTGATGTGATCATGAAGCGAGCGTAGAGCACAAGTGAGCGGATGCATGGTGGGTATTGAAGAATGTTTTGTTTTTTTCATTTCGTGGGGACGGCAAAAGTGATTAATCGCCAAAATAATTAAGTGAGTTGTAATAGTGGAACCAAAACTACATTGGCATGTAGCTGTTTCGCCAGGTCTTAGCTTGATATAGCAAAAGTATGGGAATTTGACAGGATTGGGAACTAGCCACAGACTTGTGCTCGACTCGAGTTGAATCAAGAATCGACTCATGAATCAATCGTTTTTAGATGAGTCGAGAGTTGAATCGATTATTTTCCACAAAACATATTTTGAGTCGTGAGTTGAATCACATCTTTCTAAAAAATAAATGAGTTGAATCATGAGTCAATCATTTGAATCACAATCAGTCATTTGAGTCTTGTGACTCAAATGCATGTTATGAACAAATAATATGAAGCATGTATCTGTGTGAATATTATGTCATGACACAAAATAGCGAGTAAAAACACAGCATAATTACTCATGCTTAGCAATACAATTGTCAACTTCTAATCTGCCAGTGAGTAAAGAATGGAGGGTACCAGTACTGAAGTTATTTACCAAAAACCAATTACAATGACTGCAAATAATTATTAATGTTAAGCTTGGTATCCACAATCAGTATCATGCACGAGTCAATCCTAGTACCAGGAGTACAACACATAAATGGGTTGTAATTGTGAAAAAGAATATGGAACCGCCATTGTCCTGCACTGGAATTGGCATCTGCACTGAATAAAATTCCGTTGGCTTGTTATTTGTCACCTGCGCGTCTGATATCATATCAGACGCGCGTGTGACAAATAACAAACAAAGGTACCTTTACTAGAAGGTAGATGGAAGCTTTCTTTCAAGCTTGCGTGACGTCATCCGAAGGTTTTTTATATATGGTATCAATTTGTGTAATTTGGTTCATTTGGTATCAATTTGGCTGCAGATTACTTTTTTATCCTATATATGAAGGAAATGTGTACTGGATATAACATATTTTAACCAGTTTATATATGTCTTCTGTAATATCCTAAAACTTAGTCTGGAATACGAGCATGATCTTTTTTGTGGACAAATAACATTGTTCGTTGTCATAGCAACACTTGTTCAAATTTATTGATTAAAATATCAAGTATTTTGGAATGCGCGGCATTATATAGGTTTTGTTCAGGTGATTTGAGCACGATTGCTCGAAGTCCTGACCTGTGTAATTTAAGCAATGTCTCAAACTTATATATATAGAGGAGAGGTTATCATGAGAGAACAAGTGAGTGACGCCATATTGAGGTTGATTCTTTCCATCGACAATTACAGGATTTGTGTAAAAATGGCACACATTTTTGATCAAAATGTTGTTTTTCTGGTGTTTTCTAATGTGATTTCAACGAATTTGACTCATTCATTTGGAAAATGAAAAATTCCCAAGATATAAGCACTTCAAATTAAAGTACTTTTTTAAATAATAAATCGGTCGAAGAAAATAATTTAACTATGGGTCTTCTCCCTCTATATTGTTCCTGAGACCACTTGACCTGGGAGCAGAAATCCGCTGTAAAACCACCTATTGTAGAGGTAACTTTAGTAAGAATACCTATTAAACTTCCAGAAATTTAGGAAATATCCTTATTAAACACACTTCCCTTCTTAGTAAATATACATACTAAACCTTCGAGGATGTATTGGACAGCTGTGCCCAAGGCCTATCGAGTCAAGGCTATGCCCAAAGCGATATATACCTAATATATACCGAATTAAGGCAGAAACATACGGTTTTCGATGTCAAAGAGTATTAAATCGAGTGCATGAAGTGTTGAACTTCTTCTTTATCACTTCTATGACACACCAGGTACGGATGATTATACGCGATCTGCTATATTTGTAGAGAAGATTTTGATTGTTTATTTCTTTGCCAACTGAAAAGTTATCATTTGCAGGGAAAATGAGTGGTAGCATCGTCATTTTTTACGTTAAAATACCATGCATTCAAAATAAAAATTCCAAAGAATCAAAATTGACTTTCATCTCCAATTATACCCAAAGTTTTCGCAAACATAATATATTCAACAGATCAAGATGTTTCAATGTTAGAGCATTTTCGTTGGCGTCTAAATAAATACTAATTCCCTTCTTTAATTAGACACAGATGAAGATGCGTAGACATCAAAATGTCTGTCGAATAAATAATCTTTGCCATAACTGTTTTCACGTCACATGTAGGGGAAGAGGTGGGATATCTGAACACGTTCTGTTTTCTGAACACCTACCTTTGGTCGTCTCCCACATCATGTTCAGTGCATACATAACAAAAAGATGGTGGTATTCATAAATGATGGACCTGTCGCTACCAAAACATGAAAGTCTGATTACATAATTATACCTATACTTTGTGTACAAATGTTGCGAAGTTCACAGGAACCATTGTAGGCTTCGAAGAGCACTTGACTTTAGGAAACCATAAGGAAGTGACTTACAATTTTGTTTGCAATTACACCAGCATTTTTTAGTGCTACTAATAGCTTGTACCACAACAGCTACAGTGAGGTAATCCCGAACAACAACATTGTCATGTTCAGGATACGGCACACTGCTATAAAATAATAATCTGTTTTAAAGTTGCTCTTTGCAAGTGGTTAGATGATTTTCATTGAAATGAACTGTTTGAATATGGATAGCTTGTTCATTTTTGTGTTCAGTAAACACAGTACAATTACTGGTTCAGCCATACAGAAGCAGCAGTAGAGCTATTTCTTGCATAATGCCTAAAGTGTTCAGGACCCCCCCCTCTTCCTCTATGTAATATATATATATATATATATATATATATATATATATATATATATATATATATATATATATATATATATATATATATATATATATATATATATATATATATATATATATATATATATATATATATATATATATATATATATATATATATATATATATATATATATATATATATATATATATATATATATATATATATATATATATATATATATATATATATATAGTGTGTGGGCAGTGCACACCAAATCATATGGCTTATGAGTCTGATACCATTGAGTCGGATCTGAATCGATTCCAATTTATGTTTGAGTCGTGAGTTGAATCGGATCTCTGTAGCTCTGAGTCTGAATTGAGTCAAATCAAATAATTTTGACCTGCTGTGAATCATGAGTTGAATCGGATCTCAAGTTCCATGAGTCAAATGTGAGCCGATTCAGAAAATTTGAGTCGAGCACAAGTCTGACTAGCCATGTACCTATCTAGCTCGTTGTGGATAGACACAGGATCCGGTAGATATCTGGTCACCTGGAAAGACTCATACCTGTCCCTATTTCAACCATGCACATTCTAATATTGGAGCTCTTGACAAATATGAAATATATCATTTCACAGCCCAAGGCTTCCCGTGTATGATGCCAAGAATAAGCGAACAAATTTTGTTCTGTGTAAAAAAACTCATGATGCAAATGATCCAATTGATGAAGTATATTTAACTTAACCAGGTGGTTGTGGTTTAGACATGCTGCCTAGAATATGAACCAAAGCATTCCAAAGCATCGGTACCTTAAATTTGGGTAGACCTAACATTCAGATGCTTGCTGTTGACTTTCAATGGAAAACCACTCATGTGTTCATTGGTAATCAGGACACCGAATCACATCCATAGTCATTGCTGTGAATGGGCTGTGAACAATAATAATTCATGAGTGTGGCATTCTACGACAATTACACGAGGAGGCGTATAAATTACTCACCACGCTTCACAATTCACCGGAAATGGCGGCTCACGCTCCAGTCCCGCTCGGCTGTTGCCATATTCATGGCGACGCTAGCACTTGTTGGTATGCTTTAACTTTTCACGGCCCCGCTCCGCTGACGCTGCGTTTACGTTTCGATCGCCACCAGTGCTGCGCGCGAAGCGGGCTTCAGGGTCACATATTTCTTGAAAAATAGAATAACTGATGAACTCCCATCCTGAACTGCATGACCTCTTCTAAGCTGTTCGGTAAGGATGTCGTAGCTCAGTCAGTAAGGCTTTGGACTCTTGATGGCAAGCCGTAGGTTCGAATCCCACATTCGGCGAAGATGCCGAGTCCACCCGCGCCCAATCGGCGAGAGACGGTGGCAACGCTATGTGTCCCGGCAACCGAATGCTTCGTAAAATAACCCAAGGTCCTCTTCTTGTAAATTATTTGATCAGCCCGTGTCCGGGTCCATCGGCTACTGCTGGGGTCCACAGTCCCTGTCCAACCAACTCTGCCCCCTCCTACACAGCGGTAATGCTAAATCAATGGGAGACGTCCAGCGCCTGCGGGAACCGTGGCCCTGGCCGCGGCGCCGCTACTGCCGCAGCCAACAGGTTACAGGCCTGCTGAATTGTAACACATAGCGACTATTAACCTGACAGCGCTGCATTGAACCAACGCGTTGTTATCCTTGCAAACATGTCGAAATCGTTGTTATGACACTCGGGGAAATGGCAGGCTACGATAGCATGCCTGCCTCAATCGTGTGAGCATTAAATTGCGATCATTTGCCGCGATGCGTTACAAGTGAAAATTTCGCTTGGATTTCCGTTAGATTGGCAGTGCAAGAATTAAAAAAAAAGCTCACGGAAATATCACATTTGCTCATCTAAGCCCTGTCGGACCGTTCCGATTTTTGCTGAAGCGGAATTACGTTTACTTTCAAGCCTGCTCGTAAGACTCATGTTGACAGGGTGTCGTAAGTCCAACCGATCGTCCTCTATGAAATGAAATGGGTGATCATACCAGAAATTCCACACCAAAGTGTGTGCATGGACTATTGTGCAACCAGATTGTGCAACCAGCAACCATGCTTAGACGTTGCGCTGGGCAAGGCTCGGCTGAGCATCGTGTAGAAACTCGGCCGCCGTCGTGGACGCGGCATTAGTGGAAAGCACATGCGCTCTGATTCAAATTCAAATTCGAACCCTGACCTGGTACTAAGCGCAGTATTATTTTAAATACGGAATATAAATTAAGACGGGGATGTTCGCGACTTTCGATGGTTATTTCCCGCTGCAACGCAGATTCTGCTGCGTCTCATTATCAACGAGTCTGTTGCATTGTCCAATAGTCAAGTCAATGCACCGGTCCACCGTGGATCGAATGCAATATATCCCGTACTATTTTGTATGCTCACCTCATGGCGAATTATTTACCGCTACAAGAAGTCACTGGAAGTTTGAATGACTGATGGAAAGAGGAGATCACTTGTTTCCGTGCTGCGCATGCAGGATCAGGGTTGTACTGTTGTTGAAGAGAACGATGACTGCATAGTTGCGGTCACTACAAAAAGCGTTGGCGGCGCAATAAGACACTTGTACTAGCCTTGTACGTGAGGTGCTAACACAAAATCCTCCCCTTGAACCAAAACAGGAGAGTCCCGGACGAAATGGTATGATGATGGTTTCTAGCAATGTGAACTTCAGCGCTTCGCCCCGAGGTTTCTTTCGCGTACGATTCCGGAGTCATTCGGCTGGAGCTGTAAAGTCTGACAGCGTTTCCGAACCATTGTTTCGAAACATCCTGTCAAAAGCATTTCGTTCTAAGCTGGAAGGGACCCCAGGGAGGGATTTTGAGATGTGTGCCATTGTTTGCCACTTCTCTCATAGCGACGCTGCGCAGTGATATATTCTGAATTGCTGTGTACATAATGGTGATTAGTTGATCAGTGTATCTTGGACACTTCGTGTTTGATATTTAAACACAAATTATTGTGATTATTGGTGTGTCCAGGGAGTGAAGCTTGTGGAGGGATTTTCTATGTAACATACGTCGACATAAAACTCAATTCGATGCAGTAATGCTAAGTGCATACTTTATTTGGAATTTCGAGTCGATTTTTAATTAAATGCAGACCTAGGTGGATATTCTTTTTATAGCACTCTCAGAGTTTCGACTACTGTGGTCAGAGCTGCCGTGGTGATACGTCTGATTCGTGCCATATGCAGGGGCACATTTCATGAATTTAAATTTGTAGTAGTAGTAGTAGTAGTAGTAGTAGTAGTAGTAGTAGTAGTAGTAGTAGTAGTAGTAGTAGTAGTAGTAGTAGTAGTAGTAGTAGTAGTAGTAGTAGTAGTAGTAGTAGTAGTAGTAGTAGTAGTAGTAGTAGTAGTAGTAGTAGTAGTAGTAGTACCTTGGGTAATAGTAGTATATCATTACGTTGACGTATTATGTGTTGTCTGTGGCCCATGGGGTCAGTTAACCTCACCTGCCCCGGGTGGGAGCGATGTCTGTGGCATGTGCTCGGATCAAGCGCGTTTACGAAACCATTCTCTGTATACACCGCCAGGAGGATTTCGACAAACATTGCTTTGGGTAGTAACGTGCTTAATAAGCTGCCCTTTTAGACTTATCAGATGAGTTAAAATTTATTTTAAAAGGAACCATTAAAAACGATTTAGTGAATAATTTCGATTAGTGACTGACACAAGATGTTCGGTCTGAGGGATGTGGTGGCATGCTACATTCTCTGTATCATTTGTAAATGAAGTGAACCCCACGTACATTTATATATTTTAGTGGGTATGCCCATCGATTTTA
This sequence comes from Ashinkailepas kermadecensis, assembly GCA_034440615.1. NCBI lineage: Eukaryota > Metazoa > Arthropoda > Thecostraca > Neolepadidae > Ashinkailepas > Ashinkailepas kermadecensis. The sequence goes on along the minus strand of JAOTOM010003880.1, from coordinate 84,952 downwards.
GTGTCTGACTAAGATATCGAAGTAAAGTTTCCATTTCTGCATAATACGGGAGTCGATCAGCAGACACTTGCAAGTAGCAAAGTGGACCTAAAGAGCAAAATGCATATTTGTTATCTGATGTCACGCTAAGAGTCTTGTGCAAAATGGAATGTCTTGGGTTTGCCCCCTTTTCGGTGCCTCCATCCGTCCATGTTGTTAAAAACTAACAACCAGAATTCCCAAGCGATAGATAGCCTTAGCAACACAGAGGCGTTTGGGCCATGGCAACAGGAAGTTAATATTGTTTGTTTAATACAGGGTATGCATAAAAAGCTAGCTATGCTTCTCATGTGGTTCATGTGACATTTCTTATGCGCATGTAAACCAAATACGCATAAAATGAACCAGTAAACATGGGAGCTGTATGATGTGCGCACTTCAACCTAAATTTGCATTACCTTCTCCATGTGCTCATTCCGGCGCTCGAGGAAAAGTTGTCCCCTAGTGCAACACATCATTTTTTTTAACGCGGCTGTCGTTATTGTAAGATGTATTACATTTTTCTCCAAGAGGTTCGGACGGTCAAAAACCAGGTCACGCGCGGCACATGGCAAGGCCTTCTCCCCAGCACAGCGTGCCCGACGAAAACAAAACAGACCCACAGGCAGAAACTGGAGGTGGTTTTTAAGGCCAACCGAGAGGCGGCCGGGCACGTCCCGAACACAAACATTTGCGACACGCGTGGCGAGGGGTGGGGAGTAAACCGGCCCGCAGCGGAAGCGGGAGCAGCAGCTGGATATCCAGAACCTTCTGGAACATTCGCGCAGAAGGAAAATGGAAGAGAGGGAGAGAGAGAGAAAGTACACAAAGCCGGAGGCGATGAAGGGATAGGAAAACTCATGGACGCGGGGCAGGCAGGGATTCTCGGACGCGAGGCGGTGGACGCCGGGCAGAAGGACGCTAAGCAGGGACGTCCAGCGGTGGCACGATGGCTGAGATATCGGATGGAGGAGCCGAAGAGCCGAGCCGAGGCCACCCGCCACCCACCATCGCCATGTGAGTGCTGCTCGGCATCGTGCAGCCCCACCCATCATCACCACCGTCCCAGCGTAGCCATCCCCACCGGCGCTGGCGTTTTCCCGCGTGATGGTGGGGATAAGTGTGTGTTTGTGTGTGTGTGTGTGTTTGTGTGTAGGTGTGTGTGTGTGTGTGTGTGTGTGTGTGTGTGTTTGTGTCATTATTGATGGTGTTCGCCCCTATAGGACAGGTGTACCTACTGCATTATTTATATTATAGAGTAGGAGAGCAGTGTCATGACGGTGGCCGCGAACCGGGTTGAAGTCCCAAGTGCTTTGACTGCAATACGGTGACTGTAATACGGTGACTCCCAAATAAATGCCTTGTTGTGATTTCGACTCTGACCTGATCTATGCTAAGATTTACCAGATTCGTTTTCTTATTCTGTGCGTAATATTAGGCAATGCAAATTAAATACGATAATAATTGCGAGCACGTAACTGACAACACCAACGCGGAGACACGGGCACCTAAATGAATATGAAAAGTGGCTTGAACATAAATACGGTTCGTTTGGAGACAAAGTTATAAGGGACATGTTTTGATCGGAAGGCATTTGTTGCAACATTTCCTGTAAACATATGTCAGCGTCTCATGTATCGGTCTAAGTAGCCACACTTGTCGATATCTCAGTCTCTGTTTCTTGATTTCAGTATAAATATATTTATGTTTCTATCACTGTTTTGATCGCACTCTCGGGCGAACACTCGGCCCCAGTTTATCTGACCGTCCCTGGCACAGTCACGATCTCGATCTCGGTCTCTGTTTTATGATTTTGGTCCAAGCATCTGTCTGTTTCTGGCACGGTCCCTCTTTTCACCCGGGTGAATTTACGGCAGATAGGGGATTGCCGCAAGTAGAGTTTGACGACCCCCGCAGAGTAAGCGAGAGAGACAGCCTGCTTGCTGTCCTCCTATGGGCGATATGTCCTTGGGCGTCGACCGTGAGAGGCCTTTGATCCTACCTTCCTCAAGGTGGGGGGGGGGGGGGGGGGCACGACGAAAGGGCGCAATTACGAAACTCTCCTGATTGTTACTCCTGGGCAGTATTTTAAGTGGTAACTGTTAACTGGGCTCAGGTATCTCTTAACCGCAAAATCCCGCTGGCCTCTGTAACCCAGGGGCTCAGATGGGCTTCGAGCCCGGTAGCATGTAAGGCCTTTACGGGGGAGGGGCATTGTGGTTCGTTGAATGTCTGGCCGGAGGACAGTAGGAAGAGGCAAAACACTGCCCGGTAATTTGTCCGCCACCGTTCTCTGTATGTGGGCACGGATGGTACAGAGGTTCGGGGGACGCACGGACGGATTTGGCATGCCGTAAGCCTCGGGGCTGAAAGGGTAGGGCCGGCTAGGGTATAAAGACGACCAGGAGACGTACACTCGCCTTCGGTGGAATGTGCCGGGTACCCTTAACTACGGCTGGCCCCTAAGAACATAGGCTGTGCTGCTCCACACCAATAATTACTGGTAGACTGTGCCGCTTCACAGTTATGCGTTGCGTGACAGTCTACAAATTTCACCACTGGTCAGAGGTATTCGCTTGTGCGGTCGTCACGTGGTCATTTGCCCTGCAGCCATGCAGTGAGAAGCACGGGTCTACGCTGTTCCCGCCTTGCATTCCTCAGTCGGCCAAACAACATTGGCAGTTCAGCAAGCGGTCCACCACTGGAGCCCTGTAAACAAGCAGCATTTGATCGCTGTGGATTTCGGACTTCAGCAACATAGAATGAGCTGGAAGTGTTAGAAGGAGCTCTGTTGCAAAGGATGTAGTGAAAGGAGATGAGAGGTGCATGATGTCAACGGAGCATTCTCTTACCCTAAATTAATAATATATTTTTTAACCTTTACGCTTTTCAGAAATTTAGTTCGAATTCTTGCTGGGGTGGCTTTATAAACCAGGATCAAATGGAATCCAGAATCCAATCCGTTATTGATGCTTCTGATGCTACAATTTAACATAGACTATGGTATTAAATCCTGCTCAGTCTTCAAATAATTAACGGTGGCTTCATACCAATAATGACAGATTGTTCCGTTACATGTCGTTCTGAAGCAATATCAAGTAAAATCTTTCTATGGTAAACTAGTTGGATGGTATCCGCGTGAGGAAATATTTTATCCCCACGTAGTTCTGAATATGTCGCTTGCAGTACAGTGCACAACATATGCAATACATAATATGATATCATGCAACATATTCCTTACGCCCTAAAACATGTGATTCTCAATGAAGTAGATGCAATTTAATCAAGCAACTAATTGACTTGTCAATGAATCTGAACTAAGCAAGCAAGTGCCTCCCTGTGACTTGCCGCCTCGGTAGCCTAGTTGGCTAGAGCGCTGTCCTGCACCCGTCTCCGCTGTCCTGGCAATGCTGGGTTCGAGTCGTTTCGCGCGCTCGCTTTTAGTTCCCAGCTGGGAGGGTCAGTTGGCAATTGGCACGATAAGGTCGAGAGCGACCTTCCGGGGTCGCCGTGTCGGTGTATTGACGGCACATGAAGCGCTTTGCCAAATTTAGACTGTAAAACTGCAATTCGTGGAATCATGGCCAGGATTCACGCAACCAACTCTTCTTAGCAATTGGATCCTGGTCCATAAAGCCACCCCAACGAGAGCTCGAACTACATTTCTAAAACGTATAAATGTTGGACATTCTATTACTATTTTGGGCCAGAGAATACTTCCTTGACATCATAAACCTCCCATCTCCTTTCGCTACATCTTTGCAACTGAGCTTTTTCCAACCTTTCCTGCTCATTCTGTGCTGCCGGAGTCAGAAATCCGCAGCTATCAATTGTTGCTTGTCGACAGAAGTCCAGTAGCCTGCTCGTTGAACTGCCAATGTTGTTTCGCCGACAGAGGAATGCAAGGCGGGAACAGGGAATATCCGTGTTTACCACTGCATGGCTGCAGGGCAAATGGTCGGGAGACGACCACACACGCGAATTACAATGGCTCGGACGCTGGCCGGTGGCGAAGCTGGTAGACTGTCACGCAACGCATAACTGTGAAACGGCGCAGCCTACCAGTAATTTTTGGTGTGAAGCGTCACAGCCTACATTCCTAGTGAGCCAGCCATGCTAAGGGTACCCCGCACATTCCACCGAAGACGAGTGTACCCAACGTGGTAGGGATCCGTGCCCACCCGTTGGATACGTAGGCATGGTCGCACATTTTCAACTTGTACGGCCAGGCATGGCGTCGATTGGGTAAGGTTAGGTAACTTGGCCATTGGTACCTGAGTTCAGTTATACGACAGCACAGAAGCCCAGGGAAAGTTTCACCGCCCCGTGTTTCCAAGCCCTAAGGGCAGTAATGACAATAGATACAAAGGATGCAATCAGGAGAGTCGCGTCAGTTGTTTTCAAGTAGGCCTCGGATCGGGTAATTAATATGCATTCGGGACTGACCAAGTTCCCAGTGAAAGGGAGTACGACTCACTAAATGCTTGCGTAACACCGGAGGGGGAAAAATCGTGAGCGAACTCGTTTTCGTATTATTAGTGACCGAATGATCGTTGCGGAATACAAGGAGCGAGTGACTGTTGCCTAAATGCTTTTGAAATGCTTAATTGCTAAATGCTGAGAGAGAGAGAGAGAGAGAGAGAGAGAGAGAGAGAGAGAGAGAGAGAGAGAGAGAGAGAGAGAGAGAGAGAGAGAGAGAGAGAGAGAGAGAGAGAGAGAGAGAGAGAGAGAAGAGAAGAGAGAGAGAGAGAGAGGAAGAGAAAGAGAAAAAAAAAAAAAGAGAAAGAGATAAGAGAGAAGAGATAAAAGATAGAGATAGAGAAGAATAGAGAAAGAGATAGAGATAGAGAGAATAGAGATAGAGATAGAGATAGAGATAGAGATAGAGATAGAGATAAGATAGAGATATATATAGAGATAGAGATAGAGATATAGATAGAGATAGAGATAGAGATAGAGATAGAGATAGAGATAGAATAGAGATAGAGATAGAGATAGAGATAGAATAGAGATAGAATAGCGATAGAGATAGAGATAGAGATAGAGATAGAGATAAATAGAGATAGAATAGAGATAAAAAGAATAGAGATAGAATAGAGATAGAGCTAGAGATAGAGATAGAATAGAATAGAGATATAGATAGAGATAGAGATAGAGATCGAGATAGAGATAGAATAGAATAGAGATAGATATATAGATAGAGATAGAATAGAGATAGAATAAGATAGAGATAGATATAGATATAGAGATAGAGATAGAGATAGAGATAGAGATAGAGATAGAGATATAGATATATATAGAGATAAGATAGAGAAAAAAAGAAATAGATATAATATAGATATAGATATAATAAATAAGATATAGATATAGATATAGATATAGATATAGATATAGATATAGATATAGATATAGATATAGATATAGATATAGATATAGATATAGATATAGATATAGATATAGATATAGATATAGATATAGATATAGATATAGATATAGATATAGATATAGATATAGATATAGATATAGATATAGATAAGATATAGATATAGATATAGATATAGATATAGATATAGATATAGATATAGATATAGATATAGATATAGATATAGATATAGATATAGATATAGATATAGATATAGATATAGATATAGATATAGATATAGATATAGATATAGATATAGATATAGATATAGATATAGATATAGATATAGATATAGATATAGATATAGATATAGATATAGATATAGATATAGATATAGATAATAGATATAGATATAGATATAGATATAGATATAGATATAGATATAGATATAGATATAGATATAGATATAGATATAGATATAGATATAGATATAGATATAGATATAGATATATATAGATATAGATATAGATATATATATATATATATATATATATATATATATATATATATATATATATATATATATATATATATATATATATATATATATATATATATATATATATATATATATATATATATATATATATATATATATAGATAAAAAAAAAAAAAAGAAGAAGAGAAGAGAGAGAGAGAGAGAGAAAAGAGAGAGAAGAGAAGAGAGAGAGAGAGAGAAGAGAGAATAGAAGAGAGAGAGAGAAGAGAAAGAGAGAGAGAGAGAGAGAGAGCGAGAGAGAAAAGAGAGAGAGATATAGAGGTAGAGATAGAGATAGAGATAGAGATAGAGAGAGAGAGAGATAGAGATAGAGATAGAGATAGAGATAGAGATAGAGATAGAGATAGAGATAGAGATATATATAGAGATAGAGATAGAGATATAGATAGAGATAGAGATAGAGATAGAGATAGAGATAGAGATAGAGATAGAGATAGAGATAGAGATAGAGATAGAGATAGAGATAGAGATAGAGATAGAGATAGAGATAGAGATAGAGATAGAGATAGAGATAGAGATAGAGATAGAGATAGAGATAGAGATAGAGATAGAGAAAGAGATAGAGATAGAGATAGAGCTAGAGATAGAGATAGAGATAGAGATAGAGATATAGATAGAGATAGAGATAGAGATAGAGATAGAGATAGAGATAGAGATAGATATATAGATAGAGATAGAGATAGAGATAGAGATAGAGATAGAGATAGATATAGATATAGAGATAGAGATAGAGATAGAGATAGAGATAGAGATATAGATATATATAGAGATAGAGATAGAGAAAGAGAAAGAAATAGATATAGATATAGATATAGATATAGATATAGATATAGATATAGATATAGATATAGATATAGATATAGATATAGATATAGATATAGATATAGATATAGATATAGATATAGATATAGATATAGATATAGATATAGATATAGATATAGATATAGATATAGATATAGATATAGATATAGATATAGATATAGATATAGATATAGATATAGATATAGATATAGATATAGATATAGATATAGATATAGATATAGATATAGATATAGATATAGATATAGATATAGATATAGATATAGATATAGATATAGATATAGATATAGATATAGATATAGATATAGATATAGATATAGATATAGATATAGATATAGATATAGATATAGATATAGATATAGATATAGATATAGATATAGATATAGATATAGAGAGAGAGAAAAAAAAAAAAAGAGAGAGAGAGAGAGAGAGAGAGAGAGAGAGAGAGAGAGAGAGAGAGAGAGAGAGAGAGAGTTTGGAGGGAAGATTTCGGCAGTCGTGCACTCTCGGCAGCATAATTTTGGCGATCTTAAATCAATGTCTTCATGGTCAGACGAGGTTTTCAAACATCAAATTTTGATGATTGCATCGTGGATAGCTTTCTTCGGCCATATATGCGGACACGAAATTGGGAAGCTGCATTTCGAATATCGAAATATGCATGTATGACACCTGAAATATGGATGCAGCAGTTTAAAGGCATGCTATGCAGATCTGAAAACTACCACTATATGTCGGAAGAGTGGAAATATCTCGCGACGATATTTTCTGAAACAGTCTACGTACATATCATAACACTGGGCTATGAGGAGCCATGAACCATGAGCATGGGCCATAACTACAGATTGGCCAGCGAAGTAAAATATATTGCATATGAACGCACGTGAAATAGGATCAGTTATTTTTTCAATCGGTTGGTAAATGTTTTCCATTCAACAATTACCTTTCAGTCATTAAGGCCATTCAATTTTCTGGGAAAACAAACTAAAAGCAAAAAGCATACGTGTCGCGAAGGGTGGGTTATGGCCAAGGGTGGTGTAGTCCAGCGCCATGGAAGTGACCTCACGGGAAAGCATATCTTCACTATCTTTACCATGCGCAATAAACCTAACGACGTCGTAAGCAGCCGACGCCCGGCTGGTGCACTCAGCAACCGCGCCAACAAGACCTTCGTGGCTGGCGGCCGGCGGCCGGCCCATCGGCTTTGCACGCACTCAATTCCCATATTTGCCACCATGTTTCAAACTTTTTCTTTTTTCATATGATATCCTGTTCCATTCACAACGACATCGCAATATTTCATGACAAAATCCCTGTTCGTTTATAACGTATCTTTGGGAAACAGGGATGGTCAGCGGATTCCGTCCTCCCTCTCCGGTGTGCGTGTTAATTCCGATGTGACACCATCTTGTTGAAACCAGAAGTCTCGAAAGTTGCATCTTTTAGACCTTGCTGATGTGGGGACAAGACGTATTGAGCACGCTCCTGTACCGCTCCTCGGCCACTGGTACAGATCGCCTATGCTCCTGAGAAAGAAAAGCACATTCAAACTGTGGGCACTAATGGCTGCCTAGACGGCACACTTCAGTTAGTGTATTTGGTTCTCCCCGACTATATGGGGATTATTTGTACTCCAGTGCCGGAAGATTCGAGAATAAACTCGCCCAGATAATGAAAATGGGCCTCATCCGTATACAGAAAGTGTGACAAGAGCTCTTTGTCACGGTTGGCCATTTCCAGTATGTACGTGCAGCATTTCATCCGGTTTGCAGGATCAGCTGGATGGATATCATGCAGCATTGATATCCTGTACCGGTACATCCCTAAGTTATTCTTTACGACGTACGATGAAGTGAGCATTTGGGAATCTTCTGCTCAGAGATCAAACGCCGCAAATATTCCTTCAGATAGTGTTACAGCGCTGCCTGCACAATTTCGGCGTTATCGTTCCATCTAGTGAGGCGAGGTCGACCTGAGGCTCTAGGGTTTAGGTTATGCAGGGCAACTCATTGTTATTTTTTGACAAGACATAATGCAGCATTTAGAGGGCGTTTTCCGTCTTCTGAAGAAAAAAAACTTGCAGTCTCTATGGAAAAAAAATCTAAAAAACTTGACTTTACAATATCTGCAGTCTCTCTAAAAAAGACTAAGTCCGTGAACGAATGTGTCAACGGGCAACATGTGACAATCTGATGGCGCTTATCTAGCGAATACCACATTCTGCGATAAGATCTGGTCAAATGTCAGACAAAATCCAAGTTTCAGGGAACGTGCCTGTACCGTTTGTTTTTATGCAGCACGAGCCACGTGACATGATATTGAAATGCGACTAGTTTTTTTCCATTCTATTCCATCTTGCAGTATATAATTGCGCCCTTACTCTGGATATTTCCCATTCGTGCATTGCGTTATGGACCTTTCTGAATGTACGTTTTTGGAAATAATGAGAGAGAAATATAATGAGGTTCCAGAGCAGGGAAAGTTAATCTTTCACTTTGTTGTGTTTTTAGTCCTCTCGGTCAACGTTTTATAACTAAATGGATAGATTTGGCGAAGAAAATTCGCTTACGATATATTGCTAGTCAATTGAAGGGTACATTTTCGGGAACTCGGGTTTGGAATCCCCCACCCCGCTTTCACCCACTAGCAAGTGGACTGTGGCTAAACATGACTTCGGAGGAATGTAGTTAAAGGGAAGGTTTAATTCTGAATGAATTGCCTGGACTCGACACGTCACAGCAACAAAATTACTCGTGTTTCTAAATCGTGGCGATCGTGTCGGACTTTTCGCGTCGCTCCTCCAAACTTATGGTTTGTTTTTGACGTATCCGGATGATGAGATGATGATGGTTCGAGATGGGGATGATCTGGGTGATGATTTCTGCTGAGCATCCTGTTGTTAATCCATAGAAGTAGTTTATATCCATGGGGAAATATGTGCTGATTAACAATCATAATGCACGTTCACGGAACGTGCAAAAATCAATAATTCGTACTTCGTTCATGTACAGAAATACTACTTGCTTGCTATACAGAAATACTACTTGTACTGTGAATTTTCAGATCATTTGATAATAATTTCAGCACTTGGAAGATATGTCGGATGTTCAACTCGAAAAAGCCGCTGTGCTTTTTTTAATTTAATTATTTTGTCAACGGATCAGGCTGTGTTGAATACATCGATCACAATGTGCTGTCACACTGCGTCACAATGTGGCATTGCTCTGTTACAATGTTGTGTTGTGTTGTGTGTTGTGTGTTGTGTTGTGTGTTGTGTGACTGAGCAACTCATTTGAGTTCGAATACTCAACGGTGATCTGTTCTTGGGCAGTGCATATGATCACAATCACTATTTTCATAGAATGGTGCACCCTCATGGAGACGTGCGCCATTTCTTAAGACATTCGATCAGCAGTCTGGTAAAATTCAACCTCGAAACTGACTCCTCGCTTTTTCATATCTGTACATCTGCACATCTGTATAATGCGGGAAGATCGGCAGATAATTGTTTTAACCAAAATGCTCATGGTATTTAATAGTGTGGAGAGGTTGTTTTGCCGAAACTCAATCCGGGCCAATGCCCTCGTATGTCATCCATATATACGCTGAGTAGTGGACGCTAGTGCACCTCAAGGTCGGAGCTTCACATAATAACCGCCATTCCTGTATAATTGGTAGAATATGCATTCACATCAGATTCATCTTCATAGCAAAACCTGGCACAATACATTCTCTTTTCGTTAACAAATTATATAATTGCGAACTTGTGTCACTGTGTGTGTTATTTGTGTCGTTTGGATTAAGATGGCTTTGGCTAGCTCTGGCCACTTCGAAGCTATGAGGTGAATGAACTGGAGAAAGTAGTGTAGAGGAAAAGATAACTATGGGAGAAGGTATGGCGGGGTAGGATAAGTGACTCCTGTGACATCATTTTGCCATCAGTGGTATTAAAACCATCATAGTAAGAATTAAATAGTGAAACGAAAGACAACATGTGGTCATTTGTGACCATTCACTGGAAAATAGAAAGACATCGCAGCACATGTGCCATGATTTAATTTCCCGCTATCGTAAATAGCCGTGTATGTGTATCAAATGTCGGCTGGCCATATGGTGGTAGCCAGGACAGCACGACCAGCCGCGCTCATGTTATACTGCGCGTGATACTGGATACTATCTCAAATATGCTTCCAATTAGTTGGGCCGTCACGGGGCTGACCGTCGTGTCAATGCTTCTCGCCGGCCATAACGGCCCTCTATTCAGACTGGCGAGCACACAATGGCCGAGATGAAAATCTCGCCATCCCCAGCAGACGATATCCGACACGGCTGGGATTATAGCGCAGACCAAGATTGATGGCGCGCAATCATCAAACTGACCACCGCCTTCAACTGTGTCAAATTGACGAGATGTACGATATTGGATGTCGACACTACATCACATCGGTGATGCACCGAAGCCACCGTCTGGCTTCTTCGCACAGCAGGCGAGCTGCCAGGTTGGAAATGGTCCGATTGAACTTCCGTCAGAATGGTTGTAATTTTCATTCGTTCTCACTAAGCCACGATGCCCAACTCAAGAACTCGCATGAGATCTTTTGCTCACTGTACAGTTCAGCGGCGACCGCACCCCAGCCAACGGCACCGCACGATGGCGAATAGAGCTGGCTCTGTGGAGAGTAATAAGGTCGTCACAGCCACCGGGCAACGAGTAGATTTATAGGACATCCATACATATATGATCTGGAGTCGCACGGTCTTTTGCTCTCCCTCGTCAAGAGCATCACTAGTGACGCCTTATACAAGTGTGACAACTCGGGATATTTGCTACACTTGAAGGCAGTCACCACCGACTGCGATTTATTCTGCAGCCCGTACGACCCGCCTGCAGTGGCGCGGCACGGCAGAAGTGTTCAACGGCAACCGCACCCCAGCCAGCGCCACCCGAGGATGGCGAGTAGAACTTGGGTCCTGGGGAGTAAATATGGTCGTCGCAGCCACCAGACAACATTCCATCGGTCGGTGCGCGAAGATCGAGCGCCGAATCACGGCAGCAGAGAGTCGCCGGCTACTCGCTAGCACACTGGCAAGTGTTTGCCATGACGCTTTTAGGAGAAAGAGCAGTGTCGTGTGCTGGGTGGTGTATGTTGAGCGGGCATGCTTGACATTGTGCGACTTTGTAGCTCTTGTTTTGTGCTCATTTTAGGCATTCCAAGAATTGATGAACGAATGCCATGAAAGTAGCTTGCTGGTATACGACACAATACCTCTTGTAGTGTGGAGGAAACAATTTGACCTACCTGAGGTTTTTCATTGGGAAAACTTCTTAGCCGTTTGAGATATCGGTCTGATCTCTGGCACACTTCCATATGAATGATGAGCGCAATCTGCACCTAAAGAGCAGTTCCAGCTCATTGGGATCTTAGAAGTAGGGCAGAGGAAAGTCAGGTCGGGCAACCGCCTCGTCGCAGCGCCGTTTTTAGACATTCATGGAAGCACTTGTCACTACCTAACTGCAGAAAATGTAGCGAAAAGCTAACCATCGCCCGTGGACGGTGTTCGCCACCCTAGCCAAAACAGGTGGAAGATCGTGGCATCCTAGCGGTTCCAAATGGAGAGTGCTGGCAACTGAAACACAAACCAGGATTTTGCGCATGAAGAGCGTGACATGGCGATTGATACCCTGTTTATCATTTTGGCCACTTGTTGACCCCAAGTCAGCCCCAGGTCAGCCCCAGGTCAGCTGAAAGGTAACTTTTGTCTTCGCAGATGGAGCATTTTGCGGTTAATCGCTGCTGTGTGGAACCAATAACCGATGGAACCAATAACCGATAGGCGCTTGAAATTATCAGCAAGGTATTCCTGATTATCCTGGAATACTACAAATGTCGACATGCTTCATTTTTGTCTATAAGTCGTGGGTCAGTTGACGTTGAAGTGTTGATCTCGTTTTCAACTCCTTCGAAATTGTGTTAGAAAACATTATTTTCTTATATCTGGAATGCAGATGGACATAAAATTCAGCTTTAGCGACCAAATTAATTCCGAGCCGACTCATACAGCGAAAAATGTTATCCCCAGTTACCTTTGGTCGATGAATTCGAATGACGCTGAAAAGTAAATGGCCCGTGAGAGCATGTTAGCCGAGGTGTCTGTAGTACTACCGCATCCAACGTTGGACATTTTGGGGCAATACGTGAGATTAATTTCCGATAATTCACGATTTTGGTGCACAACTTTTCACGTGTTTTCTCTCACACCATCACAACTCGGTGACTTGAAAAGACATCTTCCATTTCCGTGTACCATGAGGTCGGAAGCGGATGCCCTATCAGCTCCAACAGGTGACGGTGCGTTGATAACCGCTGTTTTTCCGTGGTGACGAGATATATTTAGGGGGAGGTGGTTTGCATCAACGCCTGCACGGATAATGTTAAAGATGAGTGATCCAAGGAGAATGAAAAGCACAGCAAAAGCATCAACCTGAACATTCAATTGTGACTGATTTTGCGTACATCTTTGCTTACTTCATATATTTGAGAAGAAACTGCAGCATATGTAATGGCATATCATGTCCTATAAAAGAGTTCCATTGCTGCGGCTACGAAGAGTGGATTTCGTTGCAATTGATATTTACATCCATGGGATTTCGGTAAAAAATTGGATACCCAATGCATATATTTATATATGAGTATATATATATATATATATATATATATATATATATATATATATATATATATATGTGTGTGTATATGCATATATATATGCATATATATATGCATATATATGCATATATGCATATATATATGTATAATATATATATATATATATATATATATATATATATATATATATATATACATATATATAAGATGATGAGATATGGATTCCATGGAAATTGATGGATCATGGAACTACCAGACCACGTCATCAACCAAACATCATCAAGCTTCCATGCATGTGTTACAAAGTCAGTTAATATTTACCAAAATACTATTTGTGTAAGAAACATAATTATATTTTGGAATGTACCTAAATATTAATTTTCTTCTGATGCGCTACTCGATACTGTATTTGCATAGGTATTCATGCTGCAGTCGCCGCAGTTCGCAGCCGTCTCACATGCAATAGGCATATAGATGGAGAAGTTAAAAATATCCAGACTACATACATTCTCTAGTATTTCTACGCCTGGTGGGACTGCACAAGTGAATCTCCTATGGGACATGTGACCATGTGGTGAAACAGATCGCTCTATCAGAACTAAATAGGGTTCAACAATTGAAAAATATAGCCTAACTTAACCTAGACTATCCTAAACCCTCCCGATGTTTGTTCGCATAAATCATCCGGATAATTGATCGAGTAGACCTACGGACGCTGGATTGCGTAAAGCCTACGGATGTGGATCGCGTATAGCCTGAGGACACTGTAGCGCGTAAAGTATAAGGGTTTTGGGTTTCGTAAAACCGAGGGATATCGAATAGCGTGAAGCTTACGGTGTAGTGTTAAATGTACATTCTCCACTGGTGGTTTGCGAAATCTTGACGTTTTTGGCTCGGATCTCACAGCATTTGACTTTAAGAAGTGAGAGCAATTTGCCACTATAGCTTGCGACCAAGGCCTATCGAGTCAGGTTGGACAATAGCGTCAGCTGCTGGGGTGACGTATATGACGCGTGTGACTATTGCGATCGACATCAGTTTTTATCTGTGCGCGCATCAATTCAGCCAATGACAGTACAGCATTTCAGTAGCAACAGCTTAATTAGCTTTCGCCGAAGCGGCTTCTAAATCCATTGATGAATCACCGAGTTTGCAACTCTGCACTGTAATTGGTTAACTTGGTGCTCGCACAGATAAAAACTGATATCGACCACAATCACCACACGCGTCATATATGTAACTAAACGACACCCCAGCAACTGGTTGCTGTTGTCCAGGCCTGGCCCGCGATGAACTTCTTTTACGAATGGTGGCCGACCTAGTGCCGAGGTGGCCAGCTCCCGCCGATGACATTTTGTAGGTACCAGTAGGATCTATGTAGGTACTGTGCCATCATAGATCGTCTTTGGCGCGTTAATCCATGCTGTCTGCACTTGGCACTCCTAATTACATCAGCAGAGGCTTTCCGAAATCATGAGCTGCGATGATGCCAAATAGCAGAAGAATAGTATATGCAACTAAATGAGAATGCACTTCATCAAGGACCACCACAGTTTATCAGAGATCCATCGGTGTCACCACAGGGCCACCTGCTGCACCTCAGGGTTACCAGTTCCACCGAAGTCTTTAGTCCCATCACAGGGTCACCTGCTGCACCTCAGGGTTACCAGTTCCACCGAAGTCTTTAGTCCCATCACAGGGTCACCTGCTGCACCTCAGGGTTACCAGTTCCACCGAAGTATTTAGTCCCATCACAGGGTCAACACCGCCAACACATTTACCAATACCATCAACACCTGCACCAACACCATCGAAATTTCTTCAAATATCATCCACACCTGCATCAATTTCATCCATACATGGACCAGCACTATGAGCAATGTACTATGGTCACCAAGACTATATCGTCGTATCGCAAACATGAGGTCGTTCATATCCCCCTGGTCTATGGTAAGAAAAGAAACATTTACCTACGACAGCTCTATGAATTCCGGGGCGAACATGACGTGCCGGGGACATGATGGGTACGTTGGCACACTGTCACTGTCGACACGAGTCTGACGTGATGGGAACGTTGGCACACTGGCACTGTCGACACGAGTCTGACGTGATGGGTACGTTGGCACACTGTCACTGTCGACACGAGTCTGACATGATGGGTACGTTGGCACACTGGCACTGTCGACACGTGTCTGACATGATGGGTACGTTGGCACACTGGCACTGTCGACACGAGTCTGACATGATGGGTACGTTGGCACACTGGCACTGTCGACACGAGTCTGACATGATGGGTACGTTGGCACACTGGCACTGTCGACACGAGTCTGACGTGATGGGTACGTTGGCACACTGGCACTGTCGACACGAGTCTGACATGATGGGTACGTTGGCACACTGGCACTGTCGACACGAGTCTGACGTGATGGGTACGTTGGCACACTGGCACTGTCGACACGAGTCCGACGTGATGGGTACGTTGGTACACTGTCACTGTCGACACGAGTCTGACGTGATGGGTACGTTGGCACACTGGCACTGTCGACACGAGTCTGACGTGATGGGTACGTTGGCACACTGGCACTGTCGACACGAGTCTGACGTGATGGGTACGTTGGCACACTGGCACTGTCGACACGAGTCTGACGTGATGGGTACGTTGGCACACTGTCACTGTCGACACGTGTCTGACGTGATGGGTACGTTGGTACACTGTCACTGTCGACACGAGTCTCCAACGCATGTCAACACTAAACACCCACTGAAATCAAATAACAGTCCCAGCATCAGCAGCGGCACCAGATGAACACTCGGAGACTTCAACAGCATCCAAGCGCCAGAGCCTAGCGCAAATGAAGTTACCATTCTCTCGCCCAGTCTGAGAGAATAACATAATGCATTCAAAGGAGCAGCTAAAAATCAGCGTTGTGCTGAACTTTAAACTTCACAACGCCATTGCCACTTTTTGCACTACTATCTAAGTGGCAAGCAACCAGACTTGCCCCTCTCTGAAGAGGCAGTGCAGCATGCCTGCTCGCTTGGCGTTCAGTCTTGCATTCGGCTATCTCAATTATAGTTATACTTGAGGTTTTCCCGCTTTTCAGTGCATTGTACACCGTAGCTTCCCGTTTTGTTCGCTTTGGTTTTCAATGTACACCATGTTTTACCCCAAATTAATTGGATCGGGAGAAGAAGGAGAAGCTTGAAAAGACCCTTACGATCTCGATCGAAAAGGTGATCAAGCGCAGAAGTTGCCCGCCGCCCCAGTTCCATTTCCCTTCCCGCCAGCCACAATTGAATATTGCCACAATATTCAATTGCCGCGTGGCCTTGCCCATCCCAGCTCTCTCGTAGGTGTCCTTATTAGGGCATCTACGGGAAGCTCCGCCCCCGGACCACTAGCTGGTCAGCCGGATTAGCCGGCCGACGCCACTAGTTGGTTGCTCGTCGGATTAGCCGACGCAGCTCCCCTTCCACTTCCCTTCGGCCCTGCGGCGCTCTCGAGTGCCGTCGGGAAACCGACTTGTATCGGCGGTCGACTTTGACTGTTTTTGCCCATCCCACCCAATAGATTAGAGCCGACAGAGGTACCTTTCTGGTTCAAAGGATCGGGCTAGCGGTCACCAGACCGTGACTGCCCCCGCCTCTGCCGGCTACTCCCCTCCCTCCAAACCACTGTGTCTTTCTCCACCTTTTCACTACAGGTCTTTTCACACATTTCCTTATAGCACCCCTTCAGGGTGCCTTTCTTGCCTGCACCCCTTCAGGGTGCCCTTATCCACACGTGCACTTCACCCACTCCCCTTTGGTATAAGCCCACCCGCCCTGCCCCGGTATGCCTGGGGACACCCCGCCCCCCGCGGAGGACGGAGGCCGCCGCCCCCGGCCTGGAGCCCGCCTGCCCCCTCCCCGCGACCCTCCGGATGGGGAGTCCTTCGTCCTGGTGACTAGGACGGAGGGCTCGTGGTCCCGCACCTCCCCCTTCGGGATAGCCCGTCACCTTGACCAATGGACAGGCGGAGTGGTGTCCGCCAAGGTCCTGCGCTCCGGGGCCCTCCTTGTACGTGTCAGGGAGGCCTCCCAGGCCCGGCAGCTCATGAACCTAGAGAGGTTCATGGACTGCCCAGTCCAGATCGAACCGGCGGATCGACTGAACATGGCCCACATGACGGCGTATGCCCCTGAGCTGACGGGGATGTCCGAAGAGGAGCTCCTAACCAAGCTGCAGGATCAGGGCGTCTGTGAAGTCACCCGCCTCGGCCGCCGTCCCCGCCCCGGCCCGGTGCTAAAACTGGGAGTCCGGACCCAGACCCCGCCCGCCTACATAATGGCCGGCTATCTGCGCATCGCCCTCCGCCCATGGACACCGCCCCCGTCCCGCTGTGGCTTCTGCCAGAAGTATGGCCACTTGGGCAAGGCCTGCCGCGCCCGAGAGCCGGTCTGCGGGAGATGTGCCGAGGGGCACCCCACCGACATGTGTACCTCCGAGGCCACTCGGTGTGCGTCCTGCGCGGGCCCCCACCCAGCGTCATCCCCCCGGTGCCCGGCATGGCTCGAAGCCAAGGACCGCCAGCAGCGCCGACTTGCCGCCCGCGTCTCCTCTGTACCCCCACCGCCGATGGTGTGGGCCCCGGCCCGCTCGCCCCCCCTGTGGCCGACCCCGGCTGAGGCGGCTTCTCGCCCCCCTCGGGCTGGACCGCACGAGCCCAGCCTACGCTCTCCTCCCCTGCCCCTGGCCTCTCGCCTGGCCCCCTTAGCGGGCCCCCCTTCCCTGTCGCCGGACCCTCTGACACCCGGAACCCTCACCACCAACAGGACGTCCCGCCTCAGGCCACGCGCCCAGCCGCGGGCCCCTTTGTCGCCCGACCCCCCCTTCGCCACCGAGCCTGCTCAGGCAAGGGCTTCGTCCACCCCACCCCCTCAGTGCCGTCACCTCCCCTCTCAGTCCCCGGAGTCCCGCCATCGCTCCCGGTCCCAGTGCCCTGAACCACCCGAGGATCCAGAGCAGGCCTCCACCTCACCTGGTTCGTCAGTTTCATACGAAACAGACGATCCCACCTTGCCTTCCCCGCCACACACACGCCTGCGAGGGCGTGATCACCACACCACACATCACTAATGCAGACACCCACCACTGAATTCTTGCTCCAATGGAATACGAGGTCACTCATATCCCATTGGGCAGAATTCAAGGAATATATCATCAGAAATAAACCATTGATTGCCGCCGTTCAGGAGACCCGATGGCGCGACAATGACCCATATAATTTTAATATCTTTGGTTATTCCCTCTACACCGACAATAGAAATTATACATCCCGCGGCGGCGGGGTCGCCATATTTATATCCGACACCCTCCTACATCGTCAGATCCCCATTGTAAATAACCTAAATTTTATTGCCGTTTCTGTCAAAATTGCACAACTAGAGCTTACTATACTCTCTCTCTATCTCCCACCTTCTCCTACACTATCCTTGTCTTCTGTGACCGACCTATTCGGTCTCCTCCCTCACCCCTGTCTGGTGCTGGGAGATTTTAATGCCCACCACCAGGCATGGGGCTGTCACACCACATCACCTCGCTGACACCACATCGAAACACTCCTCAACACCCACAACATGGTCTTTTTAAATGACCAAACACCCACACACAACACCGACATTGCCCCGTTCCGTCCATCTGCCATCGACCTATCTTTGGCCTCGGCCTCCATCTCACCCCTCTTTTCTTGGCATGTACAACCCGACCCCCTCTTTAGCGATCACTTCCCTATTCATATTATGCTTGAACGCTCAGCCCAGGCTAGAGATTATTCATTTCTCCCCCGCTGGAATGTTCGCAAGGCGAAATGGCCATCTTTCTCCAAGGAAATTGACACCGTCTTCCCTCCTCATTCACCCCCCCAATATCAGCTTTTCTTGACACCATATTACTCGCGGCAGAAAATCATGTCCCCCACACTCGTCGCTCCCCGGCCGTCATCACGTGCCGTGGTGGAACGACGAGTGTCAACGCGCCGTCGCTCTGCGGCGGCGGGCTGAGCGAAAATTTCGCAAAAATCTCACCACCCAAAACATGTTAGAAGCCCGCGAGGCTAAAAAAACGTTGTCAGCAGATTATCCTTAGCTCCAAAAGCTGTCCTGTCCAGCATATGCTCTTCACCGTCGCTATATCATGCAATATGTCGCCAAGATCCACTCACAACTTTCGCTTCAAGCTCTCCTCGGGAATGACCACCCGGAACTACTTGATTTACTCTTTCGCTTCCTCCAGGACACCCAACTCTCCGAACTGATATAAAGCCTCCGTCGCATTTTCCTTTTCCATGCTAGCCTGATAAAAGTTATAAGACACGCGCCACACTCCGTACTGGCTGTATGACTCCGCTCCACATCTCTTCCTCTCCGTCGTCGCAAAACACATACATATAGGTTATCTCACACTAGGTAAACAGGATCCGATCCAATTTGGCTAATACGGACGGACTTCCTTTTAAATTGCGCTTGGTTTTTTACCCTCGGGTTTTCCAAGCAGCCTGGTTTTCCCCTTTTTAGGGGTTTCCAGGCTTTAACTTAAAACATACACTTACACACACAAGGTCGGGCCCGACGCCCACGACTCGCCCTGGGCGTTGGGCCTCCGCTTCGCTTTTCAGGTCGCAGGTGGGCAGTGGAGCCTCTCCGGAGGTTACGATGCTGCCCACCCTCCAAATGTCCTTCCATTGTCATGAGTGTCTGTATGTATGTATATGTACCTGTATGTCATGCGTGTATCGTCTCTACGCCATATTTATTGTTTGACGGCGTCTCTCCTTTCTTGACTAGTTGATATAACCGGATGTCACATAAGCCGGATTAACGTAACTCCTTCTTTAACGTAGCAATCTCTAGCAGATGGCACTTTGCCTCAGCTAAAGATTTAGGAAAAAAAACAAAAACAAACAAACAAACAAAAAAAACAAATTAATTTTCTAGGTCCATATTCCTACGACAGCTTTTGTTTCGCATCCCGATCCAACGTCGACACCACAACTCGCTCGCTTTTGCGCCACCAACTCCCATTCCAACGACGGAGTCTTCACTCAAGTGCCCTGCATCTCCGGCAGTCATCTACAAGTGACCATTTGACTTGTCGCCGCCAACCAGCTTGCACCCACACACCATACACATACAGACACACACAGCTCCATACCACAACACCTCCAGTTCCAGCTTCGTCCGCGACCGGAACAACCACCTTTGTATCAGACCGGCCTGACACCGTCAGCCACCAGCCACCCGCCTGCACACACACACACACACACACACCTTACACACACACTTAGCCCACACTCTACACCAACCTTCCCTCATCCTTCCGACTCATCGACTCCCGCTGCTTTCTACCTCATCACTCCTTCGGCGACTACATCTTCTCTCCAAGACCTCTAGCCTTCCCTTCCGTCTTCCGCACCCTCGACCCAGACTTCACGTTCTTCATCTGCAACTGCACCTTCAGGCACTTACTCCTTTGCCTCTTCGTTCCTGACGCCTTCTTCTACAGTACGGTCAGTCCGGCGGTGCTGCCACCCCCCTCCCCGGCCCCCCCCCCCCCCCCCCCCCCACCCCCCAGCCACCTCACTGTTTTCCCTCTAGTACCTTCTGCACGATCTTTTTCTAATCTTTCCTAATCGTGTTCCCTTCAAGCACAGTTTCCACTCTCTTTGTGTTCTCTTGAACTTTCCTGCCCTACTTTTACACCTGTCGGGCTTTCTTCACGCCCTTCCGCACCCTCCGCCAGTGTATTGTACCGTCGTTACACACACCTAACACCTACTCACTCTTTCTCAACGCCACGTACACCACAACGCATACCTCACTTACACCAAACAACAACATGAACGCATCTGAGTCACCCACCGGAGAGTTCTACCTCTGCCGCCGGGGGGACGGAAAGCCCATGGGCTCCCTCGACCCCTGGCTGGTGGAGGAGACGATCACACAATACAAAGGGGCGCCCCTCCACGCCCGACCAATCCGCTCAGGGGCGCTCCTGATCCAGGCCAACAACCACGTAGATGGTCGGATTCTCCCGACCATCAAGTCCATACATACCACTCCAGTCACCATCACACCGGCCACCCACCTAAACACCTCTCAAGGCACCATCCTGGCCTCGGAGCTGGCCTGCGTGTCGGCGGAGGACCTGGCCCTCAAACTTGAGGACCAGGGCGTCTCCGCCGCCTACCGGCCACCCCCCAGGCCGGGACGCCCCAACAACCACATCATTATCATCACATTCAACACACGTACACCTCCGGCCTACCTCAAGGCCGGATACATGAGGTATACCGTTCAACCTCGCGCACGTCTCCCAAGGCGCTGTCAAACCTGTCAGCGCTACGGCCACACCAGGGGGGGGGGGGGGGGTGTCGCTCCACCACCACAACCTGCGGGCGATGTGCCGGGCCACACTCCACAGACACATGCAACAGCGGCGAACTGTGCTGCGCCGCATGCGGAGACTCACATGCGGCCTGGGACAGGGACTGCCCCACATGGATGATGGAGCGGGAGATCCTGCGCCTCGTTCATCTGGAGGGCTGGTCCCTGCCCCGGGCCCGGACATGGCTGGAGAACCCGCAGTCGGCGTGGCCTGCTCGCCGCCGCTCAGAGCCCGGCACACACCAACACACACCACCGCCACCAACACAAGAAGAGTACCCGGCACTGCCAGCAATCACACAAAAACACACCAGGAACGCCGGCACACAAACGACGGAGCAAGCCACACCGCAACACGCCGCAACACCTACCGCTCGCAAGACACGACCCCCAACACCAGGTCCCACCACAGTCTACCGCCCAGCAGAACACCCACCGCTACCACTGCCAGCTCGCCAGCCGGCACCCACCCCACACTCACCACCCCCACCACCACTGACTTACCCACCATCCTCACCATCACCACAAACATCGCCTGCATCCGACGCATCGGCACCGCACCCACCTCACACTGTAGACCAGGGCACGACAGGAACCGAAGACCACTCAGACACCGAACAATACTCTACTGACTCAGACATCACAACAACCCTACGGTTGACAACACCTTCCTACAGACAGGCAAAAAGACCAGCTAAAAGTAGCAAAAGACAATACTCACTTAAGAAGCCACTCACACAAACCAACACACACCAACAATGAACACCATACTTCAATGGAACACACACGGACTGATTAGACACTGGCATGAATTCAAACATTACGCATTACAAACAAACCACACAGCACTATGCATTCAAGAAACACACTTCCAACCCAACGATCCTTACCAATTCAACATTTCGCAATACACACTACACAGGCAAGACTCACACAACGCACACAGGTCAGGCGGTGTTTGCACGTACGTTAGGAACAACACACCTCATCGCCTGATACACTTCAATACCACAGCAGACATACTACTCACTGAAATACACATACATAACAACGCCTACACACTCGTTAACATATACGACCCCCCCCCCCCCCGCGAAACACAGAAACCCTTTCGGAACTAAATAAAGCACTTGACCAAATCCACACCCCAGTCATACTCACCGGATATTTCAACTCTCACCACCCACTATGGGACACACGCACAACACAACCTGATCACAGAACACTCACACTCATCACACTAGCCAACCAACACAACCTCACAGTACTTAATACTAGGTCACCAACCTACCTTGTACCTATTTCCGCCGCTAACCTTCCCACGACCCCAGACGTAACCCTTGCATCCTCGCGCATATCTCTCTCCTTAACCTGGGCAGCCGATCCCGACCCACACTTTAGCGACCACGCACCCATAACCATTACCGTCCACCAACTCCCGACCACCGGCCCACCCAATTCCCCCCTGGCCGCTGGAATCTTAAAAAAGCATCCTGGACACCCTTCTCAGAGTCCCTAGCCGCACAAACAGCCCACAACCCTCAACTCTCACCAGAACAATTATCTGACATTCTCCTAACTACAGCACACCAACACATACCACAGACAAAACCACGCCACCAACACAAGCCTCGCGCGGCCCCCTGGTGGAACGACGAATGTCACGGGGTAATGCGCGCGAGGAACCATGCACGACACAGATATGAAAGACACCGCACACCGGAAACACTCACCAGATACAAACAACTCAAAGCACTCTGCAAAAGAACCATAAAAACGAAAAAAGGAAATCCTGGATTAGCTTCTCTAATCAATTCAACAGATTCACCCCTCTCGGCGAAATCTGGACACTCCTGAAAACATTCCAAAACCGACAGCGACCACCAATAAAAGCCATCATACTCAGACAGAACAACAACACCATCACAGACCCACAAACAATCACCAACATTTTCGCACACACCTACCACCTTAGATCATCCACACTTCCACAGAACCCTCCACCTCCAATCAGACACACACGTCAACATCTTTAAAACACTACGTTTACACTCACCGAATTAGAACTTGCAATTGCAGAGACAGGAAACACAAGCGTAGGCCCAGACAATATACACTACTCTTTCTTCAAACACCTCCCAACACAAGCAGTACAGGTACTCCTCGAAACATACAACACTGCATGGACAACACATACATATCCACAATCATGGCTACACGCCCTCCTTATACCTATCCCTAAACCAAACACTGACTCAACTCTATGCGACTCCTACCGCCCTATCGCACTCACCAGCTGCTTCCACAAACTTTTCGAACGACTTGTCAAAAAACGACTCCTCTACGTCATCCAGACACAAAAACGAATTGCTCCCACTCAATCAGGCTTCCTTCCCAAGAGATCATGTATAGATAACCTTACCTACCTCATCACACACATCCAGGAAACGGCGGCAAAGAAGCTTCCCACCGTCGCCGTCTTCCTGGACCTAAAACAAGCATACGACACCATCAACATAACAGCTCTACTACAACACCTATACAACATAGACATACAGGGCCGACTACTACACTACCTACACTTCTACCTACTAAAACGATCATTTCAAGTCAAAATTGGTTCCCACACCTCAGCCACTAAATTCCCCACAACCGGTTTGATGTAAGGCTCAGTTATCAGCCCCCTCCTCTTTATTCTTGGCCTGAACTCAGTCATTCCCGACAACCTCCCAGTCAAAATTGCACTCTATGCACATGACATCGTACTCTGGACATCACAAGAATCACCGGCCCACTCAGTAACAATTCTACAAAACGCACTAACAGATCTCCATTGCACCACACAAATCCAAATGCATGATCTTTGGCTATAAGCGACACATATTTACAGCCACTGAAACTAGACAACACTCCCATACCATTTGTTACCACAGCAAAATTTATAGGCATCACTTTAGATCCACGACTCACCTTCAAACCACACATACTAAACATCCAAAAACGCGCATCCAAAAGAATAAACATCTTACGAGCACTATCCGGCACAGATTGAGGATCAGACCGAAATTCCCTACTGACCTTATACAAATCCATCATTCGACCAATCATGGAATACGGGTCAACACTTTTCGAAAACGCAGCTAAATCAAACCTCAAACTCCTAGACTCTCTTCAATACCAATGCCTAAAGATAGCCACAGGAGCATACACAACCTCACCTTCCATCGCTCTTCATATATACAACCACATACCAGAACTACAACACAGACGCACAGAAGCACTACTCAGATACCACTACAAAACGCAACTCATTAGACAACACCCATGCACTGAGGCACTAAAAATCCGCTCCAAACGCAGACACCAACTCATGAAAAAAGTATCATTCAAAACTACAATAGGATGCCGCATTCAACAACACGCAAGAAACTTACACCTCGCACTCCCCACCTGAAAATCACTCCCACCACCTAAAGCATGGTGGAAATACCAAACCCCCACAACACACTTCCTAATAAACAAACCAAAACGTACATACACAGATGCAGAAATACAACAACTCTTCCTCCAATTCATATCACAATACGCAAATTACAACATCATTTACACCGACGGCTCCAAATCACACACACACCAGACGGGCTCAGCGGCGGTGCTGTATACCAGACAAGTACCGCCCCGGGTCATCTTACGGGCCCGTCTGCCAGACACAGCATCCACCTACACATCAGAAATATATGCAATATATTCGGCCTATTGTACCATCTACAACACAAACATAGAACACAACATCATAGCCACAGACGCAAAATCAACAATACAAAGCATAACGCCCTACACCGTTTCTAAACACCCCCTCATCCCCAAAATACTGCACATACATGACAAACTAAACATTCGACAACAACCACTCCTCCTTTGGATACCAAGCCACACAAACATACAAGGCAACGAACAAGCAGACACCGAAGCAAACATAGCCACAACACTACAACAAACCACAAACTGCCCACTCTCACAATCCGACTACTACCCCACAATACACCGGGCAATCAACAAACATGGGACAGAACAGGAACACAACTCCACGATATACATCCAAAATACGAACATTGGCACACCATCAATCAGAACACCAGACTCAAAGAAAGGATACTGACAAGACTTCGTATCGGACACACAGCACTCACACACTCCTACCTCATTCTAAGCCAACCACGACCTCAATGCACAACATGTCGCCGAACACTTACAATCAAACACATTCTCATATACTGCACCAAGTACAACAACCAAAGACAACACATCACAAACTACTGCACCACAAACCACCTCCCACTAAACCTCACTACGCTTCTCAACGATGAACACCCAACATTACACGAACATATCTTCCACTTCCTTTCAACAACACGCATATTGGAACAACTGTGAAGGGGAAAAAGGAACAAAAAGAGACATGGAAAAAAAACACAAAAAAAAAAAAAAAAAGAAAAAACGAATATGTGTACGCATACATACATATATGAAGAAAAAGAAATCCATGATCCCCTAAGTGCTTATATGTTTTCTTGCACTGTTCACTCCAAACGGCGATGACCCCCCCCCCCCCCTCTGCACCCCATACCCCAAGCAGCACCGTCCGGACTGCTTCTCTTCTCGTCATTCTTCACTACTGCGCCTTCTTCAGCATCTGAACAACCTACAGCCTCAACTTCAGGACAGCCCATCACACCTCTACCCAGCTCTACTCTGTTATCTTCAACTACCTAACTTCGGCACCTTACTTCAAGTCAACCTTACCTATCCTATTCCTTCTACCCCCGACCACGTCGTTCCATAAACCATAACCCACCACCACATTCATCTACACACTACCGGAAACAGCCGACATCACCACACGGTGGCAGGCTGGCAAAACTCACTTACTCACTCCCCTCTTTCTAGGTCCACTTTTCGCCGCATCAGCATTGATTATGCAATGCTATCACTGCGCCATACAACCTTGGGCATCACATAGTATGTTAACCCCAATATAACTGCCTCATTGTGCCATCATATACATTCGGCAGTGGCTGCTATGACCCTTTCAATTTGGTCTGTAGTTAACACAGGATTGAGCTGAAAATGGAACAGCGCGGTGCGGCTCACAGAACGAAACTAATGGTACTCGGTCTTACGCATTTGGCTAACCAATGACCCTCGAAGTCAGATCACAGGTTAAAATATCCAGAGAAGCTGGGCATCGACATTTTCAGTCAGGCCATGCACCAGTTTTATGTGAGGTAGAGTCGCGGACCGAGCACCAAAGAGGGGCATATCTTCGTACAAATCTACAAGCTCATCATTTCGCCCGTTATTGTGATGCCAATGGGCTTGGTCAGGGAAAACTCACACCTGTCAGCCCCCTGGTCACGACTGGCGTGATATACAAGGGACTGAACAAGCTTTGTCAGGGTATATTCATCCCTCGCAGCTCCCAGCTCACGACTGCACTGGCGTGATATATAAGGGCGTGTAGAGATACAGATACAGACTGATATTGAGATAATCATCAATGAACTTGTGGCTATTACAACATCACGATAAAATGACAAAACAGCAGGAGAGAAAGGGTAAAAATCACAGAACAGCTACACCGGTAGTCATACATGTCATAATAAATTACAGTAGGGTGAGCAGCAAACCAGTCCGGCTCGGGCGGCGCGTCAGAGAGATACCGCCACAGGTGGCGACCGAAGATCGGCACGGGAAGCCGCAGCAGCTCGGGTGGCAACGAGTTGTACAGCAATGGTACGTTGTAGTCCAGTCGCCTCTTTCCATCTCAGTGCGGCACCAGGAGACATGCAGGTGGTGGTTCTGACCGATGGTCCGGTCGCGAGTCTCCACCACGGTAGTGAAACCATGAGCAACTTATTCAGGCTCTTCATGACGGCGCACCTTGTGCGTTAGGCACAGGGTGCGGTACCGGGCTAGGTTCTCCGCGCTGATCCAGCCCAGTCTCCTCAGCAGGTCAGAAACATGGTCAAGCTTTTTGCGGCCGAAAATTACTTTTGCTCAGTAGTTCATAATGTTTAATGCGGGATAGGTTCTTCTTGGTTCCGTTGCCGTAAACAGAAATACAATAGCGGATCTGCGAGAAGACCACGGCATTGACCAGCGCGGAGATGACAGCAGGTGGAAAGTGCCCCCTCAGATGCGATAGACCACCCAGAACTGCAAAAAAAACGCCGAGTCACTTCTGAGACATGGGAGTCCCAGCTGAGCTAGCGATTGATAATATGTCCGATATTTTTGTATTCTGAATTGGTGGGTAGATCGTGATCGCGAAATTTCACCGTCATATGTGGGAAGGTACGCAGATTTTGTGGGTTGTACAAGAGCATCAGCTGAGTTTTAGCAGCGTTAATTTTTAGTCAGTTTGCTCGAAACCAGATGTCGAGGGAAGCCAAAACTGTTTCCATGCGAGCGACGACGTTTTAAATTTCAGATTTCTTACCACTGACAAAAATGTTGGTGTCGTCGGCATATTGGATAACCACTACGTCTTCTGCGAACAGACTGAGGTCGTTGGCGAAGATGCAGTAGAGGAGAGGTCCGAGGGATGATCCTTGAAAAACGCTGATGCTCTTGGGCAACGGGCCATCTTTTTGGACGACTCCTAGACTGTCAGCGAGGCTGACACTCTGGGTGTGGTTCTGAAGGTAAGCCGAAAACCAGGATGTGTCGATGCTATGGAGACTTTGTTTTGACAGGAGTTTGGAGTGGTCTATCACATCAAAACGTTTGCTCGAATCTAGCTGGCAGAGTACCACCTCTCCATGGTCATATGCGGATAGGATCTGGTCATATATGGAGGTCAGGGCGGTTTCCGTCGAGTGACGAGGACAGAAACCGTGCTGAGTTCGAGAGAAGAGGTGGTTTTCAGACAGATAATTGTAGATCTGCTGGTGGACGACACGCTTTGCAATTTTCGCGATGACTGGGACGATGGAGGTAGGACGGAAATTGGAAGCGCTAGAGTGATCACCGAATTTGAAGATGGGATGAACGAGGGAGTGCTTCCAGGAATCAGGAACATCGGATTGGGTAATGCTGGAATTGACCAAATGCAGGAGCACCGCACCTATCGAGCCAAAGCACACCCTGAACATGTGGATGCCGATGCCGTCGTCGCCGCAGGCCGACGAGCCGTTCATCCCGAAGACGACGGCTCGCAGCTCAGATAGCGACAACGGCACCAGGGTGAACGCACAGCCACCGACGCGCGGCAAGCGGCAGGAAATATTTGGCGTCGCTCCCATGCTAACCCGTCAGCCACGCGCGGGCCAACGCGGACAAAAAATCGGTTGAGGTCATTAGCCGTCGTGTCGGACAGCTTACGAATGGCCTGCTTGCCGCCGACGAATGACCTGATATGGCGTCGTATTGACACCCGCCCGTCCTCACGGATGCGCCGCTCAATATCGTCGCGGCTATCACGCTTAATCGCCGATCGTACAGCTCGGTTGTCGTCCCTGTACCCCGTAGACTGGTGTCCAACGTCAGCCAGCGCTCCACGGCGGCGACACATTAAAACGTGTACGAACTTGGTCAGGGTATGTTCATCCCTTGCGGCCCCCAACTTATGACTGGCGTGATATACAAGGGCCTGTACAAGCTTGGTCAAGGTAAATCCGCCCACGACAGTCCCCAGTTCACGGCATTCGGCATGTACGTACAAGTGTATATATGTACAATGTTTATGCACAAACATAAACATTGTTGTTTAATTCGAATATAAGCCGTTGTATCTCATAGAATGCATGTTCTGTCGAAGAAGTGCATCCGCCGTAAATAGAGGTCAACTACCCCGCGTGACTTTGACACGGTAACTAGTGCAGTAACTCCGCGTGACTTTGACACGGTAACTGCTGCAGCAACTCCATGTGACTTTGACACGGTAACTGGTGCAGTAACTCCGCGTGACTTTGACACGGTAACTGGTGCAGTAACTCCGCGTGACTTTGACACGGTAACTGCTGCAGCAACTCCATGTGACTTTGACACGGTAACTAGTGCAGTAACTCCGCGTGACTTTGACACGGTAACTGCTGCAGCAACTCCACGTGACTTTGACACGGTAACTGCTGCAGCAACTCCATGTGACTTTGACACCGTAACTGGTGCAGTAACTCCGCGTGACTTTGACACCGTAACTGGTGCAGCAACTCCATGTGACTTTGACACGGAAACTGGTGCAGTAACTCCGCGTGACTTTGACACGGTAACTGGTGCAGTAACTCCGCGTGACTTTGACACGGTAACTGGTGCAGGAACTCCGCGTGACTTTGACACCGTAACTGGTGCAGCAACTCCGCGTGACTTTGACACCGTAACTGGTGCAGCAACTCCGCGTGACTTTGACACGGTAACTGGTGCAGCAACTCCGCGTGACTTTGACACGGTAACTGGTGCAGCAACTCCGCGTGACTTTGACACGATAACTGGTGCAGTAACTCCGCGTGACTTTGACACGATAACTGGTGCAGGAACTCCGCGTGACTTTGACACGATAACTGGTGCAGCAACTCCGCGTGACTTTGACACGATAACTGGTGCAGTAACTCCGCGTGACTTTGACACGGTAACTGGTGCAGTAACTCCGCGTGACTTTGACACGATAACTGGTGCAGGAACTCCGCGTGACTTTGACACGATAACTGGTGCAGTAACTCCGCGTGACTTTGACACGATAACTGGTGCAGTAACTCCGCGTGACTTTGACACCGTAACTGGTGCAGCAACTCCGCGTGACTTTGACAAGGTAACTGTGCGATCGCATGGTCTGAGAGCGTAGCTTATGAATTGTCTAATGATCTGGACATGTTAGCAGCAGTAAAACAGGCATCAACTACGATTCTGGCAAAAGTGCACCAAATAAGCATCTAGATATGCTTTCATCACTGAGCGATCTGAAATGAATTGACCAAAACTTTATTGGCTAAAAAATGTATACAGGATGTATCATTAGTTGTGCCATACAGCGATCAACTGCCGTGACCCCAGCGGTCACAAGAGATCGCTTGGGGTACATCCATTCCCATCCGAATGGCGGAGGTTAGCAGATCACACAGCTCACGAGTGAAACGATTACGTCTAGGAGTGTCACAAATTTGATAATTGGTGTATTCAGCAATCTTTATGTACAGTGTGAGGCGAATTATCCACCCTGCGATTTTTGTGTGCCATTTTTAAGTCGTATGGGATGGAGCTTTGAAACTTGGCGTCTCGTCACAACCTTACCTTCATGCCTTTTGTGATGATGTGTGTTGACCCACATTCGATGTGACACCACTCAGTACCTCTGATGGCATCGCCGCGCGTGGTCCGTTGGGCGCTCATGCTGAGCGCGTATGATTACAGGCTCGAGTATGCGCCGGCTGCAAAGCAGGCACATTGCGATGCTCTGAGCCGGCTTCCGCTGCGGCACACTGTTGACTGTGCCATCTCCCCTCCGCCTGCTGAGACAATCCACTTGATGGAGTTCTTGGATTCAACTCCTGTAACGACTGATCAGATTAGCCTGTGGACTGCGAGAGACCCGGTGTTGTCGCAAGTGACTAAGTATGTCCGGGAGGGTTGGCCGACATCGGTTTTGTTGGGACCCGAGTTCGCTCCATACAAAACTCGAATATCTGAACTGAGTGTACAGGATGGCTGTCTGCTTTGGGGCTCCCGTGTTGTAATTCCGCCCCAGGGCCGTCCGCAAATTATCAGGCTACTACATGATGGCCACTGTGGGGAGTCACGCACAAAATCGTTCGCTAGAATGTATGTTTAGTGGCCAAAGTTAAATGACGACATCTCGAAAGTAACGAAACTCTGTGAGGTGTGTCAGGAACATAGAGCCAGTGCACCTGAAGTGCCCATTCACCCTTGGGTCTGGCCTGCGAAAGCGTGGCAGCGAGTTCATGTGGATTATTGTGGGCCTATCGATGGGTGGATGTTTCTGGTCATTACGGATGCCCATTCGAAGTGGATGGATATATATCCTTCTCGCACAGCAACTTCATTGGGGACAATGGAGCTTCTGAGAGCGTCCTTTGCATCATGGGGAGTACCAACATTCTTGGTATCTGATGGTGCCCAGTGTTTCATGTCGGGTGAATTTCAGACTTTTTGCCGTAAGAATGGCATAACCCACTTGACTTCCCCACCCTTGTCGCCCAAGAGCAACGGATTGAGTGAGCGAAGTGTTCAGACTTTTAAATCGTCTTACCGGAAGCAAACGTCAGGCAGTCCTCAGACAAAGGTTTCACGGTTCCTATTCCGTTACCGGGCTACACCTCACTCCACAACCAGTGTCTCCCCAGCTGAGTTATTTTTGGGTCGTCCCATGCGCACCCCACTCGACGTGGTGAAACCCGATTTGGAAAGAAAAGTGAGAATCCAGCAGGAAAAACAAAAATGTGTACGTGACGGGGGCACCCAAGACCGGTCGGTTGAGGTGGGACAGCCGGTGTATGTGTCGGCTGTTGATCGTATCCGTGGTGGGGAAGGGAGACGTTGGTTGGCAGGTCACGTGACTGCCAAATCGGGACTTAAAATAACTGTGCGTCTGCAGGATGGCAGAGTGATTCAGAGGCATCTGGATCAGGTGAGACCGCGGCCGACGTGTACCGCCTCTGGTAGCGCGCCGAGCTCACCACTACCGTCGGCAGTGACTCCTGTGCCGTTGTTTGTACCGTTCGTGCCGCCGGTAGCGTTGGCAACAACAACTGTGCCAGTTGAAGTTTGTACCCCGAGGACTCAGGCACAACTCAGTGCTCCGGGTTCCCCAAGGACTTATGATTTGCGTGTCAGACAAACGCTGAAGCAGCCCGATTGGTTAATGTATTCGTAATGTGATGCTGCACGTGTAAAGTACGTTTTTTTGTGTTTTTTTTTTGCAGCTTTGATGTTAGGAGTTGCTCACATGGCGAAATAAGTAATTTTCGTATGTTTTGCTCTCTCTGCTTTTGAAGTATGTATTCGGGGTGGAAGTGTGATGATGTGTGTTGACCCACATTCGATGTGACACCACTCAGTACCTGGCGCCGCCTCTGCGCGCGGTCCGCCGCCGCGGGGCATGCTGACCGATTCGTTGTCCCGTGCGCCGAGTGCTCAATAAACCAGTTGGTACCGGACCGCCGCCGAGTATATTACACCTTTCATCAAATGTACCAGTCATATTCTCACCGGAGACGGTTCCACAGGGGCACACGGTGCACGTTGCTTGATATTTGTTTCGTGTATGTCAAGGTGACGTCACGCAGTGATACATTCGGTATTATGTTGTGCTGGGATGTGGCATGCCATGCTAGTGATGGATATTTGCTTTGTTCGTAAATAACTTGCCCTTGATCATACATATTCCTCAGGAAATCAATGCCGTTGCTAGGTCAAGTGAGGGGAGAGGAGTCACATTTCAGCAGCGCATACATAAAACATCTACTTTCAGGCAGCGCTCCATTTCGAAGTTCTAACCATTTTGCAAAGAATTGAATTTGCATGATCAACCATTAATCTAGGGAGGTCATTTAGAGGCACAGTGTCTGCTGTCGTTAAAGTTGACGTATCGGTTTCTGTGCTTGGGGTGCATTTCTTAAATTGAAGCTCTACTTACTTCGCGGAACGATGGCTTCTTTAGCAGTCGATGCGGGGTGGCCTCCGTCGTAGTGTCCCAGTCGAAGCGGGGTGGCCTCCACCATAGTTCCTCGATCGAGGCGGGGTGGCCTCCGTTGTGGTTCCCCAGTCGACGCGGGGTGGCCTGCGCCGTAGTGCCCCAATCGAGGCGGGGTGGCCTCCGCCGTAGTGTCCCAGTCGAAGCGGGGTGGCCTCCGCCGTAGTTCCTCAATCGAGGCGGGGTGGCCTCCGTTGTGGTTCCCCAGTCGGCGCGGGGTGGCCTCCGCCGTAGTTCCCCAATCGAGGCAGGGTGGCCTCCGACGTAGTGTCCCAGTCGAGGCTGGGTGGCTTCCCCCATTGTGCCCCAGTCGAGGCGGGGTGGCCTCGGCCGTAGTGTCCCAGTCGAGCCGGGGTACCCTTCGCCGTAGTACCCTGTCGAGGCTGGGTGGCCTCCGCCGTAGTGCCCCAGTCGAGGCGGGGTGACCTCCGACGTAGTTCCCCAGTCGAGGCTGGGTGGCTTCCCCCATTGTGCGCCAGTCGAGGCGGGGTGGCCTCCGCCGTAGAGCCCCAGTCCAGCTTGGGTACCCTTCGCCGTAGTACCCTTTCGAGGCGGGTGGCCTCCGCCGTAGCGCCACAGTCGTGGTGGGGTGGCCTCCGCCGTAGTGCCCTAGTCGTGGTGGGTTGACCTCAGCCGTAGTGCCCCAGTTGAGGTGGGGGGTGGCCTCCGCCATAGTACCCCAGTCGAGGCGGAGTGGCCTCCACCGTAGTGCTTCGACTCCTTCGCTCCCCGTCCCTTCGGTGGGAGGCGAAGGGGTCGAAGCGGGGTCCACCGCAGCGGGTCTTCGAGGGGGTCCACCGCGAGATGGAGCCGGCGGGCAGCTGGTTGATCACAGCTCGGGCATTCTATGTGCGACGTGTGTCCTAGTCCCATCCTCATCTCAGAGCCAGTCCTCATCCTGTCAACTTCGGTGCACACTGTCGTCTTCTTGTTGATTATGTAGGTGGCGTAGAATGGTGACGATGTCGGAGCTGCCCAGATCAAGCCGGTCCGAAGTGTTCGGCGTTTGACCCGCCAGCTTATCAGCTCGCCCTCGTTCAGGTTGAATCCACCATGGCCATTGCAATACATCCACTTCATCTTGTAGGGTTTGTACATACTACCACTCGGGCTTCGATAGACCACCCTAGAGGCGGCGCAGCATCGACAGGAAGTCCGAAGCGACGGCGACTGACTGAGGGGGAGGGCGTAGAATGTCTATTGGTTGTAGTCCACTGGTTACAGCTTCAACTCCAGGGTGCATAATGATGTGTAGCCGAGTTCCACCTGAATATATGCCAACGATGGCGCTCTCCTCGTGGACTATGGCTCGCCAGCCTGAGAGGCAGATTATTGATTGCTGAGCCGTCCGCGTCCAAGGTGACTGAGCCGCGGCTGAGTAGCCAGCCGAGCGGGGAAGATGCCCACTCCAATGTCGGCTGAGTAGCCAGCCGAGCGGGGAAGACGTCCACTCCAATGTCGGCTGAGTAGCCAGCCGAGCGGGGAAGACGTTCCACTCCAATGTCGGCTGAATAGCCAGCGGAGCGGGGAAGACGTCCACTCCAATGTCGGCTGAGTAGCCAGCCGAGCGGGGAAGACGTCCACTCCAATGTCGGCTGAATAGCCAGCGGAGCGGGGAAGCTGCACGCTCTTGCATGCGTATTCAATGTTCGAGGAAATCATTATCATACATGCGTAGGCATCGAACGACTAGTGGATCAGGTGCTTAGTAACACCTACACCCAGCCAGATAGCTCTGCTGGGGCGGTAGGCACTGATCGCGCTGGGGAGTGAGCTCCCTAAGCTTGCTGTGAGTTTTTTCGCTACTACGCTCTCTGTAATTTCATCAATAAGTTTTTTGGACTGCAATCATTCGATGGCCATTTTAGTTCGCTGTCGAGAGAGACAGCGAACAGTGCCGGACCACCAGATGCGATGCCGTCGGTCAACTATCCACCAAATCCTGACGCTCGGCTGAGTCGCTATGATCACACTTCTCCAGGTAGCGACACATGCAGCCACGGCCACGGCCGCTGGCGCTCCTCAGGCGCTCCTTGTCGTCCACCAGCGTGAGCATCAGACGACGGGCGGCGGAGCCGGACATGCTGCAGCGACCAGCCGTCAAAGGTGCACAGAGTGCAGGCCGGCGACCAGCCGCCAAAGGTGCACAGATTGCAGGCCAGCGATCAGCCGTCAAAGGTGCACAGAGTGCAGGCCGGCGACCAGCCGCCAAAGGTGCACAGATTGCAGGCCAGCGATCAGCCGTCAAAGGTGCACAGAGTGCAGGCCGGCGACCAGCCGCCAAAGGTGCACAGATTGCAGGCCAGCGACCAGCCGTCAAAGGTGCACAGAGTGCAGGCCGGCGACCAGCCGTCAAAGGTGCACAGGGCGCAGGCCGGCGACCAGCCGCCAAAGGTGCACAGGGCGCAGGCCGGCGACCAGCCGTCAAAGGTGCACAGAGTGCAGGCCGGCGACCAGCCGTCAAAGGTGCACAGAGTGCAGGCCGGCGACCAGCCGTCAAAGGTGCACAGGGCGCAGGCCGGCGACCAGCCGCCAAAGGTGCACAGGGCGCAGGCCGGCGACCAGCCGCCAAAGGTGCACAGAGTGCAGGCCGGCGACCAGCCGTCAAAGGTGCACAGGGCGCAGGCCGGCGACCAGCCGTCAAAGGTGCACAGAGTGCAGGCCGGCGACCAGCCGTCAAAAGTGCACAGGGCGCAGGTTAGCCTCCTTGGACATGGTGTCGATGTGCTGCTGTCTTGCATCAGCAGCGGCTCGCTTGTGGGTGGCATTGGCCCTGTTGCGCACGGAGTACGCCGGATCGCTGACGTCATCAGATGCGTGGCGCGCCGCGTGCCATCCTCTCAGCGCGCTCTGCTCGTCCTTCAGGCGACTACAACAGCGTCTACCATTCAGGCAAGCCTTCCTTGACTGTCAGCCCAGTCCGTCCTCCGAGCAGCAGTCACCCGACGGTCCTGGCTCCGTGGCGACGCATTACCGATCGTATGTCCTGGCCGTTGGAGGGACCATAGGACTTGGGTTTCGGAAGGCGCTGGACATGGCCCGGCGCCCGAATGATGACATCGCACAGTGCGTGATCGACGCTTGAGTGCGAAGCTAGCGACCATGTCGCCTCGGAGGTTAAGCCGCGCCACAGCAGGCCCAGGTCGATTTTGATGTCAATGTCTCCTGAATGCTCAGCGAAACCGTCGGCTCTTCTCTGTCGATGAGCTGGAAGGTCCAGCCCACCAAGACACTGTCCAACAGGCGGCCGTTCCCCCTGTAGCCACCACTAGCCCACCAGGACGTGGTGAGCTCACCTAGCTCACCAGGACAGCTGGAGGGTGCAGCCCACCAAGACACTGTCCAACAGGCGGCCGTTCCCCTTGTAACCACCACTAGCTCACCAGGACGTGGTGAGCTCACCTAGCTCACCAGGACAGCTGGAGGTTGCAGCCCACCAGGACACTGTCCAACAGGCGGCCGTTCCCTTTGTAACCACCACTAGCCCACCAGGACGTGGTGAGCTCACCTAGCTCACCAGGACAGCTGAATGGTGCAGCCCACCAGGACACTGTCCAACAGGCGGCCGTTCCCCTTGTAACCACCACTAGCCCACCAGGACGTGGTGAGCTCACCTAGCTCACCAGGACAGCTGGAGGGTGCAGCCCACCAGGACACTGTCCAAAAGGCGGCCGTTCCCTTTGTAACCACCACTAGCCCACCAGGACGTTCTCCAATCACCAACACGGTGGCAGGCTGACAAAATTAACCCACACACTCCCCCATTACCATAGCTGATGGGAAAGTTATTTCCAGCTGCATGGTGTAAAAAGTCGAAGCTGTCATGTCGCGTCACCGGCCCATGACGTGTTAAGAGAGAACATGGCAGACCGCTCTCGCTAACGTCGCAGATTATTGGCAGTTAATCCGACTGATTATCCCCAAATGGCCAATGTTGGATGTGGTTAGGTGATGGACAACTCAGCTTTCATGTTTATGTAGGTCACTAACTTTTCCGAGGTCATTCGAGCTCATCTACCAGCTCCGAACTAACCCTCAGATTGCCTTTTTCGGCGTCTGCGTCACGAAGGTGTCAACGTTGTCGACGTGCTTAATTTGGTGCCAATGTCGACGGGCTTAATTTGGTGCCAATGTCGACGGGCTTAATTTTGTGCCAATGTTTACGCAGGGCACAATCAAATAATGTTTTCGGGAACTATTTATGGAGTGTCCAAAACAAGGTGCCAATCTCAACTGGCCCTTGATTTATTGGTCGAAACGAACAAATCGTTAGCAAACGATTTGCAAGCAAATTGCTAGCAAATCGTTAGCTAAACCAAAACCTTGCGACCAGAGCGGCTAATTTTTTGCGGGCCCCATATTCAATGGACTTCCAGCGTCCAAGGCTCCTCCAACTTCAAGAGTCTCTCCAGCTTCAGCTCTCGCCCTCCTGTCTCTAGCCGGGCCTCGAAAACTCCCGGAACTCCTCCATTGAACTAAATCCAGACGGTGTTCGTCGCGCGCCAAAGATAGGCTCCGGCCGAAACGATGGGCGGGAGACTGGCTATTGTCCCATTAGCACCTGCGCTACCGATCTTTAGTATTCTAAGATACTGAGAGACAATATGTTAAGCATTGAAGTCGCGTATCTGTTATGGTGCTCATGCAGATAATATAAATGCCCATTGTAACGATTATTTCGACAAACATTCGACCTTAAGTGGATCTCGGAGGACAACTAGCAACCCCAAGTGTTAGAATTGGGTATCAATTGCGAAATCTCGTCAATAAAGTCACATACAATGCGCTGTTCTTTTTGTCATTTCGCTAGTACTACATTTGGAAATGTTAGGGGAGTTGCAACAACCCAACAATCCACCCGTGAATCGCAGTACATTTTATTCCGATATTTATCGCTGGAAGGGGGCGGAGAGCCTTCGGCAAAAGAGCACCACAAATCACGGAAAAGGATATTTTAGGTGCATGAAAAGTGCACTTTTTGAAGACTATGTTGTGCAGAAGGGAACGCAAATCTTTGGTTAGAGCAAGCCCGAAAAAAAAACATTGAAAGCAATTTGACCTGCTAAGGTTGTATCTAAGTAATCTGAGAACACTTCCACTTACGAGAAAGGCACTGGAACGCGAATAGAATTAGAGGCATTCCACTTTGTGGAAAAGCACTCTAAGCTATGAAGGGCATACCTGATATTCCCAATCCCACCCCAGTCGTCCAATGGACAACCTGAGCTGCCAGAAGAGCATAGTGAGCCGTTGAAGGGGCATTCTAAGTTTCTGAAGGGCACCACGACCTCTTAATATAGGTCATCGCGGCCTGGCAGATGGGAAATTTTACATACAATGGGTGCATCTAAGGCTGGATAAGACTACGGCTAAGACTAAGGCTGCGTGAGGGAGGGGGCCCAGACTTGCTTTTTGTTCTTGGTCAGGGCATCGTGATGTACCGGTGGGGCACCCGGATCTGCGAAAAGCTTGATTTTTCTTCGCTGCCCCCAGTGAAGCAAAATCGTAGGGGCCTGGGGCACTTGGGAGGGAGTGGAGACACTTGGGCTACCAGTTTGTTCTATAAAAGAATGCCGTGGTGCACCGTTGAAGTTGAAAAATGTGGTCGACGGGCGAGAGTTCAATGTACAACCGCTTATGTACTCAATATCATTAGAAATTCCGTGAATAGGCTCTCAAATTATGTCTGGGATTGCCTTGCAAATATTGACAGTGTCGTTCACTCTCAAAAGAGCATAATTGTTCACCGCTGACATAGCTGGGGGGGGGGGGACACTTCCCCGCTTCTTCGGCTGAGCACCATCGCGCCGGTTGGCCACGGTCACGGTTAGCGTGACTGGGCCATCAGGATGCACTTCAGTGCCAGCGTAGTGGCTATCGGTCCAGTTTGCAGCCTCAGTTGTGCCGGCATTAACCGGAGAACTGCCACCGCAGTCGGCTGTTCTATAGAAAAATGCCTTCTGACTTTGGAGGTGAGCGGGAGACTGTAGGGGCATCCAAAGACTGCAGTTGGGATCAGATGGCTGCGGTGGAAATCAGACGGCTGCAGTGGAGACCAGACGGCTGCGGTGGGGACCAGACGGCTGCGGTG
The DNA here is from genome assembly GCA_034440615.1 of Ashinkailepas kermadecensis. Classification (NCBI taxonomy): domain Eukaryota; kingdom Metazoa; phylum Arthropoda; class Thecostraca; family Neolepadidae; genus Ashinkailepas; species Ashinkailepas kermadecensis. Next base: position 45,307 of record JAOTOM010003880.1, on the reverse strand, counting down.
GGGATCAGATGGCTGCGGTGTGGATCAGACGGCTGCGGTGGGATCAGACGGCTGCGGTGGGATCAGACGGCTGCAGTGGGGACCAGACGGCTGCGGTGGGATCAGATGGATGCGGTGTGGATCAGACGGCTGCGGTGGGATCATATGGCTGCGGTGGGATCAGACGGCTGCGGTGGGGACCAGACGGCTGCAGTGGGGACCAGACGGCTGCGGTGGGGACCAGACGGCTGCGGTGTGGATCAAACGGCTGCGGTGGGGATCAGACGGCTGCGGTGGGGACCAGACGGCTGCGGTGGGGACCAGACGGCTGCAGTGGGGACCAGACGGCTGCAGTGGGGACCAGACGGCTGAAGTGGAGACCAGACGGCTGCGGTGGGGACCAGACCGGAAAAGTGGAACGAAACTTATGTATATATGCAAATGTGTATGTGTATGTGTGTATGTATGTATTGATGTATGTATGAATGTATATGCGTGTGTATGTATGTAGGTATGTATATGTGTATATATGTATGCATGTATGTATATATGCATGCATGCATGTATGTATGTATGTGTGTATTTATGTATATATGTATGTATGTATGTATGTATGTATGTATGTATGTATGTATGTATGTATGTATGTATGTATGTATGTATGTATGTATGTATGTATGTATGTATGTATGTATGCATGCATGCATGTATGTATGTATGTATGTATGTATGTATGTATGTATGTATGTATGTATGTATGTATGTATGCATGCATATATGTATGCATGTACGTATGTATGTATGTATGTATGTATGTATGTATGTATGTATGTATGTATGTATGTATATATGCATGCATGTATGTATGTATGCATGCATGAATGTATGTGTATATGCAGACATGAATGAATGCAGGAAGGTGTATATTCTATATCTTATGAGTTCCCGTGCATGGCCATGGCAACCCGGTGTGCAATTTACAAAAATAACTTCATACTCATGAACACAAAAGCATCCCTTCCCCATTCCCCCAGTTGCGATAAAATTGGCGCATCGAGTGCAAGTGAAGCTCTAAAAAAAAGATGCATGGTGATGACCACACTTTACATCACCGATGCTCGCCCGTCCGCTATGACGAACGCGAGTTGCCGACCAGTCTGTGTTCCTCTTTTTGGGAACTGTTACGTTGCCCCTGTGGTCAGCGGTCCATATGGTCTTATGGCGTTGCCTTTGCGGTCTTATAGTCAGCGGCGGGTCGCCCCAGGTGATCACGGCTCGGTATGAAAACAACTGCCCAATAGCTTGTGGGCGGCATCTAGATGTGTGCGTTGTGCCCGCCATGGTTCGGGTTTTGCACTTCAAGTCGCGTCTGGATCAGTGACTTAAGTTGCAGTGGGCCCTTTTCATTTCAAATCATGTGATGTATGCGCTGCACATCGCATATCACAATCATCCCTCCGGGTGACAGCCAGCCACATTCGGACTGTGTCTGCGAGACGCAATCGTAATTCCGCAGCCCTGTTGCAGTTCGGATAACACGATTTATAGCATTTTCTATTCTTTTCCTCCGACTTTGTGTTCCCATTGCGCGGCCTAGAAGAAAATATCTGATCAGTTGGAACATTAGAGCCTGATTGATAGTGTTTGTTGTTTCTGGAGGGGTGTTTGCTTTCTGAATGCTGGCGGCAGAGCGGTGACATTTTTATTGCGGCAATGTTGACACATTGTTTCGAATTTGGGTGTTGATCCATGCACATTGAACACCGTCACCTGACACAAAATAATGTCTCCTGAATTAGGCAGAGCTATATCGTCAAAATATACCATCGGGCTACCAGATCGAGCGATGTTGACAGGAGTGCCGGAAAGCATAGTTGTTTCTTTCACATTGATCCTCAGCCAGTTAGTATGACACCAGCGAGGCACCTGGTCAAGACCTGCCTCGATGTGGACCTTCAGCCCCGACACATAGTCGGGTGCTGTGCTAAGCATAATTTGTATATCGCCAGCATATGTTGTAATGATGTCAACTGTGATGTCATGATGATGTGAAGTTATATGTGAAAAGATTGAACATCACTGGGCCCAGAATCCCGCCCTGGACCACGCCAAATGGTACCGGTTCAGTCGATGTTTCCATTCCTATCCATATGAAATTGCCATCAAGCCAGTGCGTTGAAGTCCCGCACCGGCCCAGCTCCCACATCAAGGCGCCGCATTCGACACAACGGAAGACCTTGAACCTTGGACCACTTATCGACGTCAGTGACGTGGTCTGACCCGCTGAAATCCCGCACAAGCCCAGCTCCGACATCAGGGTGCTACACTCGACACAACGGAAGAACATGGACAAGTCCGTTGACGTGAATGACGTGGCCTGACCCTTGTCCGTGTTGCCAGAAATTCTACTTACTAGGTCTAACACGGTGCCCTCCGTCGAACAATTAGTAGAACTGTGTGGAAGTCTGGATGGCGTTGGTGATTAAATAATTATAAGTGTGTAGGCTTATCACCTGTCTGCTAACTTTTATATTACATTCAGCATGCTGACTAGTCGTAAATTAGCTGCCGATCTCATGTCCCCTAATTTGTGGATCGGTACCACAGTGGCGTGATTCCATCTGGATGAAACAACGCCTGTGACAAGTCAGTGGTTAATAGTTTGCAATGGATAACTGCCATGGTGGCCAGAGAACAGTTTTAGATATAATTGGTGTGTTGCAATGGGGAGCCAGGAGCTGCCAGCTGGGATCAGGCGCCAGCTTTAAATGTCCAGGAGGCTACAGCAGGGATCGGAAAGCTGCAGTTGGGATCATGCGACTGCGGCGAGACCAGGTGTTAGCCCCGGACGCAAACTGGCTGTAGTAGAGACCAGGTGGCTAAGTTGAGGGTAGGATATATTTGGGATGATCCCACTGCAGGTCGGGGATGGGGGATGGCTATCGGTAGACTGTAGGGATGGAGCTACTGTGGTTCGATTGCGAGCTGCATCGGTGGCCAGATCCATCCACAGGCCCGCATTTGGTGTCCTGGCCTCACTTCCATCAGTCAATGTGGCCGCCCCCACTGTCCAGAAGAGGTGATATCACCCGCACGTGCCAACGTCTGGGTTCAGATGCTCACATGCATTATGTGCGGCGCCTGTGATTGGCCTCCGGTTCTGGCCGCACCGATTGTACATGCTGACGCAGCCGCATACATGTACGACGTTCACGCTGCAATCCGACATACACTGGGGCGAGAGATGGGTTGAGCTGGTGCCGAGCACACGCACTGAAATGTATTGCGTAGATGCGCCCTCGCATACATGCGCTCGCCGCCATGTGCGTGCACGACCTTCCACACAACTGAGTCGTGCTGCCTATTCCGCACCACCTGCACGGCACTGGAGCGTCACTGCTGGCCGTATTCCGCGCCACCTGCACGGCACTGGATCGTCACTGTTGGCCGTATTCCGCACCACCTGCACGGCACTGGATCGTCACTGCTGGCCGTATTCCACACCACCTGCACGGCGCTGGAGCGTCACTGCTGGCCGTATTCCGCACCACCTGCACGGCATTAGAGCGTCACTGCTGGCCGTATTCCGCGCCGCCTGCACGGCACTGGAGCGTCCCTGCTGGCCGTATTCCGCACCACCTGCATGGCACTGGAGTGTCACTGCTGGCCGTATTCCGCACCACCTGCACGGCGCTGGAGTGTCACTGCTGGCCGTATTCCGCACCACCTGCATGGCACTGGAGCGTCACTGCTGGCCGTATTCCGCACCACCCGCACGGCACTGGATCGTCACTGCTGGCCGTATTCCACACCACCTGCACGGCGCTGGAGCGTCACTGCTGGCCGTATTCCACACCACCTGCACGGCACTGGAGCGTCACTGCTGACCGCTCTGTAATGTCGCTGCTGACCGTGGCCGACGCTGGCTGTCGGAGCGATAACGTTCTGGTGACCGTTGAACTGCGGCTGACGCGCCTCGAGTAGGTGGCTAAGGCTGCACCACAGTCAACCTGCCGTAGTTCTGAGGGCGTGGACTGGACAGTGGAGTAAGTGGCTAAGGCTGCACCACAGCCCACCTGCCGTAGTTCTGAGGGCGTAGACTGGACAGTGGAGTGGGTGGCTAAGGCTGCACCACAGCCCACCTGCCGTAGTTCTGAGGGCGTGGACTGGACAGTGGAGTAGGTGGCTAAGGCTGCACCACAGCCCACCTGCCGTAGTTCTGAGGGCGTAGACTGGACAGTGGAGTAGGTGGCTAAGGCTGCACCACAGCCCACCTGCCGTAGTTCTGAGGGCGTAGACTGGACAGTGGAGTAGGTGGCTAAGGCTGCACCACAGTCAACCTGCCGTAGTTCTGAGGGCGTAGACTGGACAGTGGAGTAGGTGGCTAAGGCTGCACCACAGCCCACCTGCCGTAGTTCTGAGGGCGTGGACTGGACAGTGGAGTAGGTGGCTAAGGCTGCACCACAGCCCACCTGCCGTAGTTCTGAGGGCGTAGACTGGACAGTGGAGTAGGTGGCTAAGGCTGCACCACAGCCCACCTGCCGTAGTTCTGAGGGCGTGGACTGGACAGTGGAGTAGGTGGCTAATGCTGCACCACAGCCCACCTGCCGTAGTTCTGAGGGCGTAGACTGGACAGTGGAGTAGGTGGCTAAGGCTGCACCACAGCCCACCTACCGTAGTTCTGAGGGCGTAGACTGGACAGTGGAGTAGCTGGCTAAGGCTGCACCACAGCCCACCTGCCATGGGATGCGGAATTTCCGCTTCCAGGCAACTTGAGCAGCATGCCACCGAAACTATTGTTTAAGCTAGGTCAACTACTAAAGAAAAAGAAGTTAATATTGTTGAACCTAGTGATCACCTCACACAATAGCAAGTCTAAACATTTCTTGTTCATGGATGTCACACAGTCGGTATGTGACAATTTTCTGGTATCAAATCCAGGTTAGTGCTGTTGCAGTCCTGTATTTCCAAGTTTTAGATGTTGATTTCACAATCTCGGCCGTCATCAACCAGATTGTCGTTGATTGTGATCAAGGTATGCAACTGTAAGTTATCAATTGTGAAACTGTGTAACAAAAATGCATGAGATATGCTTTGAACTTGTTATGCATGTGATGCTAATTCAAATATTGCTTTCTGTATGGAACTTTGACCATGGTCAGCCCTGTGTATTTGTTCCGTAAATGGATTGGAGATTTGGAACGCGGAGTTCGATTCGAACCTTAGATAAAGAGAAAATATAAATTGGACCATAAATAAATGAAGACATTGTCGCTCGTGAGACAAATGAAGACATTGCCCAGAGATATATGGTATGGCTGGATATATAGGAACACTTAAGCTGTCCTGGGACCTAATTTAATGGTATATGGATGCGGTTTAAAATGCAATGGAATCAACAACATAAGCAATCGACTACTTCAATTAGGAGTTTCATGTGTTCTGTAGTTCTGAGAACATTCACGGTACATTTATAAACAGCGGCATATACGGCGGATATGCGAAGAGCACGGCACATACGCCCTGCATATGTCTGCTGACGGAGGTGAGCAAAAACTAGGACAGACTGCTTAAGTTCCAATGAAAGGATATTCGTTAGGCGTGTCAAATTACTTCACATATTGGATTGAAAAGCTTAACATTGCTACTTTGCGTAGCTTAAAATGATGCAAAGAAAAAACGTGACCGTAGTGGTGTCCGAAAATCGGAGGGGAGCACCCTTTCAGCTGAATCTTATCCCTTCAACATCCTATGATTAAAATGGTTGAAGCTTCCGACCTCGCATTGGTAGAACCACGTCTCGGAACACTTGTCCATGCACGTCACGTAGTGAATGCATGATTTCCTGTCGCCCACCTCGAAGTCCACCAACCCTGGTTAAGTTATTGCGCAGTCACTTCGTTAAGAGGCACCAAGAAAGTACCAATATGTGTGCATATGCACGGAATTGTCACGGTTTTGTGCACCATGCGACACCAAATATATTCATAACTACACCAATGGGGTTGTGCCAAATTGGTGAGCAGATAGGCAGCATTCACAGCCTAGCACCCTTCCGAGGGAATCCTGCAAAGTGCACATGCTTGTGACCAAGATCGGTTTTCATATGGTGGAGAACAAATCCCGAGGCAGCTTCAATGCTAGCCACATTGCAGTAATGTTAGGCTGACCCCCTCGTCTCAGTGCATTGTTCACTATTGAAGTCTAGCCTGGCTGTACTCCTAGAACGTCTTGAGACGCCACCACAGTATGCTGACGCCGCTACGCCGCTGTCCTAGTTTCCCAGCGTGGAAGCCTTTTCCTCGGGCGACACCGTGACAGCGGGTATTGATCTGTTCGACTATGGTGTGCCGCAGCCGGATTGATGAATCCTTCACATCGAAGTCGCGCACTGCGACTTTGCCCGGCGGAGGCTCCCTGAGCTGTGGCGCGTGCTCGAGTGTCTTTCCGAGCCTCCTTCGTCTCCGGTAATTGGGTTAGACCCAGTCAACGACACCTAGATGGCTCGGGTCGCCGGTTATGTTCCTCGGGTCATTGAGCACTGAGCAGGGGTGATGCATCGCTCCTGCCTTGCCTAGGACGTGACGAGAGAAATTCCACGACGTATTAAATACGCACTTAGCGGTGTCACTCCATGGTGAGTTTTGCCACTCCGTGATGAACAATGCCTCTCTGTGATCATCAATGACAAAATATATCGGAGGCTGTGAGAACTATCCAATGCTTATATAGATCATATTAACTGTGCAGAGTGAAGCAGTATTGCTAGCAAAGATTTTCGTTGTGAGATTCGGAGGTAGCAAGCAAGATTGACAACACAGACCAGTGTTTGTTTCAGATAGTGACTACAAAAACTAGCATATGACAAGGATAGGGAAGGAAGACTATTCACCTGTCTGTCCCTCCCCTGGCTGCATCTTGACTGTCTCTCCCTTCCCTGGCTGCATCAGGACTGCATATGGCAACGATAGGGGGGGAGGACAATTCACCTGTCTCTCTCCCTCTCTCCGGGTGGCATCTGGTCTGTCTCTCCCTCCCCTTGCTGCGTCTGGTCTGTCTCTCCCTCCCCTTGCTGCGTCTGGTCTGTCTCTCCCTCCCCTTGCTGCGTCTGGACTGTCTCTCCCTCCCCTGGCTCATCTGGACTGCATAGGAGACTGCTCGCTGGCCACGATGACAGCCTTGACGGTTCGTTCGGATTAGGCGTCAGTCGTATGGACTGCATGTCAGTCATGCAGACTGCATCTCAGCCATGCCAACTGCATGCTAGTCGTACAGACTGCATGCTAGTCGTGCAGACTGCATGCTAGTCGTGTGGACTTCAAGTCAGCCGTGTAAACCGCTGTTCTTATTATCCCGGCCGGCGACTGTCGAGTCCCCCACCCCCCACACCATCGTCTCAAGGTCTCTCCAGAACAGTGACCGATTGAGTTGGCCCGGTGCACGAAACCTTGAGTGCCTTGCAATGCACTTTTGTACACGCCTCGTACAAAATCCAGGTGCCAGTTATCAGAGGTGACTGATCTGGGACGGGTCAAAGAGATTAATGTTTGAAAATATTTAAAGCATCTCCATTCGGAGTAGTTGCAAAGGATCAATATAAAAGAGAGATTATGTTGTTCTTTAAGCAACACAATCACTTGCACCATCTCGAAATTTGCGTGAACCAATGATCTGAGCGTCGTCATTTATCGCGTTTTTTTCATAGTAATGCGTGGGAAAATTGAGTTTGGATGAGTTTTCCTGCTGGAAATGATAAAGCTGTTTGCTTTGAACATTCGGATGGTAAACATCTCACAAGGCTATATGAGACAAGACACAAGGTTATATCAAATACCATGCACATTCTAAACAATGCCCTCTTACACAGATGTTGCTGTTCTTTCGTGAAGTCACCTGAATTCGTTTTCAAACCTACTTAAGTCATGCAACAAGACATTGTGTGGTCTGATCACTTGTGATGACCGGACCTCGTGTGGTCTGATCTTATTTGGCTTGCTGTGACTTTTATAGGGAATTATTGTAATGCGACGGATATATTTTCAAGTAGTCGACACCTAGACGGAGGTTGGAGTGAGCTTTTTGCCAATGTGTATATTGCTCCCGCATGACCTTAGGTTCGACCATGACGTCAGAAGCTGAACACTTCACAAGTATGCTTCAGTATCATATCAGTTCTCTTTGGAATCGATATTTTTATTTCAAAATCAGTGTACCGAGGGTTTTGAAGCTTAAGATTATATTACCTGACCATACGACGCGACGCAACCTGAACTGAGGATTTTGAGATATGAAACAGTTTTGCGTGCATTGCTTCACGAATATTACTGGAAGAACCCTAAACATTTAATTATATTGATCACTTCATATTTACAAAGTTATTTTCCAAGACAAAGATCACGTCCCTGGGCTCACCTGATATGGCAATGACCTCAACATGCTCTGGAATGACGAAACATGCTGCGATGCGCGTTGGAGACTACAGTGGCTTACTAATGATCCTTGGAAGCTGACTTTCAAACCTTGTCCCGAACCGAACTTACCTACCTTGACCTGACCTTGTTTGCTATGAGCGTTATACAGGTATTTATGTTGTTTCTTGAAAGACAATGCTGGAAATCCTACGTTGCTAATATTTATATGGAGATTGCAAAAAACAGAATATTGAAACAGCGTGACCTCTGCTGACCCTGTTATCAATCCACATCGAAGAGTATGCTATTGTTTGAGTTCTTCATCATCAGGGTATTATAAAGGTGTTTCGTATTTCGTTCTAGCTCACGTAGTTCGCAAGTTACTAGAGGTCGGTGAAAGGGCTTTCAAAAGCCCCGTTGGTTCTGAGAAGGTGGATTTGCCAGCCAACCAAGCTTAAGTTATTTGAATAGCTCACATTTATTACCTTTGAATATGGCCTGAGTGGATAGTGGGGATGCAACGTGTATCCCTACAGAGAGAGAGAGAGAGGGAGATGCAGGAAATAACAGAAAGCAGCTTGACAAGGGGAACGAAAGGGAACAAAAAACCAGCACCCATAATTAAACGACAAATAAGAAGTTATCCCGATCGCATCCTGTTGGCACACACCGTCGATCGTTACGCTTGAAGCACAATGTAACTGCAGACATTGGGGTGAAAAGAAAAGAAACATATCCTGGGACATAGCAAGATGTTTATAATTATAATTAGTGGATAAGTTGATGCAGGATGATGAAATTTATGCCAGTCGACGGATAATTAACCGCACTATAGCCCAATGCAATGCTCTTTTAATAAGACGGGAGAAAACTGGCCAGATATATACCACCGAATTTTGGATAATGGCTGTTATAATCTTAGGCGGTGAAGTGACGTTCCAAAAAATTGGGACAGGATGGATAAATGTACATCAGTAGACAGGTAATTAACTGCATTATTATCTCATCCCATGTCTTTTTTTTCAACAGGGCGGCGAAATGCCAGCACACTAGCCAGATGTTCACCGCTGGAACATGTAATATTGACCGTGTTCATCTTCAGCAGTTAAATGACGGTCCAGAAATCTAATGATTGAGGGTGAAACATACCTGAAACGAAAGGTAGTGGTGTACACTACGGCTCTGCTACATGGCTTTTTCACCAACGCCTTGTATTGCGTTTTTGTTTTCTTCTCTAAATGCATGCATGTTAGCATCTTGGCCATACTTCGTCCGATTCGTGGCGCTATTGCCGCTGAACATTCAAACGTCCGAGCTTGGCGCGTAGCGGGAGGCCTACCACTCGGGATATACCCTGCACCGCGACACCGAAGAGCATCTCGCAAGAACAGTTTTGACCAGTGGTGGGCCCTGTCGCTACTATTGGAAGGCTCCATGCCCGCTTCAAAAGCACCAATGATTCTTCATGAACCGTAGAGCCGGCTCCAGTAATCCAAATTTTCCCAGATGTGCAATGCTACCGGCTTCGTGATGATCTTGATACTTTTTATCTTCAAAGTGTCACCCTAGACTCCTAGGGACCAGAGAGAGCGTTCCTCCACCACCACCAGAGAGCGTTCCTCGCGAGGTCGCGCCAGATTCGAATGACACCCGCCGATGGCATGTAGGTGCGATACGGGTGGGTTGTCCTACACCACCAGAGAGCGTTCCTCGCGAGGTAGCGCCAGATTCGACTGGTACCCGCCGATGGCATGTAGGTGCGATACGGGTGGGTTGTCCTACACCACCAGAGAGCGTTCCTCGCGAGGTCGCGCCAGATTCGACTGGTACCCGCCGATGGCATGTAGGTGCGATACGGGTTGGTTGTCCTACACCACTAGAGAGCATTCCTCGCGAGGTCGCGCCAGATTCGACTGGTACCCGCCGATGGCATGTAGGTGCGATACGGGTGGGTTGTCCTACACCACCAGAGAGCGTTCCTCGCGAGGTCGCGCCAGATTCGACTGGTACCCGCCGATGGCATGTAGGTGCGATACGGGTGGGTTGTCCTACACCACCAGAGAGCGTTCCTCGCGAGGTCGCGCCAGATTCGAATGACACCCGCCGATTGCGTGTGGGCGCGATGTGCCAACCAGCGCCTGCCACTGTCGCCACTATAGGTGACCGCGGCAGGCCGAGCCGTGACTGATGGCCCACTGACGCCAGCTGGCCGATTCTCAGGCCGACGGCCGAACAATCGCGCCGTGTTGATGCTGCCTCGTCGGCTGCCACGCTCCGGCGCCAAAACAAAGGCGCCCGATCATGGAGCGTCGCTGGTCGCGTCATTCATGGCACGTTCAAAGGGTGTCAGGAAATTTAATGCTGCGGAAAATTTGCCATTGGTGGGCAGAATGAGAATGGAGTGCAGTTGGGCCGCTATCCACCATTCGCGATGACTTCACTCACGAACCTGTTCAAAATGCCAACACTGTCAAGCTCGATAACAGGTGCGATATAGGGGGGGGGGGGGAGAAGGAGACCACATCGTATTTGTTCTTTAAACAAAAAGTAACCACTTCAAAGACAATGTTGTGGTGAGAACTGCTATAAATCATATGTAAAAGCCAGGTCTAAATCTGATGGAGGAGAATTAGGACTTCAAACCCTGCAAGACAAATGTTTGAAGGTTTCAAAAGCGTGACGATGGAGGTGACCCGGGTCGCTCAGATGAACTTTTACACCATTTACACGGAAGTAGGTTTAAGAGCTGGCACGTTTAAGAGCGGTTGCTGGCACGCAGCCAATGGAGACTGCAGTGTCACAAAGCACTATATTACGCGAATTTACATGCCAAGCAATGCATGGGTTTTCGGTTAGAAAATGGCGAGCAAAACTCGCCAAGTTTTGCTCGTACGTGTAGTACGAGCGAAACTTGGCGAACGCAAAAGCAAAGCAAAGTATGTGTAGACTAACTCCCATGCAATTTAGGCTATCAGACTTGGTCCTGAAAGGAAAACCTGCTCCGTGACCCGCCCTAATGCTCATGATAGGGAAGTTCGGTTTTGCAGGGGTAGATGAAAAACATAGACGGGGGCGTTGCTACGGGAATTGGAGGAGGGTGATAGGCCTAGGCACGCCTCCGCTTTTGGCTGGAAATAGTCGTCGCAAGCAACCCCAATCGCTTGCAGGATCATAGAAGCACACAGTTGTCCTCACTACGGAAAGGTGGTGCCACGTCTAGGAAGTACCATGGCGTGGATATAATACAGGGAACACTCGTTTTCAGCGGCACTGACCTGACCCTGAAGGCTCCGTAGAGGGAAGGAAGGGTCAGGTCGCGGCGTGGGGCCACGTCTAATTTATTCGCTTTGTCACCATTGTGACGGTTGCGTTCGTTTGATGATCAGCAGGCCGGCGGATAGCTGGGAGGGGACTTGTCCGTCGTTTGATGATCAGCAGGCCGGCGGATAGCTGGGAGGGGACTTGTCCGTCGTTTGATGATCAGCAGGCCGGCGGATAGCCGATAGGGGATCTGTCCGTCGTTTGTGTTGCACCTGTGTTGCTGGCAGAGCTGGAGGATCTCTCACCAAACCAGGGGGTCCAGGTCCTTATTTTCAGGACATGTTTTCAGATTTAATGGGGGAGAAATGGCAACTTAGCTTTAGCAGATTACCAAACGAGGAGAGTCCGGACCACGACCTGCCCGGGAGCTCCAGCCACGCTTGTTGGACAGGTATCACCCGCCACCTGCACGTATCATCATCAAGAGAGTGAAGTAGTGCTGTGGTCCGTTCGGAGGGATTGCGCAAGAATGTCTTTCCACGAAGTGGTGGAGCGACAGAGCGACGACGGTCATGTGATGGTTTTAGTCACGTGGTAGTAGGCCGGCCGAAGGTCCATAATGACATGTGATGGTTTTGGTTATGTGATAGTAGGCCAGCCGAATGTTCGTGATGGCTTTGGTCATGTGATAGAGGGCCTACCGAAGGTTCGTGATGGCTTTGGTCATGTGGTAGAGGGCCTACCGAAGGTTCGTGATGGCTTTGGTCATGTGGTAGAGGGCCTACCGAAGGTTCGTGATGGCTTTGGTCATGTGGTAGAGGGCCTACCGAAGATTCGTGACCATTGACGGCTGCTCCGCCCGACTTCCGCCGGCTCCAGGTTGACGGCTGTGGCGCATGCCAGCCGGTTGTTCCGCACCTGTCGACCCGTGTCGGCTCCAGGTTGACGTCTGTGGCACATGCCAGCCAGTTGTTCCGCACCTGTCGACCCGTGTCGGCTCCAGGTTGACGGCTGTGGCACATGCCAGCCGGTTGTTCCGCACCTGTCGACCCGTGTCGGCTCCAGGTTGACGGCTGTGGCACATGCCAGCCGGTTGTTCCGCACCTGTCGACCCGTGTCGGCTCCAGGTTGACGGCTGTGGCACATGCCAGCCGGTTGTTCCGCACCTGTCGACCCGTGTCGGCTCCAGGTTGACGGCTGTGGCACATGCCAGCCGGTTGTTCCGTACCTGTCGACCCGTGTCGGCTCCAGGTTGACGGCTGTGGCACATGCCAGCCGGTTGTTCCGCACCTGTCGACCCGTGTCGGCTCCAGGTTGAAGGCTGTGGCACATGCCAGCCGGTTGTTCCGCACCTGTCGACCCGCATCGGCTCCAGGTTGACGGCTGTGGCACATGCCAGCCGGTTGTTCCGTACCTGTCGACCCGTGTCGGCTCCAGGTTGACGGCTGTGGCACATGCCAGCCGGTTGTTCCGTACCTGTCGACCCGTGTCGGCTCCAGGTTGACGGCTGTGGCACATGCCAGCCAGTTGTTCCGCACCTGTCGACCCGTGTCGGCTCCAGGTTGACGGCTGTGGCACATGCCAGCCGGTTGTTCCGCACCTGTCGACCCGTGTCGGCTCCAGGTTGACGGCTGTGGCACATGCCAGCCGGTTGTTCCGTACCTGTCGACCCGTGTCGGCTCCAGGTTGACGGCTGTGGCACATGCCAGCCGGTTGTTCCGTACCTGTCGACCCGTGTCGGCTCCAGGTTGACGGCTGTGGCACATGCCAGCCGGTTGTTCCGCACCTGCCGACCCGTGTCAGCCTGGTTGGCCGAGGATCACCGGCTCTAATGTCTGACGAGGCTCCTCTCTGGAGTCGGACAACGGCCGCGACTGAGCTTGTTGGGAAGGGGACGAGTGGTCTAGGGGTAAGATGCTCGTCTCACAATCGAAAGATTGTGGGTTCGAGTCTCACCTGTCGCTACTCTTCGCCCGCGATCAATCGGCGTGAGAGGTTGGCGACGCTATATGACTCAACGGTCGACGTGTCGTAAAAACCAATAACCAACCAACCGAGCTTCTTGGGGAGTACGTGGTGGGATCACCGTGGAAGAATAAACGGACCCATCAAGTGGCGAGGGAAAAGGTCGCCACTCGCCACGCCAACGTCGAAATTCAATCACACCTGATCTACTCGGTGTCGAATGCAAGCTTGTCAGACCACTGCAGTGAGCCCTTACAAAGAAAGTTGTTGCGTAACCACAGAGAAAGTTTGCGATGCACGTGTTTCAGACTCAACCAGGGCTCTTAAAATTTCCACCAGTGTTCTTCCAAGTTTCAACCACTGTCACATCGAGTTTCAACCAGTGTCACCTCGAGTTCAACCACAGTCAGCCGGGGTCCGAGTTTCAGCCGGGGTCAGCCCGTATTTCACCCACTGCCACACCGAGTTTCAACCAGTGTCACTCCGAGCTTCGATTCATGTCCTTCCAATCTCAGACGTTTGCAGGCGTTTTTCAGATGATCAAACGAATTCTACGTGTGCACATTCGGCCACCACCGTGGCCCCTGGTGAAGTTCACTTATCGAGTTTGCTTTCAAGACGATGTGATCAGCAGCTGGGAGGCTGCAATTAATTGCTGGCAGGTGGTGGGAGGTCACAGAAGGTGCCGGCTGCCGGTGGTTGACCAGATCAACCCAGCTCAGTTGAACACAGCGCCAACACAGGACTGCCCTCATTGACTGTCTTCCCGGAAAGTCTATTGATTCCGTCTGCACACTACTCTTGCCAAGCGGGCCTAAATATGACGACACAAATGGCCAAGAGTGTCAGCAACCAATCTTCTGAATGTCTAACTCTTCCAGGGAGGAATATCTCCAGTAGTTGTATGTCTTCTTGTTACGGTGCACGAACACACCATGGGACGTGATGTGACCCATGCCTACGACAACCACTACTCCGTTATCTTGGTGGCAATACTTCTTAGATTTATGCTTATATATACATATATATATATGCACATATCATACATGCAGGTGTATTCCGACCGCCATTATCATTGTATTATTTCGATGCTTGCCATTAGCGAAAAACGAAGTGTGAAGATGAGATTGTATTGGCATGAAGATCGCATCAACCGCTTTGTTCATAGGTAACTCTTTACCTGAAATGTTCCGGGTGCTGCCACTTGTAAATACCAATTAATGCGTAAATTAACATTATTATATGGCGCAAAGCATGATGATACCAATGCGTAAAATACCAATGCGTAAATTAACATTATTATATGGCGCAAAGCATGATGTCGTCGTTCGCAATGTACCAACGGCGCAGCCGCGTGCGAGGCATTTGAGCCAGATGTTAGCCGGTGCACACGGCGGTGAATCGGAGCAGCACGCTTTACCATGTACGGAAAGGGAGGTGCAGGGCACGTCGCGGTACATAATTCGCCATTACGGCAAACATACCACCGGAGGACGTGTTGGGGTGGTTGCATTGATACGCCAGCGTGCGTCTCACTCCGCGGCGCAGCGGTCACCAGCGGTCACCAGCGGTCACCAGCAGCCTTGGTGGAGACAATGCAGCTGGCTGTCCGACAGTTGGACGATTTATGAAGCCGCGTCGGCTGGTTTTCCGACCGCGCTGCCATGCGCTGGCAGATGGACGATCCCGTCGGCAGCGGGACCACGTGCCACACGTGGGAGGTTCAGTCTGACCGATCTTGCGACGAGATGGGCCGGCGCGTCTCGCCGACGGCGTCCTCATCGCTGCCGACGATGATGAGGATATGATGGCGCCGCTGATCTAACCGACGGATCCGCGACCGGCGAGCGGCCGCCGTCTGTGGCGGGTCGACCCGACCTTCTGGCGGTCGCGCCGTATCGACCGCCATCGTGTCCGTGTCGGAGATGCGCAGCTGTGTGCGACCACCGCCCACTCTCCGTCCACAAACGGCCCACTATGCGAGACGAACGGCGCTCGGTCGCTGCCGGCGCGCCGGATATACGGAGGTGACGAGCCGTTGCCGCCCACCACCTTTCGCCGGCCGTCTCCGACTTCTATTCGTCGAGTCATTCGTGACGCTCTTTGTCAGATTTAATTAAGTACTAATGGCAAGAGACACGCGTGTCACTCGCCGGCAGAGACACCTAAGTGGCGGAGCGGAATACGCTAAGTGAAAAAAATAAAATGCGCCGCTCTTGTGATTTCCCACGGGTGGAAGCACACTGTTTCGCTCTGGAGATCAAACTCGGAGTACGACTAGCTCTCCAAGCTAAAACTGCTGTGTCAGGTTAGTTCTGAAGAACGAGAGCTGACGCATATTGTGTGTGCTATGCATCGCTAAACAACTCACTTGCTTACTAATTAATACACTAAAGCTGCGTCACGTGAGTGTCATAGCGACTGCGCGTGCAGTGCGCGGCGTTGACCACTCCGGCCGGAGTTGATTCTATTAGGGAATCATGTAAGTGCTGAATACCGTGATAGGTATAAGCTACGTTGTTACGTTGTCACGTCGTTGCGTTGTTTCTGCACGCTTTGAGACACTGCAAGCCACTGTACGCACCCGACAAGTTCAGAGTCGTCGTGTTGTTGAGGGTGTACCCTTGAAGAAAGCCAGTCAAGCGGGGCAACGTTGGGTGTGACCAAGGTGTCCAGGGTGTGGCGTCACTCGACGGCTGTCCGTCACGTCTGTGTCGGCCCCTCTGAGGTCACTTCACTTCTGACCTCAGAGCGGCGGAGCCGTGGCGCCCGGAGAACCTCTAGTACACATTACTCGAACAGTGCAAGTTGGAGGAAGTGAGGAAGAAGAGTCACCAAGGGAAGTGGGAATTTCAACTAAAAGGAAAAATGTCAACTTCGTTGGCCAAGAAGACGAATAAAACCCTTCACAAAGGCTTCCTCCGTGCAGCACGGGCTGCTTAAAACGACAAAAGCAGGCATCAGATAACGCTCAGCAGCATTTAAGTTTTCTATACCTCCATATATCACAGGTTTTACGCCATTCTGTCAGATTAGGTTAGGTTAGGTTAGGTTAGGTTAGGTTGGGTTAGCGAGAACGTAGCGAGAACTTAGCGAGAACTTGGCGATAGCCTAGCGAGGGCTTAGCGATAGTTTAGAGAAAGCTTGGCGAGAGCTAAGCGAGAGCTTAGCAAGAGCTTAACGTGAGCTTAGCTTAGCTTAGCGAGAGCTTACATAAGCGAGGGCTTAGCATAGCGTAGCATAGCTTAGCACAGGTGCAGGTTTTATGTCACCAAGCATTTGCAGGTGCCAGCTTTATGCAATCAAAGATCCATTAAGAATTATGAAATTTGATTAGCTTAGTTTATTGTAATTACCATTCGTTTTAAATCATCCAACATCTGAAAAAGCTTCCCCCTGAAGCTCCACCTTCTGTGATGTTTACTTTTGCAAAGCTTCCAGTCCTGCATTCTTGATATCAACAATACTCTATCTTGTTAAGATATAGATATGGGCTGCAAATGTTATGTTGAATATGTGGCCTATGCCCTGCAGCCACACCAATGTTGCCAATATTGGGGCCTATGAATATTGAACTGAAAATAATGACATGAAAACACAATTTTCTCCACCAACTTTGACCTGATCTATCCAATGGTATTACGTACATCACAGGTAGGTAGGTTCTTATCAGCCATAGATTGGGGCCATATCACTTAGGGTCCCATGTTAAAAGTTGAAATAATTGCGGGGGACAAAGCCTGGCAGATGGACGATCCCGTCGGCAGCGGGACCCCGTGCCACGCGTGACAGGTTCAGTCCGACCGATCTTGCGACGAGATGGGCCGGCGCGTCTCGCGGGCGGCGTCCTCATCGCTGCCCACGATGATGAGGATATATATATATATATATATATATATATATATATATATGCATATATCATACATGCCAACATAGGACTAGGGGAAAGTGCCCTCCCAAAAGTATACAAAGTTATACCCGTGCAAATTACCAACCTGAATGAGCCAGCCCAGGACCACTGACATGTTCTATCGCCGGCGGAACACTTTTTGATACCGTCGTGGCCATAGCATAATCCACTGCAATTCCCAATTCGTTGAGTAAAAGCCCAGTCATGCTATATGCACGACCACAGAATACTATTCGACCAAGAATCCGACACAAATGCGATGTTGGTGGGCCTGCAACCCCGCATTCGCGAGACAAGAAACGAAGTCAATGTGTTGCAGTTTTGCTGTCGTATATTTCGGGCTTTTCGACCATTAGTGCCGCGCTATGCGCAACGTTTCGCTCCATCTGGGCTTTATGGAACAAAAAGCCGTCAGGTGCGTTGAATATGCGGATATTTGTGTGACGGAGATTTTTGACATTGGCTTTAAAACAAACCCGCTGGAGTAGAATTGTCTAAACATTACCGTCAGCGGTGGGAATTAACAAAAAAAAGAGATACTCTTCTCTGGTCCAGTGATGCCGATGCCTACATTGACTCCTTGTTTTGATCTGTCCATGAATACGGGTGTTTTGTGGTTGCTGAGATCGTCGTATTCGTTGAAGGTGCCAAGAATGTCCGCCGGTGTGATTTCTGATTTATTTACTGATAGCAAGTACACGACCTTTGATTGATTGTGGGCCCAGAATGGGCTGTGGGCGGTCGAACTGCAGTGGTCGGCATTGTGAGTTAAGATTTGAAAGATCCGTAGCGATTTGAGTACCAAATGATGGGAATTTGCGCCCAAACCAGATCCTGTCGTATCTGTCAGGCCGAAAGCATCGCTGTGCCGGCTGGCCTTCAATGGGTTTGATGTTCATGTGGTAGCGATACAGCAGTTGTGTCCTGAAACGGAGAGTCTAGTAGAAAACTTAAATGTCTGAGTCTACTAGAAGACAAGCTATGGATGTGCTGCTGAGTGCTCCTGTGGCTGTTCTGATGCAGCTGTTTTGAATGACTTCTATTTTTTTACTCAGTGTCGGCGAAATGATAGGGAAGTTGTATTCTACATAGTATCGGTCGTACTGTAGATGTCGTACTCGCCTTGTAGAGTCGCAGTAGTGTTCTCCTGTTTCCGCCCCAGTCGGTGTCTGTTTGTACGCGGAGTAAGTTAATGTGCTTTGCGAATTTCTTTGAGATGTGAATGATATATGTGCTGAAGCTACGGTTCTAATCCAAATTTACCCCTAAGAACTTTACACTTTTGACTTGTACGATCACGTTGCCGTCGATGCGAAGTATAGCTGTGGGTGTGGGGCGGAGGTGGCTGTATGTGACTGTGGCGGATTTGTCTGCGGACGGAGTGAAGCCCCAAATTTGGCACCACTTTGCTATGTGGTCTAGTGCTGTTTGAATGGTTCTCTCGGCTTTTAGGAAGCACCGTGTCCAAATGGCAGTGTCGTCCTCGAAAACTGAATATTGAAGTGCTGTGTCGGTGTAATCGGCAATAATGTTGTTAATCATAATGAGGAAGAGGCTCCGCGAGAACACACACACTCCCCTGTGCCAGGCCTTGATTCTGAAGTATTTTGCTTGATGTGACGTTGCCTCATCCAACATTTAGGGTCATGCCTCTGAGGAACTAGAGTATGTAGTGTGCCATGTGTCCGCGTAGGCCTAGCTTGTGGAGTTTGTGTGTCAGTGCGGACTTGTGTATTCAGTGCAATACGGCAGTTTCCTCTAAGTATGCAGCTATGGTTGTGTGTTTGTTGCGTAAACCACTTGTGCTGTCGAGCACTAGCTGAATGGAATTGTCTATGGTTGATGTTTGATGCTGGAAGCTGTACTGAAATTCGTCGAGCAGATTCTTGTGTCCCAGGAAATGCCGCAATCGTGAGCTGAACATTCGCTCGAGTAGCTTACTAACTCAGCTCGTTAGCGAAATAGAAAAAAAAACATTTTGGAATGGGATGATCTTTGTGCGGCTTTGGTTTGAGTGGTTTGACTTTGCTTTATCGCCAAGTGGTGTCATTTAGGTACAAATCGTTAATGCCGTTAGTAAGCACGTTATATAAATTTTGCTGCGATGTTTGAAACACTGGTAATGGATGTCGTCTGGCCCAACCGACGTGTGTTCACACTTGCTAATAGTAAGGTTCAATTCGTGCATGGCCAATGCTTGATTGTATTTTTATGTGTTGTCCTAGTTGAAATTTGTGTCGGCGGCGAGGAAGTCCAGATAGTTGGCTATAGTGACGTCGTGGGTGTTGTTGACTGCAACAACACCCACGTAGTGCGTAGTGCAATTTAAAGTGGTCTACGACCTGTTGTGGATCAGTAATGTGCTGTCCTTTCACCGTTAGTCGGGGGAAGGGACCTGATGGCGGTCGTTTCAGGTTGAAGCGCTTCATCAAGTTCCATATTCTGCCGGTGGGGTGTAACTATTGAATTGTGACGCGAGGATTTGCTTAGAGTTTTGGCGCGCTGTTTGAATTGTGTACCGACAGTGCTGTTGAGACTGCCTGTATGGTGAGAGGTGTGGTTCGCACACGTATCTTTTGGACTGTTTGGGGGCGCGGCTCCGGGCGGCGATTGTCCTTTGACATTCTGTGGTCTGCCAAGGCACTTACGCTTTTTTCGAGTTTTTTTTTTACTTTTCGGGAACGAGCCTTGTGATACCGAGCTGATCGCTCTGAGCATTGTTTCAATTTTGCAGTTCTTTGGTGTAGTAATGTAATGCAATGTATTCCGGATCCTCCCGAGCAGGGTTTTTCAGTTTCCGCTGCAGTAGTGCACTAATATTCAGCACGAACCATCATCACGAGCATACATGATAACAACGAGTTGCATTACGGTGTTGAGGAAAGCGATGTTCCGGAAGCCGGAAGCTAGCGCTAGGACATGCGCAGCATGACCGAAAGCCTCCGTCTGAAAACATTGTAGTCATCTGAGTTCCTCACATCTGAAGGCAGATTGTTCCATGTCCGGCAAGCTCGCGGTATGAAGGAGCGGCGCGCGAATTAATCGCGGCATTGTGGCACCTGGAGCTCACCGTTAGCCGTGGCCCTGGTACTTCGTTGCGACATAGTTGAGCGACAGTTCAGTTGACCGCGAATGAGTTCTAAGCCAGTGAACTTATTCATAATTTTGAAAACTGAGTGAGCATCTGCCTCGGATGTGACCTTGAATTTGAACCAGCCTAGTTCTTTCAACGTTGGGGACACATTATCCCAGTGGTGCAAGCCAGCGAACATTCTTCCACCGAAGTTGATGCATTTTTGAATGCACCGTTTCTGGGCTCTGCTACAGCTTCTCCAGACACACGCTCAGTATCTTATGTGAGGGAACACGAGTGCCTCAATTAGCATCCGTCCCGTAACGTGAGAAAACGTATGACGCAGTCTAGCGAGTCCAATGAGTACGCAGTTGCACAGACACACAACAGTAGATACATGCACATCCCAGGACAGGTGTGAGTCAATTTTCACACCAAATAATTTCACAGACTTCGTGGATACTATTTCCCACTTGCCCAGACGAGCAGAGAACTCCACAGGTGTATGCTGTCTAGAAGATTGGAAAACAACCATCTCAGTTTTGGAGGAATATACTTGTAGTGGATAGCGTCTGTGCTGAGTCTAATTGTGATTGGGTCACTCAGCCCTGGGTCGTCTGAGACTGACCAGTCAAATAGTGAGCTTGGTCGTTGGGAGCAGCACGTTCAAATCTATACAACTGTCAAAACCTTCTAATGTCGGGTTGTGGCAGATAGTGGCCCCGGTGTTTAGGAGCACCAAATTGTAGTTGGAGAGAACTGGTGAACTTTGTGACCTCTAGTGTCTGTTTGGTTGTTTCCCCATTCGCGGTGTTTTCCGTTAAAGCCTACCATGATGAGGATTGATTCAGGAGTCTGAGGAAGCAAATCACTTAGCTCCTGCGGTGTGGGGTTTGAACTGTTGGTAAGATGTATGGCAAGATGACAGTAGTTTAGCAATAGGCGATTTTGAGGTTCATTGCTACACAATTTGGTGGAGAATTTAACTTGACTCGACTATGAGGGATACTGTTGGCGATGAGTATGGTTGCGCCCATTTCCAAGCTGGACCATTGACGTTGTTAAGTGTAATCTGGAATACTGTTCCAGCTAGAGTCTGAATTTAGAACATGTTTTGCTTGGATCGCGGCTTGTAATGATTTTTGTTGTTCGATTTCTGATATAAACTCTATGAATTTGATCTGAATGCCACCGGTATTCCACCGAAGGAAGCAACCCATTGCCGAAGGTGATAAGAGTCTGTTGATGCTACTATGCAGGAGTGGAGCAGTGCATGGGGAAATTCGGATCAAGCGGATCGTGGGAGTAGTGTGTGGCGAGTCTGACAGGACTGGCTGCCGGGCTCTTGTGATACGGGCTTTGTGAGTGCGGTCTGTGGCAGTGCGGACCTTGGGACGACGGTTGCGGGTTGTGTGTTCGGTGTGCGTGGTGGGGCTGGACTAGGTGGAGGCATCGGATGGTATTCTGTGAGTGTTTTGCGAGGCAGGGCAGGATGTGGTGGGAGGGTCGGTCTGACAGGAGGCGGTGGCCGTGTGTCTGTAGAATGTATGTGTGGCGGCGGTCATGTGGTTCTGTATTGGTGTGGTGGCCTTTGGATTTAGCTTCAGTTTCGACCGGCCGGATGGGTGGGGCAGATGCCGGGCGCTCGGGGGAGGGGAGTGCTGGGAAGGCGTCAGGGAGGTCGGGGAGTACTGGGAGGGTGGAGGGGGAGTACTGTGCAAGCGTCTGGGTGGTGGAGTGATCGCTGGCCGGTTGGTGACAGGGTGGCGACGGGGTGGAGGCATCAGATGATATTTTGTGGCTATAGCCAGGCTCTGTGAGGGATGGTGGGGTACCGGTGGGTGGGGCGGGGAGGGAGGGGGAGGAGACCGGGTCTGGGTATGGGGTGAAGTGGGAGTGGGAGGACGCCGGGCCTGGGGTGAGGTGGTCTGGGGAGGAGTGTGGTGTAAGGGTGCTGCCGAGCATGGGTAGGGCGTTGGAGTGGCAGGTGGATGGGCTCCGGAAGCCGGCTGCCGGTGGGTTGGTAGGACGGGTTGGCGCCGGCCTGGGGGTGGGCCTTGGAGGCGAGGAAAACGCAGCTGCGTAGCTGCGTCGGGTGAGATTTGAGTGGGTGGGATGGTAGAGGTAAGTGTGAAGGGTGTTGCACTTTGTGAGGTGCAGGTGTTGACGTGCTGTGGCATGTGGCACACACTGTGTTTCCGCATGCCGGCACACCTCCCTCTCGAATGCCCATTTTGGGAAGGCCGGATCGGTGGCGGGATGCGGTCCGTCGCACGCTGCATATCTTACTTCGGTCGATATGCAGTCGGATGTTGAGTGGTTCGTTGCGCATCGACCGCAGCGCGGTACCGGACACGTGCATGCACGTTCGCCATGGTCATAGCGCATGCAACGGTGGCAGCACAGTGGGAGTGGTACGCAGCGTCGCACTTCGTACTGCTGTCCGTGTATGCGGCTGTTTGACGAGGCTGGGGGCGGTAAACGTCAGCGCGAATATGTTGTGTGTAGGTCTAGGCTCCCGTCTGATATGGTGTAGGTGTGAAGTTCTCTCGATGAGGGCCGATACATTCGTGAGGAAAAACTTATCCTACCTGGTGTTGAGTGTGCGGTGAAGTGTGAAAGAGCAGCGCTGAGTGTTGAAGGTGTTTGTGGAGGGAAGTGTGCGTGTGTCGGAGCTGCTCCGAGTGCGGACGATGTACGTATGTTGTGGTGAGTGGTGGTGAAGTGAGGTGAGTTGAGAGCGTGACTCAGTGATCGTTTAAGTGTGAACGTTTAAATGTGATTCCCGTGTTATGTTGTTTTGGTGGTCGGTTTGGGTGCCTACCAGGCACCCTGTGCAGAGTGGGCACGGGATGCCACAGTGGGTGTCATAGTGAATGGGTCGGTCCCATCCCACCGGCAAGGGAACCCTCATTCGTTAGGCGTCATAAGCGGACATAATACCGGTGGCGCCGCTCTGGTGGTGGGTTTGTGAATGAATACCACCAGAGTGGGCTTGCTTTGATTAATGCTATATTCTGGTTTCTAGACGAGGTGCAAGTAATTTCCAATGGTCAAATTTGAACAGCATTGAAACAAACTATCTTATGATGTGCAGTTCGTTTTATTATCAAATCATTTCACCCTGTCACTTTGCCCATAAAGTGGAATGGGAGCAATTCGCCACTCAACATCTTGTGATACAAACATGTCATACATCTTCTGTGTGACGTCCTGACAATTTCCAATGTGCTTAACTAAACGAAAATCGAACGTGCTACATTTTTCTATAATCTTGAATAACTTCCATGAAGGTTTAACCCTGTCACTTTTGCACTCAATTCCAAAATTTGTGTCCCAAATTATCACATTGTATCACTTCATATTGTATATCAGATTTTCTACATTACCGAATTTATTTCCAATGGTCTTAAATAAACCGGCATCAAACCCGCTGCCTTTTGATGCCAGACTCGATTACTTTTATAGATATCTAACCCTGTCACTTTTGCACTCAATTCAAAGATTTGTGTCTTGAATTATCGCATTGCATTTTTCCAAATTGTATATCAGATGTTCTACATTACCGAATTATTTTCCAATGATCTTAATTAAACCGGCATAAAATCCGCTGCCTTCTGATGCCATACTCGACTACTTTTATAGATATCTAACCCTGTGATTTTTGCACTCAATTCCAGGATTTGTGTCTCAAATTATCCCATTGTATTTCTTTTAATTGCATATGCGATGTTTTACATTAGCGAATTAATTTCCAATGGTCTCAAATCAACCGGCATAAAATCAGCTGCCTTCTGATACCATACTCAACTACTTTTATACCTATCTAACCCTGTCACTTTTTGCATTTTGACATGAAGCTTCGCGACATTATTGACGTTCTGGCAAATATGGCGGGTGGTTGGGGACGGGCCCAAGGCCAGACGGCCCGGGGGCCGCCGGCGGCCGGCCGTCTGTGGTTGAAAATAATTCCAGAAGGAAATACGGAAAGTAACAATATGCGCAATATGTCACTGTAATTGGCAATAAAATTGACGTCTGAAGGCAATCTACCTTTCAGGAATGCACTTCGCATTATATTTTATGCAGACAGAGTCTCATAATTTGTAACTATATTCTTCGCGCACACACTAGTGAGCATCCGGGCGCGCTTGTCGCGTGCGCATGTTTCAGAGTTCTTGAACGGTATCAGGAACCTACCTGTTTTCTTTCTTCACTGGAGATCCCCCCGATGTCCGCATTAACATTGCGTCTGACGCCTAGCGTACAGAACAGACAGCCAGTATTCTTTGGTGGATCTGAATGGTGCATCACAGGCCTGCCACATGGATCAAGTAAAAAAGAAAACTGCGAACGTATGAGCTGATGAGACAAAGCAACCGGGAATGAACTGAGCTGTATGCATTATTGTTGTCATTCTTGAGGAAAGCAATTCCTTGGCTTCCCTGGTATTGAATGCAAACTGAATATAAAGTTATGCAGTTAAAAGCTACATGACGTATCCAAACGGCGTTGTTCAAAAGTGCTCAAGAAGTTCCTCATAAGTGGGGAGTGGAGATAGGGTGGTGCCCGTAAGTTGATGATTTTTTATTTGGATTGGTTATTATCTGAAGAAGTATTTATAGATACTCGGTTATATTTGTATGCTAAATGTCATAGCTTCCGAAATGGTTATTTATGGTGATAACCTGTTAAGCAAAATCATATGTATATCATAGGTAACGCGAACTACGTAAGTTCAATGTGCTTATAAACATCGCTATGAAACTGCAAGAACAAATATCCCATGAATATGATAGAGAAACTTGGCTTAGCTTTACTCACTAATGCTCGGGATTTTATTCGTTATAAAAATGTACTGTTACGCATAGGAAAGAAACATACCTCTCCAACATTATATTACACAATAACCGCATGTATATTTGGGACCATTGTTCCAAAACGTCAGTAGATAAATATATTCTAAAAATCGTGAAGAAATGACTGCATATGTTAGTCTGCAGGGGTCTGAAAGAAGGAGCTACCATTCTCTCGTATCAACTCCCCTGCGATTTTGAATGGATACATTCCTTACTACGACGAAGTGCTGCTACAACTGGAGCTGTTGCCGTTCATTCGATAACCGATCTTGCCAGTTACGCCAGTCCTGTCTCCGCTAGTTCTCAACCAATAGTAACGTGAGCAAACCGTCCGTAAACTTCCCCTGAGCATCCAAGTCTGAAAGCGTAAAATAGATGGGATATGCGAATATGCATATACATATATGCATGTTATGTACATTTACATGTATGCGTGGTTGTGAATAGATGTGCATGCATCGATGCATAATGGATCTAAGCATTTTAATATGCATTGTGAGCATTCACAACGAACACGTCAAAGATGTCCGGTGGGTATCTGGTTCGAAAGTGGCTGTGTCTACGTATCGGTAGATTGCTAAAACAAAGCTAGGCGCAAGGCTTAGTCGGTTAGTTAGTTAGTTATTTGGGCTTTAGGGCAATTAGACGAGACTTGATCACTCGCGCCCAAAGACACAAGGCACTCCACCTCCAGCGAGCGGGGTTATTTAACGCCTGCTCAGGAAGGAACAAACTGCAGACAGTGGCAATGGTTTATTATTTCCAATGGAACCAATGAGCATTCACTTGTCAAAATGCAGATCTGCGATTCAATTGATGTTGCTTGACGAATTTCCGAATCAGGGAATGATGCATATAAACTGAATGAAGCCTTGGTTTATACATTTAGCAGTGACAAATGCACAGCGCCGAGGATAATAGGCGAGGCGGACGGTCTGCAAGTCGTCCTCCTATGGACAGAACATTTTCCAGCGATGATAGCAACAGGCCGTTTCCGGCCAAAGTGTGCTGTGCATGGATCTCCTTACTTCTACTTAGCGTTGGTTTCATTTCCAAACGAGAAGGGAAGCGATGAAGCGAAAAATGTCGAGGAATTCGCTCAAACTAGATGATTCTCTGGCCGCGAATATCAGTTAACCCGATATTCAGATTGACTCCGAACCGGGTGGGCATGTAAGGACGTTACGAAATATGGCATTGCGGTTCGTCGGGAGTCTGGCGCCGGATGGTAGGATAGAGGCAAAACGTTGCCCGGAAAATTGTTCTCATCCGTTGCTTGTACGTAGGCACGGGCTGTCCAGCTTCTCTGTGGAGTTAGGGCCTGTACGTAGGCACGGGTTGTGCAACTTTTCTGTGGAGTTTTGGTCTGTACGTGGGCACGAGTTGTGTAGCTTTTCTGTGGTGTTAGGGCCTGTACGTGGACACGGATTGTGCGGCTTCGCTGTGGATTTATGGCTGAGGTTGGCATGCCGTAAGTTCCGAGGTGACATGGGTAGGGTCAGTCAGGGCAGGAAGACGACCAGGGGCGTGCCAAGCGAGGCAGTGACCCCTGTCCACTCGTTGGCTACATTGGGCTGGTTGCACGTTCGAGCGAATAAGTCCCGCCGTGGCATCAACTGACATCAGGCTAGGTAGGTCGGTCATAGATACCAGAGCACCAGAGATCTCGTAGCTGGTAACCTGAGCCGCCCATTACAGCCAAGACGCCAAAATGACTGATTAGACGACCGATGGCAAGATAAGCCGAGATTGGGAGCTATGGCAGGGTAGCAATTACCGTTCGGTTAAGCTACTTACGCCTGCCACCAATCAATGGCCGGGCGCGCTGAATTATCGTGCCCCACTTGAAGAGGGGGATGGGGCATGGTGGACGGGAGCAAAACTAAGAACCAAGCAAGGTGGCAGTCATCAGCAATGGAACGTGTGAATCAAGAAATTCTCAGGAGCAATAAATATAGAGAAATTCATCGAGAGAAAATCAAGAGTGTGATTGTGAATACTACGTGCTTGCAGAAACCGGTGGGGCCGCTTGGGCTTCAACACCAAGCAGCGCGTGTCATATACGGTATCATTTGCTCACATTTTGGCACTGCAAGGGGGAGTAGGTATTCTTTCGTCCGTGGTTCCCGCCAATGGTGATGCTTTTATTGTGACGACGTATTGCTTTGTATCCAAAACATTCATCCGAAACCGGCATTCCCATCGCCTCGATCAGTCTAATTCGGTTGACGAATCCAAATTGTTTACATGTTTATCCAAAAAACGTGGCCTCGCAAGTAATTACCAGGAAGGGAATGTAGTGCACACTGAACCAACTCCATGGGATATGGAAGGCGTAACGAAGATGTGACGTACGCAACACACTACGCCTCCCCCTTCCTCACCGACGGCAGAGACCCCCCCCCACCCCCCCACACACACACACACCTACAAATCCCATTGGTGCGGAACTCTAGTAGCGTTTGGTCGAAAATTGGGCAGTTGCGTTCAAAACGCGACATGCTTTATTGTAATCCTCCAAAATCTAGATGAGTCTAAGCAATGAGATGGAATGCAAAAGTTACGACGACAAATAGGACTTGCATCCACTTGAATCCCTCCAGCATGTATGACCAGTACGACCCGTCGTAAAACCAACAGCCAACCATTAGGGAGACTATGCCGCAATTGTGCCCAGAACCAACACACGAGAACCAACCAACGAGAACCAACCAACAGCCAACCATTAGGCAGACCATGCCGTAATTGTGCCGAGAACCGCACAAGGCAGACATCAAAGCGCCATGTCCGATAGCCATGGGCGACATCAAAGTCTGGGACATGGCAGTGGATAATTATTCAGACACCGTCGCAAGGTTCTGGTTGCGCATATGTATATATACATATATACATATATATTTAGATATATATATATATATATATATATATATATATATATATATATATATGTATATATATATATATATATATATATATATATATATATATATATATATATAAATGGCGTTACTCTGAAGCACACACCTTAGAAATGCGACTCAATGTCATTTGGTCTTAGGCATATTCAAAAAAAAGATGGGGAAAACATTACTGAGCGCTCACACTCATGCACAGCCGAATGTGCACGACCGTGCACGTTACAACATCCACATGCAGCGCCATACAGCTATCAGTTAATGCAAGCACACTCCCCATTCGCTTGCCCCTATCACACTGGGTTTTTGCGGCGGGTTTTGTTCGGTGCCGGCGGTGAGGCTCCGTTTGAGTCGCCTTCCCGGTCAGAGCTGGCAGTCGGGCCCGTATCGCGATCACCATTGTGCTTGCCGTCGACGTGTCGGCAGCAGCTCGTGACGAGGAGCGATGACTCAAATTTTCCGTGCCGACACCACTGTCCAGCCGGCGCCGGCTCATTGGCATGCTGCAACCGCTGTTAAGTTGGCGTTAGTGCCCTCGGCGGACGGCGCGCCGGCTCAATTAGCGCCTGAAAAGTGACGCAGCAGCTCGGTGCGTGGGCCGGCGAAGCGGACCGGCACGTTCGTTCTTCCTTCATTCAGTCATCGCATAAAAACATATCCGGTTAATTTCAGTCTATTGACCCATGACGGCTTAAAGAGGATCACCTATACAAAAAAAACGGCCGTCATGCCATATTGGATGAGGAAATTCGCTCTAAATATCTATTACAGCTTTGAACCATGACATAAAATATATTTAACTCTAAAGTGGCATAGGGACCAATACCTGGATCCTGGGTACGACCAATTCTACATAAAAGGAGCGCACCAGATATTTCGGATTGAGTGAAGGCTTGAATTATGATGCACTAGAAGTTGGTGCTACAGATAAGTGTTGGTGTTTTATTTGGACTATTCACTGTGTGCATGGCAACCAGTGATGTTTTCCGAGGTTGCATTATATGCCGCCTTGGACTAATATTTTATCAATAAGAATATTTTGTTGTGTTAAAATGCTGTGCCAAAAATGTTGATTCAGACGCTGTCATATTGCACGTATTCGCAAAGTTCTACCCTGAAGATTTCATATTCCGGTGCCATAGAATGAAAAACCTGCGGACTGGACGTACTTCCGACCGACCTCCGAACCCGGCGAGGATTTGGATGCCGGCCCGGCGACAAGCTTTGCCGGACGTTCAGTCGGTGACGATCTCTGAGTCACCTCAAGGGGAAAACATGGGGGGGGGGGGGATAGTATTTCTTTTCCGTTTGGAAGAACGCATACCTGTTCACCAGTTGCAAGCACCCCAAAACGATGTCCTGATTGGAGATATGGAATCCTGGAAAAGGTTATTTGATATCTCACGTTCAGTCCTTGCTTCTGTTTTCGACTAACCGCTGGTGCTGGTGTCCTCATTCCAACTGTAGTGCACGTTAAAGAGTGCACTTGACAGCGTTATTGCTAACAGTGTTGGACAGCGTTATTGCTAATAGTGTTTGACAGCGTTATTGCTAACAGTGTTTGACAGCGTTATTGCTAACAGTGTTTGACAGCGTTATTGCTAACAGTGTTTGACAGCGCTATTGCTAACAGTGTTTGACAGCGCTATTGCTAACAGTGTTTGACATCGTGAGCTTCTCAGCAATGTCACAATCGCGCCGGAAGTATATCATTTTAGCCGTCAATGAGTTGGAACGAAACGCCATCAATATTATCTGACAGTTGTCCTCATGTCTGCTCACAAGAGATATTCAATGGTCATCAGGCATTGCCAGGCTGTTACCATGTGAGTTGTCCCAACATTTTTGCCATTAGCTTGACGTGAGGGACACTGACTGTCAGGATCACGTTGAGCATCATTAGCACGATCTTGTACCGTGAAGTTGTTCTGCTCCGCGGCCCAAGCTCAGAGGTCAAGCTACACCGAACTTCTAGCAGACCGTGCTTAATGCGCCTCCCTTCTGGTGACGTTTTCGATGGCTGCTATCGCTCAGGGAAAGCGCAAATGATAGCTTAGACAGAAATGAGCGCATGGCTTACAGCTTCTAGTTATGTCAGATTTAATTACCACTCGCAATGAGGCCATGGGGGCTGGGAATGCTGCGTTTGCCTGAGGTAAGTTCACAGATGATCAGAACTCTTTCGTAAATTCCCAAAAACAGACCCAAGCACATCAAGCTTGAATTCAGAATCGTCAGTTGGAAAGCATCTCATGAAAACATTCTGATGGGAAATCCCCGACAATTTTCGGGGAAGTTCGGCGCTGAAGCTTCATGGTTCGAAGAATTCCAGATGTCAACTGGCCAGCTGTGTTTCCGACAAACCGACATCCCGACAACCGACGTCCCGACAACTGCTCACTTCTCCATGGGTCGTCTGGCAGGCCCGACTTAGTCTTCGCGTGCCATGGGAGCGGGCCACGAGTCCGGGAGACGCATGGCGACAGACTTATAGCGCCAGTTCGTAAATCCCCGTGTCGCCGACACGTCGGTCTGTGGTGAGCTCGCACAGCGTGCCCTGGGCCGATTGCCTCTCCGCAAACATTTGTACCACCGAGCGCTGCGCACGAGTTGCAGCATGTTCTGCTGTGTTGTTGACCACCGAGCGCTGCGCACGAGCTGCAGCATGTTCTGCTGTGTTGTTGACCACCGAGGGCTGCGCACGAATTGCAGCATGTTCTGCTGTGTTGTTGACCACCGAGCGCTGCGCACGAGTTGCAGCATGTTCTGCTGTGTTGTTGACCACCGAGCGCTGCGCCCGAGCTGCAGCATGTTCTGCTGTGTTGTTGACCACCGAGCGCTGCGCACGAGTTGCAGCATGTTCTGCTGTGTTGTTGACCACCGAGCGCTGCGCCCGAGCTGCAGCATGTTCTGCTGTGTTGTTGACCACCGAGCGCTGCGCACGAGCTGCAGCATGTTCTGCTGTGTTGTTGACCACCGAGCGCTGCGCACGAGCTGCAGCATGTTCTGCTGTGTTGTTGGCTACGG
Source organism: Ashinkailepas kermadecensis (assembly GCA_034440615.1). Taxonomy (NCBI): domain Eukaryota; kingdom Metazoa; phylum Arthropoda; class Thecostraca; family Neolepadidae; genus Ashinkailepas; species Ashinkailepas kermadecensis. The sequence continues at coordinate 13,907 of JAOTOM010003880.1, read as the reverse complement.
GGCAGTTTGTCAAATTACGCGCATATCTCACCAGGATGATGGTCGTTGCGCACGCTGGACATAATGCCTTAATAAATTCCCAATGACTTGGCATGATTGATGTTCACCACTATACATGATGCTTCTTGCGCATGATTGTTACCGTGCATGATTGTACCATACCATGCATGACAGACATGATTGTTACCATGCAGTTGCATGCAGCTATTTAATTTTAGAGGCCATCTAAATAATATATGATACAGGGATTCCTTATGCAGAAGTTATATGCAGGAGCGTACAGACGGCCTCAGAATTCGGCATGAGGAGGAATTAATTACATTCAACACGCATGGAAGCCATCAGCCATATTTCCACCAACACTTATATTAAATTTAAGCAAAAGTTTGGAGGAAGTTGTGTCTCTGTCGTCCTCATGTGTGTGTTTATTTGTTTATTGTCCACAATCTCCAACAGCATATTGAGCCCTTTACAGGAGAAGTCATTAGCTAAAAAGCGTGAACAGAACAGGTTATCTGGGCAATGTGAATATTTTGCTTTGCATTTTGTGTTCAATGTCAGGCGTGCCAAGTCTCAATAAATGTCTGACATGTGATACATGCAACGTAGCATCAGGCACACAACCATGTATGCTTCCTTTTGGCAATTTATTGTTTTCACAACGACACTGTTACTTTTGTGCTAATTGTGAAAACACCTTGCGTGTCATTGCCGTGAAATCCTGTCTGTATTTCTAGTCATGCGCGCATTTCAGCGAGTTACGGCCCACCTTGTTTGTTTGTTCAGCTCCAAGTTTGTTTTTGTCTGGTGACGAGCTTTCGCCCAAAATTTAGACGATAGCAAGTGAATGCCTCCTTATGGTAAACTTATTGTGAAGGTGGTACTTCACACGATGCATTCTTTTACAATTCCGTATTATTTTCGAAGTCGTTCTTACGGTGACATGCACTGGCATGACCGTCTAAGATGGACCTCAGCCTTCCGGTAGCTACCAGTGTATGTCATTGGGTTAGTGTTCGGCGCCCGACCTCGGTTGGTAGTTTATTCTGGAGCGAAAAGCGAGTCCTTCCAGCCATCGGTGTCACCAGCCCATCCCCACTCTGCCGGAATTGCCGCCGTATCCCCACACTGCCGACATTGCGTCACATCCCCACACTGCCGGCATTGCCGTCACATCCCCACACCGCCGGTATTGCGTCACATCCCCACACCGCCGGGATTGCCGTCACATCCCCACACCGCCGGCATTGCCGTCACATCCCCACACCGCCGGCATTGCGTCACATCCCCACACCGCCGGCATTGCGTCACATCCCCACACCGCCGGGATTGCGTCACATCCCCACACTGCCGGCATTGCCGTCACATCCCCACACCGCCGGCATTGCGTCACATCCCCACACCGCCGGCATTGCGTCACATCCCCACACCGCCGGCATTGTCGGCCCATATCCACACACCGCCGGGATTGCGTCACATCCCCACACCGCCGGCATTGTCGGCCCATATCCACACACGCCGGGATTTGGTCACATCCCCACACCGCCGGGATTGCGTCACAGCCCCACACCGCCGGGATTGCGTCACATCCCCACACAGCCGGAATTGCCGTCACATCTCCACACCGCCGGGATTGCGTCACAGCCCCACACTGCCGGCATTGCGTCACATCCCCACACCGCCGGCTTGTCGTCACATCCCCACACCGCCGGGATTGCGTCACAGCCCCACACTGCCGTCATTGCGTCACATCCCCACACTGCCGGTATTGCGTCACATCCCCACACTGCCGGGATTGCGTCACATCCCTACACCGCCGGCATTGCGTCACATCCCCACACCGCCGGCTTGTCGTCACATCCCCACACCGCCGGCTTGTCGTCACATCCCCACACCGCCGGCATTGCCATCACATCCCCACACCGCCGGCATTGCGTCACATCCCCACACCGCCGGCATTGTCGGCCCATATCCACACTGCCGGAATTGTCGCCACATCCCCACACTGCCGGCATTGCCGGCCCATCCCCACACTGTAAGTGTCTCCGACCAGGGGTGTAGCTCTAGCTATTAACCTAGCTAATTTGTCTTCATGCATCGTATTACAGACTGCACAGCATGGCAGAGGGCTCATGATGCGCACCAACAGTAACATATGCATGCGTCAGTGGGCACCAGATTGCCATACTTTGCAGAACACTAAGTGAACCAGCGATACTTTGAGATGAGTTTCAACAAGTTTGACTAGTTTCAACTCGGCACGTCTGTCTGTGCGCTCCACCGTTGCTCGGTGTACCGTTGCTCGGTCCGTGTGCATATCTTTGCACCCTGACAAAATATTGTTGTGATTGGCATGCTTTGCATACTGGATCATATTGATATACCTGCCATACAATTGATGTCCCAGGGCAATCCAAATGCAAGCACCTTCAGTATCTTTAATATCTGTCCAGAAAGGAATGGTTATGGTTACAATAGCTTCGCACCCTGATTTCGGACCTGATCAAACCTAGCCAAACCACTATACAATTGAGTGATGTGAAGCTACTTCACGAGCCCCTACGGACATCTACTTCTGAACCTACTCCTACTCCTAAACTTAACCCATAACCAATGGGTGAAGCCAGCACTGCCACGACCGGCAGTAAGTGCAATGTCATTAGATGGAAAAAGTATTCATACCATTCCTATTTCTACATATTCCCCTAGTGGAAATATCCACGAAAGAAACAAAACACGAATATTTCACACCTACTTTTCCCGCAACAAACCCAAGCACCAACCCCGCATGTGCATAACAGTTGAACGAATAGTGAACAAGCAGTGAGCAAACAGTCAACCGAAAGTGAACAAAAATTGCTCTTACAGCGGCAACTTGCTCAAAGATCCAGTCCACCAAAGTTTAGTTAGAGCGTGCAAATACGGAGTAATGGCTGGATTGAATGATATGAGTATTGGATAATTATAGCAGTGGTTTTAATAGTATACTGCTTTTATCAGCTATGCTGGCAAGGTCAGAGGACTTAAATGCATAAACGTATCCAGCAATACTCTCATTTTATCACCCATTGTCCCCACTGCAGTTATCTCTACCACCGCAGCGTCTTGCTGGCAGATGGCCAGTAAGAGATGCAACGTAGCGATAATCGTGCCTACTTATTCGGATGTTTATTCCATATCCTAATTATTTTACAGCGGCAATTTATAATTTTCGAATGTAATATGATGCAGCTTTGTGTCGTGCGATGTGACGTGAGTTGGTTTTGAGTGTGCTGCACAATGCTAGATGTCACGGAAGATGAAATGCTGCTGCTCCGTGTTCCTGACTGCTGTGGCGATGTGCACCGCTCACACTCGTATTAGAAGCTTAGCAAGCATTCACTGCGTGTGGTCAGCTATTGTACTTGCTTAGCTGCAAATACACTAACTTCGTTTTGGGATTAAAAAAAATTCGTTTGCTTCCGGTTGAGGTTCGCTTTGTAATCACAGTTGGCGCTCTTTTGCACGTGATGCAACCAGAGTTGGCGCTGTTTAGCACATGATGTAACCACATTTGACGCTGTTGTTGTATCCACAGTTGGCGCTGTTTATCACATGTTGTAACCACAGTTGGCGCTGTTTATCACGTGTTGTAACCACAGTTGACGCTGTTTATATCGTGTTATAACCACAGTTGGCGCTGTTTATCACGTGTGGTAACCACAGTTCGTGCTGTTTATCAGGTAGCTCCGTAATTTCAATCTGGAAGAAAGATCGTTTCTCTCTGACGCTTCAATCTCTAACTCCACATTTTCGAACGTTAGGAAAAGCGTTCCTCTCTGTGCCTTCCCATTTCCTTTGCATGCATCGGTTACCTACCTTTTCGCATGAAGGAGGCATCGTGAGCTGTAATTTGGCTCTTTTTCGCCCAGTTGTCTTGCAATTGCAATACCTCGCTCGGCCACAAGACCCATGACCTATGGTTCATTGCTTTTGTTTGTTTTTTAGCAACTTGCATCACTGTTCGCACTTCTGCTGTTATCCTACTCTAATATATATCGCCATGTAAAATGCCAAAATATATTTTTTTCTTTCTAGTTCCAGTTTTTTTTATTAGGGGTAGGTAGGTGGGACTCTCCAACTTTGGTGGTCTTCCCTTTGCTATTTCCTGGATACGCCACTGCTTTAATCCCGTGAACGTTTTTCTTCTTCGAAGCTGCACCCCTGCCTCCGACCGTTGCAGGGGCGCCAGGTTGTGAACCTGTGGCGCTCTCCGTCTGTGGAGGCGATCCCTGGAATTCGATGTGAGGATTCCAAGGATCAATCGTTAAAAGCGATGCTATGGTGATGACCGGGCAGTCAGGCGGCCGTCGCGCCAATTCCTGATTGACATCACGTGATCATCACCGCTCGTCTATAAATGCGGCGTCAAGTGTCATCCCCAGTGCATCAGTATGGCGTTAAGTAGCTATACGCCGCTCATTAACGTGGCTCCAAGCGGCTATACTCACCCATCAGTGTGGCTCCAAGTGTCTCCGCATGGCTGAGAACCGCCACGGATCGTGACTCATGGCTGAGAGCCGTCACGGGTCGTGACTCATGGTTGAGAGTCGTCACGGGTCGTGACTCATGCCTGAGTCACGACCCGTGGAATCAGTCACGTCACGTGCCACTGATCGTGGCACGTGACTGAGAATATCCACGGATCGTGAAGCGTGGCTGATAACCTCCACGGATCGTGAAACGTGGCTGAGAACCTCCATGGATCGTGAAACGTGACTGAGAACCCCACGGATCGTGAAACGTGGCTGAGAACATTCACGGATCGTGGTGCATAGCTATGTGCAGCCACAGATCGTGACACATGGCTGAGAGTCACCTCGGGTGGTGACTCTCAGATGCTCGTGACGGCTGAGAGCCGTCACGGGTTGTGGCACGTGGCTGAGAGCCGCACCGGATCGTGACACGTCGTTGAGAACCGCCACGGGTCGCGACACGTGACTAAGAACTGCCACGGGTCGTCGTATGCCACTGAGCGGTAGTGGTGTTGGGTCGTATCATCGATCAGGCCAAGTCATGATGTGCCATCGTCGTGGACACGAACAAGGGTGGGCGTGGCCGCACAGCCACTGTGCACTCTGACTATCTATGGAGGCTCTCAGGCCTGGCCCAGCTGTGAAGGACCCGAGACACGCGCTGTCTGATTGGGCTCTCGGACCTGGGCCAGCTGTCAAGACCCGAGGCACGCGCTATCTGTGGAGCCTCTCAGGCATGGGCCAGCTGTCAAGACCCGAGACACGCGCTATCTGTGGAGGCTCTCAGGCCTGGACCAGCTGTCAAGACCCGAGACACTCGCTGTCTGTGGAGGCTCGCAGGCCTGGACCAGCTGTCAAGACCCGAGGCACGCGCTATCTGTGGAGCCTCTCTGGCCTGGGCCAGCTGTCAAGACCCGAGACACGCGCTATCTGTGGAGCCTCTCTGGCCTGGACCAGCTGTCAAGACCCGAGACACGCGCTATCTGTGGAGCCTCTCAGGCCTGGGCCAGCTGTCAAGACCCGAGACACGCGCTATCTGTGGAGGCTCTCAGGCCTTGACCAGCTGTCAAGACCCGAGACACTGGCTGTCTGTGGAGGCTCTCAGGCCTGGACCAGCTGTCAAGACCCGAGACACGGGCTGTGTGTGGAGGCTCTCAGGCCTGGACCAGCTGTGGAGAGCCCAGACCCGCGATGTCTGTGCTCTATCATCATGCTGACTCTGTTTACCGATGTGCCCAGCGGTGTCCGGGTCCCGCACCCGGCGAATCCGGCGATGCGACTCCGGAAGACTCAGCTCAGGATGGATTCCGTTTTATGCTGCTGTAAGGTATCCTAAATCCTAGTTGCATAGCTTGGAATAAATTGAAGAAAACAAACGGTACATGTGTGCTTAAATATCTTATTGCCAACCGACTGCGCACATTTAGATGTCCGCCCTGTCTGCTCAATAATGAGACCAAAAGTATCGAACAACTATGAAACAAAAGCATACATGTGGTACTGAACATTCAGAGTAGAGATACCATAGGTACGTACTTTTTTCACAACGACGTATTCAACTTAGGCACACCCTATCCGCATGTGCTGGAGTTTCTACGTTGTAATTGGCGATTGCACCAAAGTGTGTTGGTACTTAGGGTTTCTAAATGCAAGATGCAACAGCGATGCTTCATTCTGTCCAGATGATCTTCCCAGCAACGACTGACGTAGGTGATTTAACACCGAGATTCATTCTAATAGTTGTATGCATTTTCTTCGATTTTATTTCATGTCTGATGAAGGGCTACAAAAAGCATGCAATACTTTGCCAGCCTGCATGGTCCTCAGGATCAAGCGATGGTACCATTTTTGACATCCCTGTGCTTGGAAGTCGTCTCTCTCTCTCTATATATATATATATATATATATATATATATATATATATATATATATATATATATATATATATATATATATATATATATATATATATATATTCTCTCTCTCTCTCTCTCTCTCTCTCTCTCTCTCTTCTCTCTCTCTCTGTCTCTCCTGTCTCTCCTGTCTCTCCTGTCTCTCTCCTGTCTCTCCTGTCTCTCCTGTCTCTCCTGTCTCTCCTGTCTCTCCTGTCTCTCCTGTCTCTCCTGTCTCTCCTGTCTCTCCTGTCTCTCCTGTCTCTCCTGTCTCTCCTGTCTCTCCTGTCTCTCCTGTCTCTCCTGTCTCTCCTGTCTCTCCTGTCTCTCCTGTCTCTCCTGTCTCTCCTGTCTCTCCTGTCTCTCCTGTCTCTCCTGTCTCTCCTGTCTCTCCTGTCTCTCCTGTCTCTCCTGTCTCTCCTGTCTCTCCTGTCTCTCCTGTCTCTCCTGTCTCTCCTGTCTCTCCTGTCTCTCCTGTCTCTCCTGTCTCTCCTGTCTCTCCTGTCTCTCCTGTCTCTCCTGTCTCTCCTGTCTCTCCTGTCTCTCCTGTCCCTCCTGTCTCTCCTGTCCCTCCTGTCTCTCCTGTCTCTCCTGTCTCTCCTGTCTCTCCTGTCTCTCCTGTCTCTCCTGTCTCTCCTGTCTCTCCTGTCTCTCCTGTCTCTCTCCTGTCTCTCCTGTCTCTCCTGTCTCTCCTGTCTCTCCTGTCTCTCCTGTCTCTTCTGTCTCTCCTGTCTCTCTTGTCTCTCTTGTCTCTCTTGTCTCTCTTGTCTCTCCTGTCTCTCCTGTCTCTCCTGTATCTCCTGTCTCTCCTGTCTCTCCTGTCTCTCCTGTCTCTCTTGTCTCTCCTGTCTCTCCTGTCTCTCCTGTATCTCCTGTCTCTCCGTCTCTCCTGTCTCTCCTGTCTCTCCTGTCTCTCTGGCTGGAGGGCACAGGGATAGCAGGTAGCGTCATGGCAGTTGTCGGCATCGCCATCAAACGAGTGACCTGTCACGACTTGAACACGGGTCGCAGGATCGTGGGCCAGAGATGCTCTGAGGTGACAGAAATCCTAGGTTGTGATATTACAGTTTCCTTGCCTCACCAGCCTATCGGCCCTGCTGGCTGGCGCCGATTTGCAGTCATGCTAGAAAGTTCGCCGTCGGTATATCTGAACTTGCCGAAGGCATGCCGACAACTGGAACGTTCAGCCGTTCTGAAGTTTAAGGTCGCTATAAATGCTTCAGACCGACTGTGCATACCTAAATTAACTGTCCGGTTCCATTTTGAGGGCTTCGTCTCTTGAAATTGTGGACACAAGTTGTACCGGTATGCCTGATATTTACAGAACATTAACGGAAGTTTCAACCATCCGTGGGGAGGGGAGGCACCGAATACTCATATATCAAATAAGTTGCGTTTGATACCGCATGTATGGAGCATTAGGTTCCGGATGGATCGGTTGTTTTATCTTCGAACTTCTGTAGCCGTGCGGTTAGACGACTCGGACAATATGCTGCATGCATCAACCACATCAATCTGCCACGGGTGATACAGAGCTTCCAGCGGCAGCTAACCGCTGGCCGTGATTTGACAACACAGCATTCCTGTTGGAAACCAACCGTCCTGAACACTGCCAGCGACAGCTAACCGCTGGCCATGTCCTGGCAACACAGCCGGCCTGTTGGAAACAAGGTCTCTTGTCCTCGTCTGATGCCTGGCACACTGACATCTATACAACTTGTTGGACATTATGAGACATCTTGGGATGGACTTGACGTGTCTGTATCCTGTCTTTGCTTCGAAAGTCGCCGGTGGCTCCATGGTATTTCAAATATTCAAAGATTCGTTCATTAAACCTGACCAACCAAGTATATGAGGTACACAGTCAGCAAGGAATGTGCGGCCTGCCTATGTATTTACTTTTGTAGCTGAATTGGACCCTGAAAATGAGTTATTTTGGAGTTGGAAAGAACATTGTTCAGTGGCTCAATTGAAAGTAAGCTATTACGTTCACCTTGGGTTCATTATGTCCGGTGCCAGAGAGGAGCGTGGGAGTGGTGGCAGGGGCTTAGTCCTTCTGTTGTACACGTAGTGACTTGGAAGCCGCTCACAAAACAAGTGTTGTACTGCATTTGTAAGCAACGCAGATCGTTCAATCACCGCCTGATTGATTCGTAAGAACTGGATTTTCTTAGAATAAAGTAGCCTCAAAGCCACTGGCCTCGTGATCTACCACTAACACAGTCTGACACAGCCCTGTCAACATATTTGTTTTGTATTCAGTGGCTGAAGGGCGTACGGTTGCCAGTGATTTCGTCCCCCTGCTGATGACGAAGTGCCGTCATTTCGCGGCCAGATGCCAACGCCAGCAAAGACCAGACGCCCTGAATGATTAGCTGCTGTGTGTGGTGTCTCTGAAGCTGATGCTGGCAAAGATGCCAACGCCAGCAAAGACCAGACGCCCTGAATGATCAGCTGCTGTGTGTGGTGTCTCTGAAGCTGATGCTGGCAAAGATGTGTGTGGTGTCTCTGAAGCTGATGCTGGCAAAGATGCCAACGCCAGCAAAGACCAGACGCCCTGAATGATTAGCTGCTGTGTGTGGTGTGTCTGAGGCTGATGCTGGCAAAGATGCCCGTTGTCGTACCAAGCCAGAATCTGTGCTTCTATTTCTACCTATTCCAGAGAAATAGCCTCACTCCCTTCTTTGTCTTCTTTGCCGACATTGTCTATTCGCAGGTCAGATTGTGAATTGCATTCCGTTAATATCACGGCGAAGTATGTCAAAAATGTAATATATTGGAGAGCTGTTCCGGTGGTATCACGTGCTTGGAGTTACATGTCCGCGTGGTTGGCGTAGTGTGACTTCCCTCTGTGTTTTTACACCGCATAGATAGTTAAAATTGAATTCACATGACTAATACTGAAGTTGCCGGTCAGACCATTTTGAGCTCTGGCTGTTCTGCAAACGTATTTCCTCAATTACGTAGCTTGAGACCCACGCAATTGCAGTGCATTTCTCAGTGGCGACCGGTCGGTGTAACATAGTGCACCTTACAGAAAGTCATCTGCATGCTGAGCGCACAATTTGTCCGTACTGCCAACTGCCTTATTTCACAGCCCGACTCGCCTGCTTCACAGTTGCGAACTTCAGTATGCATAATGTCCACATAATACATTCATCAACTTCGTTGTTGGTCCGCAGGTTGCCAATATTGCCGAGCCGAACCGCCGGCCTCAGTACTACTATAGCTCATTGGTCTAGTATATTATATTAGGTTTTCAATGCACGGATTCTCTTGATCGAAACGTTTTTGTAACATTGGTTGTATTCTGGTAAGGCGCATTTTAGGATGTAGATGCATTATTTATTTATACCCATATTATTAAGCAGCGGCCCAGGCCGCCACTGCTTTGCTCACAGACATTGCGGTGGTGCAGGATGCTTCCATATCTCTGGTAGGCTTTAGGGGCAGCCCAGGCCGTTTTTGCTCTGACTCTGACCACTCGTCCCGTCCGCTCTTGTTTCTCCGGCTGTTTTTACTCCTACTTTTGTGGCGATTGATAGCTTAAGTATTGTCGCGCGACTGTGCTGTTTCAGAACAGCCGAATCGGCAAGAAGTAATATTCTGCATGAACACTTGGCTAATATGCAATTAAATTGCATGGCATTGTCACGAAAATAAGAAAGCATCATTTCGGCCTACAATCCCCGGAAAAAAATCAACAATCTTATCCTGAATGCGGGCAGTCTTTATATTGCCGCCTGCCTATCCAGCCTCCGGGACATCAGCAAGAGGCAGAAATCCAATGATGTAGCAGCCGCACCTGCGCTGAACTATCAGCCGAACCGGATGATCTTACATTTATCAGTAGTATTAAACTGGACTGTCGGGCGCCTGTACGATAAATGGTTGCAAGTTTTGTTTTGATAGGCATGTGATAATAATAGCGAGCATTTAATTCATCTACAGTTCTCTCAAGTATAACAAAATTTGTGACGGCGAGTGCGACCTCGGTTCTTTTTTCGAAGCATCCGACTGCTGGGACATATAGCGTTGCCAACCTCTCATATCGGTTGGTCACGGGTGGACTCGGTAGACCCGCCGGTTGTAGGATTCGAACCACGATAGTATGACCAAGTGTCCATCTCCCTACAGACTGTGGATGCTAGTGGTCTAGGGGTAAGGTACCCGTCTCCCATCCGAAAGTTTGAGGATTTGAATCCCACCTGTCGCTACACTTCGCCCGCGACCAATCGGCGTGAGAATTTGACGACGCTGTGATCTGTAGGAAAGTCCTATATTGGCACGCGAAAGTCTAGCAACCTCGTCGTTTGCGATAACCCCAGCCACGAAAGCACCAGTTCTTTTAGCTGCCCTGTATTGCCTGCAGCACTCGCACAATCACACGAGACCGACAGACACCGTACAGTACTTTCTCCTCTGAAGGTAAGCCGAGATATACTGCCTTTCCTATGAATTTAGAAGCCGAATTTAGTTGGGAAGCACGCGCGCGCAACAGCGGTCCGCTCGCTAAGAGAATTCAAGCCCGACTCTGGCGACCGCACGGCCGCTGGTCACGCCTGAAGACCCCCGGCCACTGATTGGCCGTTGAGCCAGAGCCGCCCATTGACGTCACATCCATGTTCTCGAAGCTTCCTCGGAAGTGGGCTGGCATTTAGTGAAGGGTACTATGTGATATTTACGGTCCACTCTTTACAGTTACAATTACGGTACACTTTTACAATCGGAGGGCTTACGGGATTATACCAATTACGGTTATGGGACAGCCAAACGTATAACTTTATGTGAACTGGGTGTGGTACCGGCTGCACAGTATTGAGGTCACATCTCTGGCGCCGGGATGACTGCCGGAGACGGGAGGGGAAGGTACAAGGTCCAGTGAACGGCCCCGTTGGAGCGGTGGCTGCTTACGTCGGCATCAGACAGGCGGACGCCAGTCTAGGTGCCTGAGACTTGTCGCGCCATGAACGGAGGGGGAAGGGGGCTGAATTTATGGGATCAAGATGCTCACAAACTAACTCTCTTACAGATCCAAAACAGTCGATTCATCATGCAACCAATAACCAACCCACGTGTGCGTGCAGATGCAAAGTGTGCGTACGTGCACTTGCGTGTGCACGTTTAAGAAGCATCATACGAAAGGTGAAGAAACGAATTTTTCCTCGTGTTCTCGTCATCAGGTTCTCAGACTGTCGTGATTACACTGTAGTAACTTAGTCTTGGCACGCAGGCTAGCTATGTGGGGCGGTTGGTTAAGGCGTTGAGCTCTGGGTACCAAAGGTCCCGGGTTCAACACTCGCACCACTCGGGACATTTCCCAATCCGGCGACCCACCGGCGAAACGGTGTGGGCGGCGCGATTAGCCGTGATCGTGCATAAAGTGCTTCGAGAACCATCCAATAAACAACAGGCTAGCTGTGCGGCTTATTCCTGTCGATGGCATTAACACGCTCCACAGCTATTAACTTGTAGCATTGTTCCGAATGTCTCGTCGGAGACATTATGGCTCCGTATAGATCACCTTCATCGTATACCGTATAGATCACCTTCATCGTATGGTCACCGGCACCGTATAGATCACCTTCACCGTATGGTCACCGGCACCGTACAGATCACCTTCATCGTATGGTCACCGGCACCGTATAGATCACCTTCATCGTATGTTCACCGGCGCCATATAGATCACCTTCATCGTATGGTCACCGGCACCGTATAGATCACCTTCACCGTATGGTCACCGGCACCGTATAGATCACCTTCATCGTATGGTCACCGGCACCATATAGATCACCTTCACCGTATGGTCACCGGCACCGTATAGATCATCTTCATCGTATGGTCACAGGCGCCGTATAGATCATCTTCATCGTATGGTCACAGACGCCGTATGGATTACTTTTACCGTGTGGTCACCGGCACTGTGTAAATCACCTTCATCGTATGGTCACCGGCACCGTATAGATCACGTTCATGGTATGGTCACCGGCGCCATATAGATTACCGGCAACGCATAGATTATCGTCACCGTATGGTCACCTTCACCGTATAGATCACCCTCAGCGCATAGATTACCCGCACCGTATAGATCACCTTCACCGTATGGCCACCGACATCGTATAGATTACCGATTGGAGTGTGCTTAGAATATTCTGCGAGCAGCTATGCAGGTTGGACATCTCAGAACACTCCGGGCTTCTTGAACATGCAACGTGAAACTCTTGAGTCTGACGTTAAGTTGTATGGTTCGCAACATTTGGCCACTCGACGCGCCTGTCAGCATTTCATGAACGCCATGACATCAACGCTCATTTCTAGGTATCATGAATGACGTCTGCCACCATCGCCAACAAGTTAATTGCATCTAACAATTATCCGTTTCATAATCGGCAAACTACTGCGCTGTAATTGATTAGACAGGAACACGACAGTCGCAAGTGCCAAACAAGGTTTCCGCTTCGTCCGACTGAACTGCTCGTCCAGCACGGCTGCAGCTGTGTCCGGACCGACACGTCACGTCCGCATCACGGCACAGAATCCGGCTCTCGGAATGTGTCGCGGTCAGTCGCAGTATCATTCAAGCCCGCATCGTTATCGCATACTGACTGTCACTAGATAGTTTCCCTTTAGTACGTGACAACTTCAATGTTTGCATCTAAGCCTAAGCCCAAGCCTAAGCGTAGGCTTAGGCTTAGGCTTAGGCTTAGGTTTAGGCTTAGGCTTAGGCCATCACACTAATTATCCATAGTTCCATCATTTTGTGCACGAATGAGTAATATAAGGGGAGAACTGGATTCCATAGTAATCCCAGGAATGGCGAAGTAGTCCCACATGTGCAAAGGAGCGAGAGAAGACATCTGACGAGACGCCTGTCGGAAATACAAAAACATCGGTCGTTTTGATAGACTTCACTTTTCAAGATTGCACTGAACAAAATTATTCAAAGCTTTCTCGTACCCCTCATCTGCTCCTCGCCCAATCACCACTATATTACATAATTATCAACCTGCCTCATGGCTATGTCCCATATTCTCTATGAAAATGCAGGATAATGTAAGGTAATCCTGGATAGGACAACGCTGTATTGCTCATGCATGTGGTTGATGTATAAAGGATTTGCTTACCGGGCTCAAGCATTGTTTTGTCAGTTCGATGGGCGAGATGCCTTTCGAAAGCTTTACCCAACATCTGCTCACCCCGCCAGGTCTCCTTTCAAACTGTTGTTATAGTAGATATGAAACGGAAATGTCAATAACTACGGAAAAGTTTGGGAACGCCTGAAAAGTTGGGAAGTGAACAAGTTCCGTGCCGTTGCTTTCTGTGTAAAGGTGAATGCGATCTTTACAGACATCGGCGGGTGTAGCTCGCGGGAACTAAGCAAACAGCTGTTTACCTTGCTATCCCTGATAGTGTCTGTGGTAGTCTGGGTAGGATCCCTGAGCACACAAAGCTCATAGATTGTATGCAATATTCAGAAGTAGTGTAATAGTTTACACATTGT
>JAOTOM010003879.1:0-193988 GCA_034440615.1 Ashinkailepas kermadecensis | reverse complement strand
TTGTGCAATCTAACTTATGACCACTAACCCGAGGAAATCCTAGATGTCATTCGTGCCATCGAAGTTATTCGTGCTGTAGCGCGCAAGATAGGGCAAATCCTCAAATAACCCGAAGTTGCAAGCCCAATGCACCGCGACCAGCACAGTTATGAGGTGCTGTCAACGATCACCACCTCAGTGATGCCGTTGCAGCCAATCGTTTCCGCTTGCGGGCCCCCGTGGACACGCCCGCGTGGTCTTTTGAACGCCGCACTGTCCGGCCGCTGGCGTTTGAACCCGGCCATCTTGAAAATACGAAACAGTACTGCGAGAGGAATGCATAAGCGTCTCCCCTAGGACTGTTTGTGTTGGCTTTGGACGTTGCCAGGCGACACGATAGCGTGCCGATATCGACACAGCTGTTCAACGTTTGGGGAGCAACGAAACCAGATGGACATGCTTGGCGCAGCACTCGAATACGTCCGGGCTCCGCAGCAAACCATTGGACGGGCAATTACAATACATTACAGTCGACCGAGAATTGCTTTCATTTTAAAATGTCTACTTTGCATTACGCAGTCTGGATGGAATCGTCACAGGGAGGGGGGGCACCGCCACTAGCTGCTACACTCGTGCATCAGGCCACCCAGAGGTCTGTGGCCGCGTGTTCAGATGTCGCTTCAGCTGACTGGTATGTGTGTGTTCTGGCCGTTACAATACGGCTAATGTTCAGTGTCCACTGAGCTCGGTAGCGCAGCATAGGCGACGGTTGCGCTGTGTGTGAAGCAACGCTTGGCCATCACGTTGTTTATTAAAGTCCTATGACATGGTGCCGCTCCTTGTAGTTATGTACGACTGCTTTTTGTGTGTTTAGCCATCGCCCCCCCGCACCTTCCCCCCAGACGTACTTTTATACTGCTGTGGCACTTGTCGCTTCGCATCATCTGCTTTAGGCAGGCAGTTCGGATGCCCATGCTGACGTTAGAGTGCAGTTAGCACGCTGAACGCACTCTGTGTAGTTCCGAGATGATTTCCGTACATGCATAGGGTTCGAGCACAGTTTAGAGTGTAGCTGGGCGTGAATTTAAAAGTGAGTATAATCTGTATCCAAAATCCCTGCGCAACAAATGCATCCTCGGAAAGACCAGCATAGGTATGGTTTCAGTATAGATAGCGGTTGGTAACATGCACGACTAAATTCACGTACGTGTATGGCCTTGTCACTCACGATTGGCTTACGGCGATTGGGCCGCGACAATCCTGGAAAGCCAGCGGGTGCACGATTGACCGCACACAGGGAGAATGTCGGTCGCGTGTGGCCTAAATGTGTTGCTCGAGCGGAAATTGCCCTTCCGACCCCACGCGGGCGGAATTGCGCCGAAGGGAAATAGAGCCGAATTGTCGATAGGTTCTTCCGAACAGGAACTGGCAGATCACTGTACAGGTGTGACCCAGAAGTCATCTGGGCCTCCTGCTGTGCCAACACACGCTCAGTATGAGAGTGCTGAGGCGTGATCTGGGGTGACGTGGCGATGGTGAGGCGTGATCGGGTGAAAATACTCCCGAGGATGGAACATGCATTTCGGATGAGGCTTTGCGGGAGGTGCCGATCCGTTATATCCGAACCGCTACATCCAATCCGTGATATCCGATCTGTTATACCACATCGTGTCGCATGCTCTTCAATATGTGGTCAAAATCTCGATTGGGTGCCAGTTCGGGATTTCCCACAGATACATTGCAATTGATACACGTGGCCCTTGAGATCACATGACTTGGTCCCTGATTTGGAGAAACTGTTGACAGTGTTGACGATGCACATGGCTACCCCGACGTCTGACAGTGTTGAGGAGGCACATGGCTACCCCGACGTCTGACAGTGTTGAGGAGGCACATGGCTACCCCGACGTCTGACAGTGTTGACGAGGCACATGGCTACCCCGACGCCTGGCAGTGTGGACCAGGCAAATGGCTACCCCGACGCTTACCAGTGCTGACCAGGCGCATGGCTACCCGACGCACGGCTGTGCCGGACTCCCTGGCTATCGAACACCGACTGCTTGCCGCACTCTGAAAGGCTGGCTGCCACCTCACGTCAGTGATTCTCAATGTTTACCTATGCCGGACGACGCACGGCTGATTAGTTTGTGGGGATCGGAAACACTGGGGATCGGAAACACGGCGAGCACATTGGTCATTTCGCGCCAGTCTGGACGAAGTACAGGTTGATTCTTTATCGGGCATACTATCGCCAGCGTGAGGCTTGTTGGAGGTCCTGCTGGCGGCGTGTGTTTACCAAGAAGCTGTCAGCACCTATAAAGATCATCCTAAACTCACTGAAGCCGCTCCAGTCTTCAGGCAGCTGCAGCATCTCTGCCGCCTGGCGGCGTCCACGGTGACCTGACCTGACAGCTGGTGCCACCGGTGCTCCACCACCACGACCCGACTTAATGAATACTCTGAACAGAGCTTTGTCATTGTTTATTGTTGTTTATTGCGTTTATTGTTTATTGCGACACAATCTGCAACGAAAAGAAACGAACAGTTAATGTGTGCATCACAATATCGATAGCCGACTATAGAGACCAACACTGAAGGAACTCGCCTGTAGCGTTGTGAACCTGACTGTTAGTACGACAGCGTGCTTCCGCAAGTCGGGTTTCGGGTATATTCTTTCTGGGACCTGAATTGCGTGTCTGTGAGCAATCTGTGATCTAACAGTTATTTATGCATGACATTCATTTGCTTATTGTATGCAAATGACCTGCGAACACGAAAAGCCACGTATGTGGATGATACGCCGAGAAACGAATCTGAATCTGAATGTAGCTGTGGGTAGATCTTACCATGACCGGGAACAATGGTGACCAGCTATACCAGAAGCGCGATGTTTTGCGGACCGGATCCAGTATGATCCAGTGTGATTGGAAGTGATCCAGTGTGATTAAATTCGATACGGTTTGGTCCAAGATGAACCAATGTGATTAATTATGGTCCGGTGCGATTCAAGGTGGTACAGCGTGATCCAGTACAGTCTGATGTTATCCAAGGTGATTCAGTGTGGCTCAATGCCATGCAGAATGAAGTGCTGCGGGCTCCGAAGTGGCTCGGCACAGTCCCGCTAGACCCGGTGTGGTCCAGTGTGACCGAATGTGATCCAGAGTGGTCCAGTGTGACTAGTGCTATCCAAGGTGATTTAGTGTGGTCCAATGCAGCTATGCAGGCGATGGCGATCCAGTGTGGTTAGTGTGGGCGCTAAATGACCCGACCTGGTCGATGCGCCCTGCCCTGGAACTCAAATAGCCAACCCAACCAAACGAACCAGTGTGGGTGGTTTGGTTGAACACCCCTTGGTTATCCAAGGTGATCCTGCGTTGGTGGTTTATTGGTGTTTTGGGACGCGGGGACTGCGTCGGTCATGTTGCGCCCATGAGGCGATCCAGTGTGGTCCGCTGAATTGAAGGGCGACCCAGTGTGATCCAGTGTGGCACAGCACGTGGCCACAGCGTCTCCGAGTGGTGCGTCAGTGCACACGGGGCGCAGTGCGTCGGTCTATTGGATGAAGCTGCCGATCTGAAGCGCTTCGGCCGATCCGAGGATGGACAGGCACAGCGACTCGTGCACACACAAATTTGGAGCAAATGCGCCGCGTCGGTTGCCTTTGATGAGCTGATTGGTTTTCTATTGCGATCAACTGATTGTTTTATATTGGGGTGAATTGATGGATTTATACTGGAATGAACAGATGGGATTTATACTGGAATGAACTGATGGGATTTATACTGGAATGAACTTGTTGAATTTCCATTGGGATAAACTTTTCGATTTTCTATTGAGGTGAACCAATTCATTTTCTATGGTTGAGCCATTTGATTTTCTACTGGGATAAACTGATTGATTTTATATTGGGGTGAACCGATTGACTGTCTATTGGGGTGAGCTCATTCACTTCTTATTGAAGTGAACTGATTTATTTTCCATTGGGGTCAACTGATTGATGTTCTACTGAGGTGAATCGATTGATTTTCTATTGGAGTAAACTGACTGATTTTCCATTGAGGTGAACTGATTGATTTTCCATGCAGCTACTCATTTATTTTCTATTTGGCTGAACTGATTGATTTTCTATTGGTGCACCGATTGATTTTCGATTTGTGTTTGCCTAATATGTTGTCACAGCATATTCGTAGGCGCTCGAAGTGAATTAATGCAGTGGAGAGTCCAGGTAATGGTCAAGCGGGCCACACTTCTTGTAGAAGTTGCACTTTTGACTAAAATAGCATGTTCTGCTGGACAGCTACTGCTCTGCGGTACCTGCTGTGGTATCTGCTGTGGTACCTGCTGCGGTACCTGCTGCGGTACCTGCTGCGGTACCTGCTGTGGTACCTGCTGTGGTATCTGCTGTGGTATCCGCTCTGGTATCTGCTCTGGTATCTGCCGGAGTATCTGCTGTTGTAAATACACGACTGACCGCACGACCGCCGACGCATGTTTTCCTGGTATTTTCCTTCTCACAGCACGAGAAGATGCTACAGGGCGGAGTGAGGTTAAGAAAACTGCCGCCTCATCACACCGTAGCACCCACCCTGTTCCAAATTGCATCGTTTGGTGACGTGGTGCAACTTTTCATTGCTCTTTGCAGCCTGCCCGGTGCCGCGCTATGTTCCTGGTAGGCGGCCATGGCTATGTGGAGAGACCCCCGTGGTCTCCTTCCCAACGCCGTGTCCGCACGATATTACTACCCGTTGCCTGACGGTGCTGGCTGGGGGTGGCACCAAGTCTTGACCGTTCAGCTGGGAAGGGAGCGTTGGCTCCGTCCTCGGCTGAAAATTAACTCGGAACTTGTGATGTCTAACTGAACAAGGACCGCAATAAAGTCTGACTCGAATTAAGCGTGAATAACAAGGTCGGCTGGCGGCTTTCCGCCTGCATTATATACTTGGCTTGTTGGAGTTTAGGGGCGCATCGACTGCGTCGGTCATGCAGCATATACTTAGCTTCTGCCAGAGTGAAGAGCGCAACATGATTAATCTGACATAAAGACTGTGCTTCAGCAACATGTTTGCATCACGTTTACATGCTCATGTGCTTATGCTGTGCTGATTTATTTTTCCCTGGAAATGCGACAAATTCCCCACCCCTCGTAGTGAGGGGATCAATTTGACGCCCTTCTCACTAGCTTCGTTCCAAGTTAGATAGAGGGATGCGTCGAAGGGCATGACGTAACCCCACTTTAGAACTTTCGGAGTTACTGAGAATATTCTTGTCTACTTCTTTTGGTCGACCCCCATGTCAAGTCAAGCAGGTCAATGCCGGGATGCAGTCAGTCACCCGGTTTTCGCCGTAGTTTTCAGGCTTGGGCTATAAAACAAATGTGATTTCGTGCCCGCTCACGAATGTCAAGAATGGGACGAATTCACGCTTAATCGTCACTTGAGGGGGGGGGGGCGGGGGTGGAATGAAGCAATGACAGATACAAACTTGAAATGTTCCACATAGCATGTCTCAGTAGTGAGGTTCATTGGTAACAGTTCACGATATTAGCGAACAACTACACTGGCACAACATCGTTCCCTTTTACAACAGCACCGCGCGGTGACCTGCGTGACATAGGCAAGTCCTCAGTGTCAAATTGTGAGCCACGCCGGGCAGCAGCGCGCCAATTCTCGCCGTTTTCCCGCGGAAGCCGAGAGAACAGGGGGCGTGGGCATCAACACCCTGCACGACCTGCAGCTCACGGACACAATCCATCTGAATGTCTGTTCGGGTAGCCTTCCGAGAGAGGACTTGCTAAGACCTCGAACCCACGGAACTGTAGCTGAACGCACAGTCACACGCCGCTTCCCACTCGCTGTCGTATGCAAACATGCAGCATAATTTTACAATGATTATGTTAAAGGCGCGCAGGCTGCAGCACGACCTCATGTTCGTTCGCAGTGTGTGCCATGATAGGACTGACTCGCCATTCTTGATAACTGCATTCTCATTGTCTACGCCTGCGCGAATCGTTCGGCTGCTGTCCCTCTTCCACGTGTTCGATGCACGGGTGTGTACCGTGAAGGATGGCCTATTTGTAAGAATGCCTCAAGCAGTAAGTGAGTATCTCGGAGCATGCCCGGGGCACTGAGTGTACATTCCGAGCAAGTGTGACTGAATACGTACGTACTGTGCAGTCTACTGATTGTATCTCTAAACAACAAAAAAGGGCACAATTACAAGTCGCACTGTTCACTCCATTGGGTTTGGAGGACTTGAAAGACATTTCAAGCGACATCGTTTCCATGGCGAATTTCGACATCACACTGTACTCGGCTCAACATCTCACATCTGACTAAAAAACAACAATTATTTCGACACTGCGAGACGTCCATAGGCTAACGCCTCAATTCCGGAAGCATGGTGAATACACCCAACTCCTGGTGGCCGTAAGAAGCCAAGGATCATATTCCATTTTCGCACACTTGCTTCCAAACCCATCCAGTGCCTGATATCATCTAATCTGACAAAATGTTCATTGTCAAGCGTTTTGAACTGCCACCATAGCAAGCTATCCTTACAGAGAAGAACCAACGATCTACTACTTTCGACGAGCTTCCTGCCTGTCTTCCTGCTTCTGAATAGTTTAACACGCGCCCTGGAGAACCTCTGAAATTTACCGGCACCGGAGAAGGGGGAGGCGGATTCCGCCCCCCTAAGATCTCGGCTCCTATTACAGCTAGAGTAACGAAATTTCCAGCGCCGATGACTATGGTGGTGAACTCTATTTTATGTAAATTTCATGAACTTAGGTCAATATCTCCACGGTCAAATGAGGTCACATATGTCATATTTGGCTTGTTTTGCGTGGCTTGACTTGACATGGTTATGGATCGCTGGGATTGTGTTTAAATGCACCAAAATGGGCATCAATGATGTTTTGGCCATAACTATTGATACAATGCAGATGATAGATCTGGCATTTGACCTCAGGTCACCTATATATCAGCACTTTATCGGGTCAGTTATCGGTTCCCGTTAACGGAACCGCGCCGCCCGCCGGACCGGCGGGCGGCGCGGCGGGCGGCCCGGCGCAATCGACTTCACGAAGAAAGTGCTGAAATACCCGAATGAAGTATGGAAACGCTTAGGTTCACAATGACAAAAACAGAAGTTTTCAGTAGGGAGTAACATGCAAAATGACATGAATCGCATGACTGTCATTTGCGTTTATGACAACTTTCCATTTGAACAAGTTTTGTTCCATTGACCTGTCATGAACTCGACCTGAGTTGACCTCGGTGACCCAGCATGATCTTGAAACAATATAGCATAACAATATACATCAAACAAGTCGCTAGTATTGCCATGAACACTTTCCTTTTGCCGACATACGGGAAGCGCATCAGCGCCGATTTTTGTGGTCTGACGCTACGAAATGTTTTGACTGACGGCTTCTAACTCGAAAAAAATGTTTGCTGGTTTTTGTTTTTCTTGTTTTAAGCGACGAGCCTGACATTTCTAAGCAGGTACACAAAATATGGCGTATATCGACTGACATAATCGGGAGTTATTTACGAAAAATCGGCGGGGTTGGCGGATTTCGCTCCTCCCCCTCTCAAGTGCGCGTGTTAATAGTGCAAGAAATCGTGATGGGGTGAATGGGGCGCTCCATAGCTTGGATAAAACCATCAGGAGATGGGGACGGATTCTACCACCCCCTAAGATCTAGTAAAATACTTGAACTAGAAGCACACAATCTGGAGTGGAGATTACGGCTGCAGGGAACTCTCTGCAGCATCAATTTGATGACCCTATGTGCCCTCAGGGCTAAATGATGTCGGGATCCAGAGGTGCAAAACAATGTGCCAATCGGATACCCTCTCTTGATTCCAAAGGTCAGTTTTGCTACTTATCACATGCGGCCCTACCTAGTGCATACCTCTTTATGCTTACATTCCAGCGCACTGTACCGCCACTGAAGATGCAGATCACTACCTAATTACTCTTGGGAGTGCAAACATTGATTTTCCTCAGTCCTTGATTTGTTGGTGATAAGAAATATTACATAGACGCACATAAAAGCAATGCATTAGCAAGCTTAGCAATGGTACACTCGTCTTCAGTGAAATGTGCTAGGGGACCCTTATAACTATGGCTGGCCCCTAGGAACGTAGGCTGTGCTGCTCCACACCAATAATTACTGGTAGACTGCGCCGCTTCACAGTTATGCGTTGCGTAACAGTCTACAAAATTCACCACTGGTCAGCCGTAGGTATTCGCTTGTGCGGTCGCACGTGGTCATTTGTCCTGCAGTCATGCGGTGAGAAACACGGGTCTACACTGTTCCCGCCTTGCATTCCTCAGTCGGCCAAACAGCATTGGTAGTGCAACAAGCGGTCCACTACTGAAGCCCTGTGGACAAGCAGCATTTGATCGCTGTGGATTTCGGACTTCGGCAACACAGAATGAGCTGGAAGTGTTAGAAGGAGCTCTGTTGTAAAGGATGTAGTGAAAGGGGATGAGAGGTTTATGATGTCAACGGAGCATTCTCTTACACTAAAATAATAATATAATTTCTAACCTTTACACTTTCATAAATTTAGTTCGAATTCTTGCTGGGGTGGCTTTATAAACCAGGATCAAATTGCTAAACAGACTTTGTTGCGTGAGCCCTGGCCGCAAAACCCGATCCATCAATTGCAGTTTTACAGTATAAATTTCGCAAAACGCTTCACGTGCTGTCAATACACCGACACGGCCACCCCGGTAGCTCGCTCTCGACCTTATCGTGCCAATTGCCAACTTACCCTTCCAGTCGGGGACTAAAAGCGAGCGCGCGAAGCGATTCGAACCCAGCATCGCCAGGACATCGGAGACGGGCGCTAGACAACGCTCTAACCAACTGAGCCACCGGGGCGGCAAGCCTTGGGGGGGCACTTGCTTGCTTAATTCATATTCATTGACAAGTCGATTAGTTACTTCATTAAATTATATCTATTTCATTGAGAATCATAAAATGTTGGGCGTAAGGCATATGTTGCAGGATACCTTATTATTTATTGCATATGCTATGCACTGTACGGCAGGCGACATATTCAGAATTCCGTAGGGATACAATATTTGTTCACGCGGATACCATCGAACTATTTTACCACAAAAGTTCTTACTTTATATTGCTTCAGAACGACATGTAACCGGACCATCTAGATTGGTTGCCAACCACGATCACAAACGAGCAACCTGTTACCAAAAAACAAACCTGAGTGCGATGAACAATTTCAACTTTGATTGGAGTCTGGTTGGTTGTTGGTTTTACGACACGTCGACTGTTGAGTCATTTAGCGTCGCCAATCTATCACGCCGATTGGTCGCGGGCGAAGAGTAGCCACAGGTGAGACTCGAACCCACAATCTTTCGATTGTGAGACGAGCATCTTACCCCTAGATCACTCGTGCCCTAACTTTGATTGGAGTCATTCTTGGTGTGAAACTACCGTTATTTATTCGAAGACTGAGCAGCAGGATTTAATACCATAGTCGTATGTTGAATTGCAGCATCGGGAGCATCAATCACGCCCCATGGGGCCAGTGACATAGGCTTTCCAGCACCAAGCCATGCTTTTGAAAAATGTCGGGAACAAGGACCAACTAACTTGCACCAACCTGAATCGTTTACCAGATTAAATGGCATCAACGGTGTGGTGTGTGTGTGTGGTGTGTGGTGTGTGGTGTGTGGTGTGTGTGTGTGTGTGTGTGTGTGTGTGTGTGTGTGTGTGTGTGTGTGTGTGTGTGTGTGTGTGTGTGTGTGTGTGTGTGTGTGTGTGTGTGTGTGTGTGTGTGTGTGTGTGTGTGTGTGTGTGTGTAGGTGTGTGGATGTGTATATATATATATATATGTGTGTGTGTGTGTGTGTGTTTATTTAACCATTTCTATGCTTTGGTATCCTACCCGGTTTCGTCTCTTGGTAAAAAGCATGCGTTGTCGCCAGTGCACTGCATCACAACACTGCTTTGGCTTTTATATCCTGCACGAACATCAATGACACTAGGAAAAGGTCAACACATTGCACTCATCAGTGCATTGAGTCACAGTCCACATCGAACAACCAACGAAGAACAGGACGTTGTGTGAGAATTCACACATTGATGGAGGGAGGCATCGAATTAGCTCGATGTCATACGACAAGTAGAAAAAAATCGGTTAACATGCAATGAAATAGCGAATGTTATTTTTTTCCATGTAATAGTGTAATAGTGACCCACGTCCGAACCAGACCACGCCCTCCCAACCTGAACTCATCGAACCCTACCTCGACAGTGCTGGCTCTTACATAGTTGTCAAGCCTGTCGAGGAATCCGTTTCCTTCCGCCGTATTAACGTTTTCTGGCCGACCAAGCAACTACTCGACATCTGCTCCTTAACCAATCCTGACATCGAAGCCCCTGCCAACGGAACCCTCGTCATTAAAACCAAAACCAGAGCCCAGACCAAAGCCCTCCTCCGTACCACCACATTTTGTGGTAAATCCGCCACGATTACCCTACATTCCAACCGCAACACCACCAAGGGCACCATCTTCTCGCCGGAGCTCCGCTTCATGTCTGAAACGGATATCCAGACGGAGCTCAGGCCGGAGGGGGTGACCCACGTCCACCGCATCACCTCCTTTAAAGATGGCCAGAAACGAGATACAAGCCTCCTTGTCCTTACCTTAAACTCTACCACTCTTCCCAAGACCCTCCTCGCCGGCTACATCCGATACCAAGCCCGTGTCTTTATTCCCAATCCTCTTCGCTGTTTTAATTGCCAGCGCTTTGGCCATGGCAGTAAGACTTGTCGCCAACCAGCCCGCCGCCCCAAGTGCGGCGAACCACCCCATCCTGATTCCATCTGCTCCAAGCCTGCCCACTGCCTCAACTGCAACACATCCGACCACCTCACCACTTCCAATCTCTGTCCAGTCTGGCGACCGAAAAAAGAGGTTTGCGCCGTCAAGGCCACGACCGGAGTCTCCTACCCGCAGGCCGGGCGGACCGTCGAGGCCACTTCCCCAACCACCAAAACTTAGGCCCAGGTGGCCACCATTGCTCCCTCTACATCTCGCGTCAAAACAAATTCCACGTCAACACAAACAGAACTTATACCAGGCCTGGCACGACTCACCAAACTAAAACCAATCACCATCACGATACAAACAAATCCGATTCCCAATACACAGACCACTCCGGCTCCCAACGAGCGGACCACTCCAGGGAGGAGTGATAGGCCCCGCAGTCATTCGGCTGCGGGAGGAAATTCACGTTCCCATCAGCGGGACGCCGATCGAGCCCTGCGCGTCCAGCGCCAGCCGGCGCCCACGTGACACGACCGACTCCAAGCCGGCGGGCATCCCCCGCGGCAGTGGCCGGCCGCCGTGACCTTGCCAAGGTCACCGGTCGGCCGGACGGCTCGGGCGGATCCACCGCCGCCGTCCGCATCCAACCCACATGTCCGCCAGAACTACACTCCTTGCTCCGACATGCACCGAAAGGTGCAGACAAACATTAAAACTTCTCTTCCCAATGTCTACACTTTTATAATTGAATTGTCGCAGCTTGATCTCCAAATGGGCCGAAATGAAAGTTTTTTTGGCATCTTAACTCCTATTCTCATCGCACTTCAGGAAACATGGTTTTTGCCTACCGATCAGTATAATTTCAATATTTTAAATTATTCACTATATCGCCACGACGAGGTCCGTGGACCACACCGCAGTGGAGGTACAGCCCTTTACATGAACAATGATTACACACATACACAAATTACACTTAATTCACCATTACAAGCCGTAGCTTGTACTTTACTTTTTCATGGCCGAAATATAGATGTATGCTCACTATACATTCCACCATCTACAGACAACACAAACATTTTGACACCATTAGAAAACCTCATAACACATTTCAAAAACCCGTTCATTATACTTGGCGATTTTAACGTCCATAGTCCAGCGTGGGATAAAAAACGTACACAATCAGACACTCGTGGACGCATTATTCAACACATTTTAGACCGACACAATTTAGTATTACTTAACACTGGAGAGCCCACTTTTTTCACCTCAGACACAACACAGAAACTGCAATAGATTTAGCAATTTGTTCTCCGGCTCTGGCCAACGATTTTGATTGGACGGTCAACACCGATATTCGTGATAGTGATCATTATCCAATTAAATTAACACCAACATTTTCAACTGCGGCTGATACCACACCCAGTTTTGTCCCGCGCCGGAAAACTTCGAAAGCAGACTGGATCATGTTTCAGGAACTCTCACATGTACAATACAACCCAGATCTTTCCCCTGTGCAAAACATGAACTTAATCACAAATACACTTCACGAAGCAGGATCTGTGGCAATTCCAATTACAAAACCTTTTACAAAACGAACGCCAGTACCTTGGTGGAGTCCCGAAATATCACATGCCATCGCGGTAAGGAAAAGAGCATTTAGGAAATATTTAAGACACCCTGATCAACAGAATTTAATCATTCGTAACCATGAACGAGCTAGGACACGCCGACTCATTCGCGACGCCAGACATCGTTCGTAGTCAGAATATTTAAAACAACTCACTTTTCGAACACCCTTAAGCCAAATCTGGCAATTAATCCGCCGACTGTCCGGACGCACCCCATCCAAATCACTCCCGGCCCTCAAAATCCAAAATATCGTCATTACAGACCCAAAAGCAATAGTAAACACAATAGCGGACACCCTGGCTCAAAATAGCTCGGATAACAAATACAGACCTGAATTCTTACAAAATGCACAACACACTTTTCACACCGATTTAGCACAATTTAATTCTGACAACACTGAAACATATAATGCTCCTTTTCAACTTCCGGAACTAGATACAGTAATTTCCTCCGCCGGTAATACTTCTGTATACTTCAGACAATTTACATTATTTTTTCCAGCCATTTATCCGACCACACGAAACATTCCATCTTACGAACATTTAATTAATTATGGTCAGGTCATATTTTTCCCGAATCTTGGAAAGAAGCCACCATCATTCCGATACCAAAACTCGGCAAAGATCACAGCGACCCAAACAATTTTCGACCCATTGCTCTCACCAGTTGTCTTGGAAAACGTTTTGAACGTATTATTATAAAAAGGCTGACCTGGAACCTGGAAACAAATTCTATTCTATCCCCCTTTCAATGCGGTTTTCGGCCAGGACGCAGCACCATAGATCACCTTATTCGATTAGAGACGGACATCCGCCTAGGCTACAAAAAAACATGAACACACTGTAGCAGTATTTTTAGACATAAGCAAAGCATACGATATGGTTTTCAAACCCGCATTACTCTTCAAAATTCATCAACTCGGCATAAAAGGACACTTAGCGCATTATTTAGTAGGTTTTTTTATCTGGTTCTCGTCCAATCCATATCAGGTGCCGGTCAGCCATCTCCGATCCACGTTTTCTTCAGAACGGATTATCACAGGGAAGTTGTTTTTCACCGGTATTATTTAACATCATCATTAATGATATTTTCGATGACATGCCTGCCAATCATATTCATTATTTGCAGACGATAGTGCGATTTGATGCTCGGGCAAAAATTATGAACATTGTTTAATTGAATTGCAAAACGCACTTGACCGAGTATACGAATTGTCCCTAAAGTATGTTTTCTTTTTTTCGGCCCCAAAATCTGCAACACTGATATTTAGCAAATCGACACCCTGCCCAAACCCAGACACACTGCTTGACTTCGGTAATAACAACATACCTTTTGTAAATTCATTTAAATTCCTAGGTATTATTTTTGATCGTAGGCTATCCATGTATCAACACATCAAACACGTTCAGACCAAATGTTTTCACCGACTCAATTTATTTCGCTGTATTACTTCTTCCTCATTCGGAGCCGATCGTCATACGCTTTTACATCTCTACAAAGCCTTAGTTCTTCCCATCATAGAATATGGGTCGCTAGTCTACGCTGGTGCCAGTACCTCCGCTTTGAAACTTTTGGACACCATACAAAATCAATTTATCCGTTTAGCACTTGGTGCAATGACAACTTCTCCCATCAACTCTCTACAAACAGAAGCAGGAATTCCACCATTAGATCTCCGAAGAATGGAACAAACACTTAGATATGCCGCAAAAATTAAATTTAAAGAACACCATCCCACACATGCGTCACTACAAGTTCTGTCAAATTTACACCACGACTATTTAGGTCCCACCGAAAAGCGAACCGGCCTTACCATAGCTTCACGCGTCAAAACATTTTCAACACAACTTCAATATAATATTCCACATATTACTGCTCTTCCTCCACCCACTACACCACCGTGGCAGATGGCCGAACGACACATTTTTATCTAACCACCATCCCAAAATCACAACTTTGTCCAGAATATGCAACACAATAATTTCACCAATTTCGTTCTGGTTATCGTCATGTTCCTTTTGTTTTTACCGACGGATCAAAAGACGCCAACCTCACTGGAAATGCCATTGTTTCGGATACACACACAAAACAGCATCGCTTGCCAAACGGAACCTCCATTTTCATCGCAGAATTGCACACCATTCTCATTGCTCTTCGCTATGTCCGTAACCGTTCAATTTGTCACCCCATGCGCAGTGTTGTTGCTTGTTCCGACTCCAAATCTGTTCTTCAATCACTTTCTTCACTTTCCTTTTCGCACCATTGCCATATCTCCATTTACGATACCCTTGAAATACTTTATCTGATGGGCGTGAAGGTCCGCTTCTTGTGGGTGCCCAGCCACTGCGGCATCCCAGGAAACGAAGAAGCCGACAAATTAGCCAAAGCATCATTACACCTCCAAAACATCACAGAAATTCCACCACATATTGAAGGCATTAAATCATCAATACAACAGAGCATTCGACATTTTTGGAACCAAAACTGGACACAAAACACAAACCATGCACAATTACGTTTCATCAAAACTGCAGTCGATACCTGGATCACATCATATAAAAAACCGACACGAAGAAAAAAAAAATCACGTTTACGCATCGGCCATACTTTTCTTACCCATCGATATATCTACACGGCTTCACCTCGACCTTCATGCAACACATCGTACAGTTCCACATATTCTCCTTCATTGTCAGAAGTACCAAGGCCCACGAAAAACACTGACGGATTTTTGCCATACACACAAAATTCCTTTTACTCTGCCTACACTATTAGGGGATGATCATCCAATTCTCATCAAACTACTTCTCAATTTTCTCCGCAATACAAACCTGTTCCAAGATTTATAAACTGAATTATTTAGCATAACACAATATACATTTTCTCAATGTGAGAAATGAGTTAATGAGAAAATGGTTGAAAATGTGATGTGGTGTATCCCTGTCTTGGGGGGGGGGGGCTTCTACACGGCGGAGACGCCCTGGTCCCTAAATCTGAGGGCCAGTGTCTACGCCGGCATACAAGCCTGCTGCCGTGCCATTATGGTTGCCTGTGAGGTGTTTAAGTGTGTGGCTGGTGTTACGCTTATGGGAGTGTCATGTATGTGGTGAACAGTGGGAAGGATGTGGCCGTCTATTTGGTTGTTGGCTTGTTTCAGGAGCGCCCAGGATCTGAGTGTTTTGGCGTGTAGGGGCGCTCCTGTGTGATTGGCGATTACTCCATCCACCAGCCAGGGGTCGAGGGAGCCCATGGGCTCCCCATCGCCCTGGCGGCAGATGAAGTATTCGCCGGTGGGTGTAGGTGTGTTGGAGTTCATGTTGTGGTGCCGTGACGTGTGGTGTTGTAAGTGTTTATGGTGTATGTGGTGTTGGGCAAAGAGTCAGTCTGTGACAGGTGTGTGTAACACAGTACAGTGACAGTAGTCTCGTGACAGGTGTGTGTAACACAGTACAGTGACAGTAGTCTCAGGCGGAGGGTATGGAAGGGCGTGAAGAAAGCCCGACAGGTTGTACAAGCAGGGCAGATAAAGACGAAGAAAACACAAAGAAATCAGAAACTGTGCGTGAAGGAAGCACGTTTAGAAAGATCAGACAAAGATCGTGAAAAAGGCACTAGAGGGAAAGCCGGGGTGGGTGGGTTGGAGGAACCCCGGGGTGGGAGGGAGTAGCAGCACCGCCGGACTGACCTTTTGTAGACGGAGACGGAGTACAGCAGATGTAGACGTAGTAGGCGCAGATGAGACGAAGATGAAGCACTGCACTGATATACTGGCGCGGGAGATGTTGCTGAAGATAGTCGGTCGAAGTCTAGAAGAGGCTTGTAGAATAGGTGAAGTCGAAAGGGTATAGGCAGGTAGTAGTGTGTGAAGGGAAGAGGAGAGGTCGCTGGCGCAGGGAGGTGGGGTGTGTGGAGTGTGTGTGCGTGTGCAGGTGTATGGTGGCAGGTGGCAGGGCAGGGTGGCGTCTTGTTGCGTTAGCTATCGATCACTTGCGATGCTGTACGCGTTTGACCAGTGGCTTCAACGAGAAGACGTGCGAAACCGGAGCCAGAAATCGTGCTAAAACGCCCCAGCATTACCGCTTTACATCCACAACACACTGCGCAGCGCCTACCAGTGCCGACGTTTTGCCCATATGCGGCGTCGTCGTCGGGAACTTTTTGAAAAGTCGAGTTGTCTGTCTAGTTATTAGTTAGTTATTTGAGTTTTAGGGCGCCTCGACCAAAATTGTGATCATTTAGCGCCCATAACGTTCATTTAACATGCTAAAATCCTATCGTGTTACTGAGGTGAGTATATGGAGTGGAATCCTATCGCTCTTAGGTATTTAAATATATTACCAGAATGAACAATAGCCGAGTCATCTGCTAGAATGTCGCGATATGTTAAATGTCCGATCCTGTCTCCAAAGAACAACCTTCGCTCCCTTGAAAAGTGTTGGCACGAATAAAGCACATGTCGCACCGTGAGGGCTTCCAGACAGCGGGGACACTCGGGTCTGTCTTTCCCGCAGAGGAGGTATTGGTGAGTAGCGTGTGTGTGGCCGGTTCGTAGTCTACACAAAGTCACCTCGTCACTCCTGGATCTGAGATGGCATGATGACCAGTCCCCAAGTTGTGATTTTAAGAAATGCAGCTTATTGTTGGACTGTGCGTTCCAACTCATCTGCCACTTAGCCTTCAGGTGCGATAAGATTCCAGGGATATTGTCCCTGGATGGAAGTGAGAGAATAGGTGTTGGGAATCTCTGGGCTGCCCATTTAGCTGCGGAATCGGCTCGCTCATTTCCATAAATTCCGACATGGCTCGGTACCCAGCACAGACGAACGCTTTTCCCGTCTCGTTCCAGATTAGTGAGGCGTGTCATAACATCAATCAGTAAACTGTCTGTAGGGTAAAATGCAGTAAGTGCCAAAAGGCTGCTCAGAGAGTCAGACAGTATGACATATGAGACATCTCGTGATACTTCGATGAAGGAGAGCGCTTTAATTATTGCCATCAGTTCACAGGTATACACTGATGCATACACAGGCAGGGTAAAAGATCTAGCGGAAGTGCCGCATACGAAAGCACATCCTGCTCCAGTGCTGGTCTTGGATCCATCAGTAAATATTGGTGTATATCCTTGATATGTTTCCAAGTGCTCCAGTGTTTTCATGCGGAAACGTGTAGATGTTACTTCATCCTTGCGGGTCGCTGTTAGTGATAGGTCAACTATAGGGGAGACCAGATTCCAGGGCGGTACGGCTAGTTCCTGCATGCGCATCACCCGACGAATTCTTACACCACTTTCCTCAAAGAGAGCACGAATTCGGACACAGAACGGCGAAGCTGTCATATTTCTGCCACTGCGGAAGAGTGCCAACATATGTCGCGAGAACACCGCGTCGTAGGTGGGGTGGGTGGGGAACTGGCGTAATCTGCATGCATACCGTAGGCCAAGCATTTCACGTCTCAACGCCAGGGGAGGCTCGTACGACTCTACGAGTAGGCTAGCAATCGGCGTGGTTCTAAACGCCCCCGTGACGGTCCGAAGAGCCGCATGCTGCACCGCATCGAGAGTACGCTTATTGCTCTTGCAGGCACCATCATATACATAGCATGCATAATCCAACTTAGATCGGATGAGTGACCGATATAGCATCATTAGTGTCTTTCGGTCGGAACCGTAGGAGGCCCGTGATATACATTTCAGCAGGTTTAGTGACTTAAAACATTTTTCTTTCAGTGTTTTAAAATGTGGTTTGTACGTCAGACGAGTATCGAACTGCACTCCGAGGAACCTCGCAGTTTGTTGAATGGGGATAGGCGTCCCATACAACTGCGTGTTTAGTGCTTGAGAGCACCGCTTGCGGCAAAAATGCACTGCAACCGTTTTGTCTGTGGAAAAGCGAAATCCGTTTTTCATGCTCCATCTTTGGAGATGGTTTACCCCCAGCTGTAGCCGTCTTGTTAGCGATGGTGTGTTGGAGCCAGATGACCATATCGCGAAGTCATCGACAAATAGCGAACGTCCGATGCTTTGCGGCAGTGCATCCCCAATATCATTTATGACGATAGCGAACAGGGCAACACTTAAAACACTGCCCTGTGGAACACCATTCATTTGATGGAATCGCTCAGAAAGCTCGTATCCTACTCGGACGCGAAAGAAGCGGTCTTTCAGAAATTGCTGAATAAAAATTCCTAAGTTCCCACGGATTCCACATTGCTCCCACGGATCTTAACCTTCAACAAGATTCTATGTCGCCATGCGGAATCATAGGCTGCTTCTATATCAAAGAAAATAGCTCCCACATGTTGTCTACGCTTAAAGGCGAGTCGAATCGCAGTGTCCAGTGTTAAGAGATGGTCAGTTGTACAGCGATGCTTCCTAAATCCGCACTGTCCATTGGCAAAAAAGTCCTGTTCTTCCAGAAACCAGGTGAGTCGTAC
This sequence comes from Ashinkailepas kermadecensis, assembly GCA_034440615.1. NCBI lineage: Eukaryota > Metazoa > Arthropoda > Thecostraca > Neolepadidae > Ashinkailepas > Ashinkailepas kermadecensis. The sequence goes on along the minus strand of JAOTOM010003879.1, from coordinate 175,136 downwards.
GTTCACCATTTTTTATATGAGTTTGCATAGACACGAGGTCAGGGCAATCGGCCGATAGTGCAGCGGGTCTAAGCCGGTCTTTTTTGTTTAAGTATAGGGATCACAATGGCCTCCCGCCAAGAATCCGGAAAGTAGCCTTCCTCCCATATTTTGTTCAGTGTAGACAGAAGTGCTTGAAGCACTCGTACAGGTAGGTGTTTAAACATGTCATTGTGTATTTCGTCAGGTCCCTCTGCTACGCTCTTTAGGCTTCTGATCGCTGAACGTAATTCATGAATACTGAACGGTTGGTTATAACTTAAGTGGTCAGGTGCGGAGAAGTCAATTGGCTTGGCTTCCAATTCGACTTTCCGGCGGAGAAATTGTTGGCAGTAGTTACCGTCTCCACTACGGGCTGCTAGGGCTTGGCCTATTTTCATAGCAACCTCAGTGGGGTGGGTCACGTCAACACCAGCTATGTGTAGTACGGGGAGACGGGCAATTTTTTACTTATCGCGTTATATTGGCCAGCAATACGCTTTATTCGCGACCATACTTGGGTCGTTGGGGTAAATCGGTTAATGGTAGAGACGTATTCTCTCCACGACTTCCTTTTTGCTGCCCGTATAGTACGGCGCGCTAAGGCTCGTGCCTTTTGAAAAGCAATTAAGTGTACCTGGTTGCTATTGTTGTTGAATATTTCTTAAAAGCTCGCTTACGTGCTCGTATGGCGTCACAGCATTCTCTTGACCACCACGGAACTGGAGTGCCACGTGGGGCACCAGAAGTTCGTGGAATGGAAGAGTTGGCCGAGTACAGTAGCATAGAAGTAAATTGTTCCACCGAAGGTGCACCTGCATCAGCGTTGTTTGATAGGCAGGACTCCATATTGTGCTCAAATTCCCCCCAGTCCGCTTTTCTCAGATTCCACCGTTGAGGCCTGCAGCCAAGCATCACGCTGTCATTGTAGTGTATAAAAATTGGAAAATGGTCGCTACCAAGTGCGTCATCAGAAGCCGACCAGGTCATATAGTGCGCCAGAGAAGGGCTTGCAAGACTGAGGTCGATCGCGGAGGTAGAACCAGATGGAAGCGTGAAGTGGGTGGCTGCACCAGTGTTTAAAAGGCAGAGGGCTTCGTCCAGAATAAAACTCTCCACAGCTCGGCCGCGATAATTTATGGATCCGCATCCCCATGCGACGTGGTGAGCATTGAAGTCGCCGAGGAGCAAGACAGGCTGGACCAGTTGGGACCTCAGGCGTCTGAGCTCAACAGACGGTAGCAGCTGCCCAGGAGGAAGATAGATGGAGCATATTGTAATCGTGTGCCGGCGGAAGCAGACAGTTGCAGCAACTGCCTGGAGAGAGGTGTCCAACGCTACATCCTGGTAAGGAGTATTATGGTGAACAGCTAAGAGCACACCTCCGTGCGCAATGGTCTCTGATGCCCTGTTTTTTGTAATAACCGAATAATTTTTAAGATGGAGAGAGGAGTGTATTGGTAACTTTGTCCCTTGGAGACATACGACCATCGGACAGTGCTGGTTTAAAACTGTCTCGAGGTCGGCCATGTTTGTGCGAACCCCTCTGCAGTTCCATTGTAAAATCACAGGCATTAGAATGCTAGTTAAGGGGAGTAAAACAGCTTAAAAGGCGAAGTCGCCGACTAGTGTTGACTTGAGTGCTCAACTAAAATTGGCTGTCGACTCGAGCCTTCGTAGGCCGGGCGTACTCCCCAGAAACCACCCCCAGCGAGGATGTCCGCGGCCGCGACCTCTGCGACCCACTCTCCGGGGTTGATCCCGTCCAGGGCATCACACGTTTCTCAGCACGCGCGCCCACACGCGGCACCGGCGCCTGGGAAGAGTCGGCCAGGGACGCTGGTGGAGGGGCGTCTACCCCGGACGGGTTGCCACCCGGGGCCGGTGCGCGGGACGGGGCCTCCACTCGTCGGCGGGGCGAGGGAGGAGTGTGGAGAGGGTTCGCCCGGGGAGGAGGGGGAGGGCGCATTTTTGGGGGGCTATTCCCCACAGCAGAAGATCCGGACGGAGTCTCCAGGTGCCTTCGCGGCGAAGGAGTGGCTGGTCTGGGAGCGACAGGCTTGTCCGCTCCTTGGCGAGCTGACGCACGTACTCTTTCCATTTCAGCAAGACGCGCTCGTTTCGCATCGCGAGCGCGTCTTTCGGTTTCCTGCATCTGGAGGTTTACGTTCTGGAGTGGCAATGATCTGCCGGTGTTGGCAGCAGGTAACGTTGGTGCAGATATTGAGCTCCGTAAGTCGGCCGGAAGTGGAGGTGATTTTGGCCGGGAGGTGGTAGAAAGGGATCCAGTGCGAGAACTCAGGTCTCGCTCCGGCAACGAGGTGCAAGCGAGTCCGAAAGATCGTAGCAGATCACTGAGTTGGGAGAGAAACTGAGAGGCACTGGCAGGCTCTCGGTGGGTGGCGACATGCTGTGTGTTTTTTACCTTGCTTGCGTAGGACACGCTGGGATGGGTATCCGCATATATTTCTCTCGCCTGCTGAAAAGATATATTTCTTGAGTATTTCAGGGTTGGTATTTCCCTTTCCTTCACATTTACTGGACAGGCCCTGTCAAAGGCCGTGTGCGGTACCTGTCCCTGGCCGCAATTGACGCACCATACGCTTTCAGCTTCACATTTTTCGCTTGTGTGTTCTATCGTGCCGCACCTACCACAGGACGGGCGACCACGGCAGTACTGGGTAGTATGGCCGTATCTCTGGCACCGGAAACACCGCATGGGGTTTGGAATGAATACACGCACCTTCACCTTGACATAGCCTACGTGTATTGCCGAGGGGAGGTCTGTAGAATTAAAAGTCAAAACATTGTTGTTCGTCGCCTGTAGTTCATTTCCTCTCCTCACCTTGATCCTACGCGCTTCAATGACACCGAATTCCGCCAGGCCGTCGACAATGTCAGAGTCCGATACGTCCTTCAAATCGAAACAGTTTATCACACCTTTGGAGTGATTCTTTATCTTATGTGGCTGAACTAAAATAGGTATAGTGACATCCCTCATCCTGCCCTGGTCTCTCACATAGTAAGTAAATTCTGTTGCCTCTAGGGTTTTCTTGGCGTCATCAACGCTCCGAAATTCCACCTCGATTCCTCCATCTCGTAGTTTTTCGCATCTGGCGACGTCTCCAAATCTGTCACACACACGCTTCCGCTCAAAGGGCGAAAGAGCAGACAAACTTTTTCCAGGGTCACTCGATTTCAGTATTAGTATTCGCGGCGATGTCAACCGAGGTTCCGAACTCATACTTAGATCTACATTCCCGCTATGGGAAGCAGTGGTAGTCACAACGCGACGGGGAGAGAGACGTGCAGGGCGGTATGCCTCTGCAGGTGTTGGGTTAGTAGTCTGGCCCCTACGAGAGGGACCAGGAGAGTTTTTTGTGTTTGATGTTGCCATGTAAGTGTGATTTGTTTCGGCTCCTCAGGCGCCCCACCACACAGGGGCCCAACAGGGGGGATCCTGGGCCCCGCGGACGGGAGGACGCCAGGCGCCCGAGGAGCTATACGGGGCAGGCGGCGCCTTCGCCCGGCCGGGAGAGAGAGACTCACCACCCCGACCGGGATCCAGCGCCGCCCACCACTTGACCCCTGCCGGCCAGGCCTGCAGGCACTGGGCCAGGGCCCAGACCTTTAGCCTGAGGCGACATGTCACTTGGCCCGTATGGGGCCCTACGGACCCGCCCGCCCCTCCGGGATATTAGGACCAAAGAGGCGTGTTGGTCCCCCGCCACAACTAGCACCGTGCGACGGGGGACCTCAGCCTCCAGGACTCCGTCAACCCCGGGGGACGGGCCGAAGAGGCGCGACTACCCCGATAAAACTGAACTGGAGGGCAGGACCGGGAAAGTTGTCCTACCTGCTCATGCTAGGGAGAGTTGGTGTTGCAGGGCAAGGTGAAGGACATGGACGTTGAGATGAGATGGGCATTGGAATGGGGGCGTATGGATGGAAGGACGAGTGGGGCACTCTTAGTCTCGCCCCTCGCCGCGGACCGATGGCCTGGTCCGCTGGGTCCTCAGGGCACTCAATCCCCCCACCACGGAAAGGTGGTGCCTCGTCGGGGGGGCTCTGTCTAGTTATATATTGAGGTCAATGACCTAATTATTGATTAATGTTTGAACTAATTTTATATTGAGAAAGTAGTGAAGGAAGTTACTTCTAATTGTTTTGTATTTCTCAAACCATTAAACCATATATATGTTTGCATATTTGGGTCAGAATTTCTCGCTTCGCATCCCCATCGTCGAACATGAATGTATAAAGTTCTGTACACCACTTTGCCACCGACCCTGTTAGTGTGGAGATGAATCCCATGTGTACAGAGTCATAAGAAACCCAATTAATTCAAATGTAGCGAAAATTCGTTGAAATTTTCGACACATCAGCTGTAAAATCAAAACCGCACATATATTTTACAAAATCTTCTTCAACAAAATGTTTCTACATGTTTTATCGCCAGATACCTGATATACATTGTCTTGGCCAAACGACTCGAGAGGGTGAACGGATCATCACTTTCTTCAATAGGGTATCCTATCTCAACCATCGCACCAATCAGCTTACGCTTCCATGGTATTCGACCAATCAGATTTTACAACAACCTATGGTAAAAATAATATAGGATATGTATGGACTGTTGCTACCACAAAACGAAGTGATATCTTCAAATATCTTCCAATCAGAGGCGGATACAGGGGGTGGGGAGCAGTTGTGGCATGTATCCCCTCCGCATGGAAAGGTAGCTCCCCGCCAGGAAGGCTTGAGTGCGCCCACCCACCTTCCGCTCCAGGGATTTCTCAGCCAAAGGCTCATCTCTAGGAGGAAAAGGCGCCACTTCAGCATGCTGGAGTGCACCCCCTCTCCTATTCAACGATTTTCTGTCGAATGCGTCGTTCCGGGGACCTTCGCAGTCGTTCACCTTCCGATGAAATGGTGGTACTCCAGACAAGTGCCGATCCACCTACTGAAATTTCTGGATTGCTACCCTGTTGCAATTTTTCCCAGTTAATACATGCAATTTTGGTAAGCATCTTCATTTACATTAAACATCAATTTTAACACAGTGGGGGCTGCTAATGTTTTCGACAAGATGTGCTACCAAGGAGTTGCGTTATCAGGTTCATCTGCTTCCCTCCATGGAGGGTAAGATGGTACTTGTTGCACCTCTGTCGGGATCGATCGGCTCGCCGTGCCGCCGCAACAATTGCGACCTTGACTCCCCCTTGTCTGGGGGGGGGGGGGTTGATGTGCACCTAGCCCCCTCCTAAGGTTTTCCGCGGACAGTGAAAGAACGGCGCGCTATCACGCACCGAAATTTGGCATACCTTTTCCCACATCAATTTGGCATGTTGTGTGAAAATTGTGAGGTCAGGTCATCTAGGGTCAACGAGTTAGTCAAGGTCGTCAGGTCACCTCCAAAAAAAAGTTCAACCAGTCGTCACGTTTTAACGGATAAGGATATTTGAACGAAACTTTCAGCGTTTGCTTATCTTTAGCGATGAAACAAAACGCTAGAGGTTTTTTCCCGTTTTTTTATGAAAACGTTTTGCATATTTTCCCATTAATGCTAGAATCGAAGATTCAGGCTAAAGTAAGCATTTCGTATGAGGGAAAGTTGGTTTGAAACGCTTTGCGGTCCGCTCTACCCATTAGAAAACGAAAAATTAAAGAAAATTGAAACCTTACAATTTTAAAAATTCAAACAATTAAACAATTAAAATGTTGATTTTTGTGTAGGCAAAGCTTTTAGAGCCATGGTAGATTTCAGCTTTCTCTTCTAATTCCAAATGATTTTTGTTTTTGAAATCTCCCAAAGATGAACGCCCCAGAGCCGAAAATATACTGTCAGTCTTGATTATTCAGACCCCCAGTGACGTCACTTTTTGGGGACGATAAAATGTTGGTGGTGGTTTCAAACCCTACTCGTCGAGCGCTTTCCGATGACACCTCTCTCGTTATCGTGTGACGCTTAGTTTGGAGGGAGATTAGAGGAAGGTATGTATCGACCCCCCGCCCAGAGACGGGAGTGAGGATTTGACCGGAAAGACCGGGTTAAACGCCAGGCGGTCGGTCGGTCTACTTTGCACCCCCGCAGTTCCTATATTTACAAACGGATGGTCAACATTCTTTTCACATATGATTCGCTTGTCAATGTTGGAGCCCTCGAAGACGTTACTAGCATTGCTAATTGTCTGAGAGGGCTTCAGGAACATCTTGTACTAATATCTGGTGGCGGGATCTGTCCAGCAAGAAACAGGAGCGGGGAGTGGTGTGACCTACCTTGACTTGCTTACCATGACCTACTTCTCATCCCTGGAATTTAACGTAATTAGGTCGCACGGGTATGGAAGGGCACTCCTGCCTACCTGTTAATGGGAAGGGGAATTTATTAATTAAAAAAGAAAAAAGAAAAATAAGTGCGAAGCTGTCACAGCATTTCGTTACAAAATCCCTGCTAGTTCATGAGAGGACTGGGCGGACCCCATCCCACTCCCTCGTCTCGGGTGCGCGTGGTAATTAGACAAGTAGTCGCCTCGAGGTCGCTGGGATCGGTAGGGTCGATTGGATTAGGAGGGGGGGGCACCCAGTCGGCTGTGCGCCTTCGGGGCTCTTAGCTTTTCAGTGCGGCGAAAATGATAGACAATGATAGCCACGGCGGCTGTTTCCGGTGTGGAATCAGCTGAGTGTGCGGCGCCCTGCGGTCGGCTCGACCTCCCCCCCTCCCCACAGCACCGTTCTTCAGGCTGACCTCAGCCCCCGACCACATCACCAGTCCGTCACCTTCCACGCCGCCCGAGCAGCCACGCGCCGACCCCAGCCGCAGCTCCAGTCACAGCCGCACGCCCAGCCAACATCGCCGACGGGCAAACAAGCTGCGCGCACCTGTTCGTGGCAATGTATTCACTACCTGAGAGGACCAGTAGCAAATGAGCAGAAATCGCCGTCCACGTCTGCACAACACATCAGTACAGGTACACGAGCCCTGCCGAGCCGGGTGACAGTTCGCGCGCCGCCTCTCCGCCCGCGGCTTCCGGCACAGCCACCAGCATGCCATACCTGCAGCACTGCCACGCCGCACTATATGCACAGGAAGCGATGCACACACACGAACGTCAATTTTCACAGAATCTTCGGCGCTGCAACGCCGAAAATTTCAGTTTGGACGCGACGCGCTGCACTGTGGTTGCTTAACCGCTTTTTGTCAAAACAGGCCTTCGCCAAAATACATCGCCGTCAATTAGCCGGGTCGGTGTTTCGCCAGTCGGGCGGTCGGGAACAGTCTGCGACGCGTTCGTCGGAGCCTGCGCGAGATCGCGACAACAAACCACGTCTGTCGTCCGCGAGCATTGCCGATCTGGATGCGATCGCCGCGCGCGGCGGCTGCTCTTGCGGTCCCAACAGCCGACGGTGTCACCATCCCGCTCGCCCTCGCCGACACGACCGGTTGAAGCTGTTCGGCCACGGCTTGGTCCAGAGAAACTACCGTACTGGGCAATAGGCAATCTAGGCTATTACAACGCATCATCTTCGGTAACACGGAATTTAATGGTCACCGTGTGGGTCAATCTTTATCTTGACAGCATAGAGCTGACGTAGGTATATACGTAGGGCAACCAGGTCAACATGGCTGTTTATATTTGGCATCGGCTTTTGATGTGTTGTCGTAAGGTGGCTCAACTACTCCAATGTTAAAGATTCCTATTACAGCACATTGGGCACCCGTGTCCATGCAACATCCGCACGCGCTAGCGAAATGTAGACGTTAGGATCTATCACCCTCCCCACGCCACCGTTAGAATGCGAGCCGAACAGAAGCGTCCAAGGAAATCGGAACTGTTGAGACAATTGCTGGCCAGATTCCACCGTAAACGGAGGCAAAAACACGCTGACCTGACCTCGAGCCGCATCCAGAGCGACTGATGTGCTTGCTGGTGCCACCTCACGCCAGACAGGCGGGGTGGGGGTCAAGAGAGACATTTTCACTGCGACCTGCCACGCCCTGCGACAATGCCGTCGACCGACTAGGAGTCCCGAGAGTGAGGACTCAGAACCGCAATTGCAAAAGCGTGATGAAACGACAGGCTGCCGCCTCCTGAGCTGAATTCAACCGGTGGTCAACAGGTCTCTCCACAAGGTTCGCCCCACCTAAATTTATCAAACGTCGCCATCTGTGTAACCGGCCTGGTATAATACAGGAAAAATAGGTGATCTGGAGTCAAAATAACATTTTATAACACGAGCCCAACAAGCATGTGCAACCAACATATTTGTTGTTGCAAAATTTAACATGCACATTCAGCTGGGAAATATTTATGGCAACGATGATTGGGAGCGAGTAGTCCGGGGGTAGGATGCTCCTCTACAAACCGAATGGTCGTGGGTTCGGATCCCACCTGTCGCTGCTCTTCGCCCGCGACCGAGCGGCGTGTGAGACCGGCAACGCCACGTGACAAAATACATCGACATGCCGTGAAAACAATCACTTGTGGTAAATGTTGCAGCCGCTAAATATCTTCGATACAACACCAATGGTTGACTGCATCGCATCCACAGGTGTAGAACTGCCGACAGTCAGGAGCCCTAGTCTCACCCATGATGGTAGCCCAACGAAATGGTGCGACACCGGACAGTACCTATATCTCTTCAAGCATCTGGATACTCTTCAAGCATTAACGGCACATAACACGCCCTTCCAGCCACCAACATCGGCCGGGGGAATCCAGTGGCAGCGTATCGCACGTTCGGCCATCCATCTCCATCTGTTGTCAGGCGTCCCATCCAGGCGTCTCCATCTGTGGTCAGGCGTCCCCATCTGTTGTCAGCCGTCCCCATCTGTTGTCAGGCGTCCCCATCTGTTGTCAGGCATACCCATCTGTTGCCAGGCGTCCCTATCTGTTGTCAGGCATACCCATCTGTTGTCAGACGTTCCCATCTGTTGTCAGGCGTCCCCATCTGTTGTCAGGCGTCCCCATCTGTTGCCAGACGTCCCCATCTGTTGTCAGCCGTCCCCATCTGTTGTCAGGCGTCCCCATCTGTTGTCAGGCATACCCATCTGTTGTCAGACGTTCCCATCTGTTGTCAGGCGTCCCATCTGTTGCCAGACGTCCCCATCTGTTGTCAGGCGTCCCTATCTGTTGTCAGGCGTCCCCATCTGTTGTCAGGCGTCCCCATCTGTTGTCAGGCGTCCCCATCTGTTGTCAGACGTCCCCATCTGTTGTCAGACGTCCCCATCTGTTGTCAGGCGTCCCCATCTGTTGTCAGACGTCCCCATCTGTTGTCAGACGTCCCCATCTATTGTCAGGCGTCCCCATCTGTTGTCAGGCGTCCCTATCTGTTGTCAGGCGTCCCCATTTGTTGTCAGGCGTCCCCATTTGTTGTCAGGCGTCCCCATTTGTTGTCAGGCGTCCCTATCTGTTGTCAGCCGTCCCCATCAGTGACCAGACGTCCCCATCATTGATTTCGACTATTTGGGTTTAAGCGCGCGCCGACTACGTCATTTGGCGGCCACATTCCCATCTGTTGCCGGGCTGCCCCATCGGTGACCCTGCCCACCCAGGCGGCTACAGGCAGCTACAGGCAGCTACAGGCAGCTACAGGCAGTTCGATCGGCCATCGGGTGACATGCTGCAATGAGACATGAGCATCTTCGGAGTAATGCCGACTATGACGGTGCGGAAATGAAACGCTTCATACGCCAGTTTGAGCTGTCACGTTCGGGAGCAGACCAGAAATTGAGAAGCGTACAGGGACAAGTGAAGGTACGATAACTCAGAAACTGTCTTGGAGTAATATTTATGGCCGCAATTAGCCCGACTATTTCATTGTCCGGCACGCTTCTGGCTGACGACATTCTTTTACAGACCTTTGAGGGCTATTGCTTCCTAAATAACTTATTTGTTTCCTTTCCAATGCCATCTTCCCAACTGGTGAGCACCTCATTAACTCGAATGCACTTAATGCTCTCTAATTTACTTCACAAAGTGTTGCCGGTGTTTCAGATACAACAATTAAGTGTTTATAGACTTTCCATAGCCTCAACAAACGCCGCAAACTCACAAACACACAGTCCCGCCACAATCAGGCAACAAACACACAGTCCCGCCACACTCGGGCAACACACGCACAGGCCAGCCACACTCAGGCCACAAACACACAGTCCAGCCACACTCGGGCAACACACGCACAGGCCAGCCACACTCAGGCCACAAACACACAGGCCAGCCACACTCAGGCAACTAATACACAGTCCGGCTACACTGAGGCCGCAAACACAAACGCCTGCTACATTCATGCCACAAACACAGTCACGCCAACCTCAGACGCGCACCTGGCTCCACCGTCCCCATCGGACCAACCATTTCCCCACTGTAGTTCCCAGTCGTGGTAGGTGTTGTGAAAAATCCCATTGAGCGGCCACTGCGTCGTAAGCCAGTAGCACATCGCGCCCGTTACACGTGTTACGGCCGTCCGACGTCCGTCTAAAACAACCGAATTGAAAAGTCGGGAATTGCGGACGCTCCGTCCAGTTACGTTCTCGACAGATGTCGGGGGTGCGCTTGTGGCGCAGCTGCAACACATTGCGCCCACAGAAGCTTCACATAAAGTCGAGACAAATCATAATATTGGACGGACGTCAGACGGACCTGAATCTTCGCTCGGAAGTTGCCGCCACACGCCACGTCCGTCCGAAACGGACTTCACGGACGACTTCACGGACGTTTTACGGACATCGCACGTCCGTAAAACCTGACACGGCCGCGGCGTGACAGCAGGCTTCCGCTGGCCTGTGATGCGATGCGAAGTGATGGCCTCTTTTGGTCTGCCTTGCTCGCCGGTCACTTGCGAGCCGTGTGGCCACCCGCGCTGGCATTCGGCGCGGAGTGCCCTCTCGACCGACTCCTCTGCCGCCCTCTCGACCGACCGACCGAGAGGGCCGGCAGACAACTGGTACACAGGGCGAGGCACGCCCGGACGCGGCGACCACCGTCCGTCCGTGCTGGAGCACTGGTCGCACACCGGCGCTCGACTGAAGCCACGCCGGCGGAACGGAACTCCCCGATCCAGTGGTGGTTGGTTATTAGTTCTACGACGTGTCGCCTGTCGTGTCAAATTACTGTCACCAATCTCTCACGCCGACGGGTCACGGGCGAAGAGCGGCGACAGGTGGGACTCGAGTCCATCGTCTTTCGATTGGGAGCCGGACGCCTTGCCCATAGACTACTCGCTCTCACCCAAATGTTGCTACCCTTCGGGACGACACAAAGCGCTTCGCTCAGCATGGGCACCAGACCGCAAGGACGTCCGAAGAACAACAGTTAGCTTCGGATGTCAAAGAACGACGAAGACTGCTGGATGAGTTCGATATGAGTTCGATAATGATGATAATGATGCCAACATGTGTTGGACATTAGTGAGGAAATGTCGGAGGAAGGTAAGTCACAATAGCAAACGCAATATTCCCTCAGTCTGGATAATACTGTCAGCATGGACACACAGTTTTCACGGAGGAATCCATTTCCGAGTTTCTCACTAAAATCGCCTCTCTAGACCTGGCGGTGGCCGAGCAATTTCACACGTTCGTGTCGGTTACCATGGTGACACCGCCGCCGGCCGAAAGGTAGCTGATCAGCGAACACGACACCTCCGTTCCGCACCGCTGCGTTCGCGTAGTCTTGCATTCGACGTAGTCGTGTCTGGGGACGGCGAGCAGGTGATGTTGTCGTGTCTGGGGACGGCGAGCAGGTGACGCAGTCGTGTCTGGGGACGGCGAGCAGGTGATGTTGTCGTGTCTGGGGACGGCGAGCAGGTGATGTAGTCGTGTCTGGGGACGGCGAGCAGGTGACGTAGTCGTGTCTGGGGACGGCGAGCAGGTGACGCAGTCGTGTCTGGGGACGGCGAGCAGGTGACGTAGTCGTGTCTGGGGACGGCGAGCAGGTGACGTAGTCGTGTCTGGGGACGGCGAGCAGGTGATGTAGTCGTGACTGGGGACGGCGAGCAGGTGACGTAGTCGTGTCTGGGGACGGCGAGCAGGTGATGTAGTCGTGTCTGGGGACGGCGAGCAGGTGACGTAGTCGTGTCTGGGGACGGCGAGCAGGTGATGCAGTCGTGTCTGGGGACGGCGAGCAGGTGACGCCTGATCTCTGGGATTTCAGCTCTCGCCAGATGTGGCCCATAATCTGGCCAGACGGAGTGACGATCGCACACCAACTGCAATGGCCAAATGATGGCAGAATGAGACGCAGATCCAGCTTGCAACGGAACCGGCCATCGGACGATGCCAGCAAACCCGTCCGGACGCAATTCAAGTTCGTTTTCTGGTGCCGTTTTCCGCTGACCTGCCGCCGATGCCTTTTGCTCACTCCGACCGCACACGAACCAGACAGATTTCACACAGCTTGATGGACCGCACGCGACGGCGCGATGCAGGTCCACATCGCCGCCTCTCATTGGCTGCCGAGACCGCAGCGCGAGCACTGTCAGCCGACTCAGAACGGGGACAGCGCGAGGTCTGATGCTCAGGGCCGCCACCGCCGCGCGTGAACACAGTCGAGGACATAATCGTACAAGGTAAAATGCGCACTGCTAAGGATCGGTCACCGAAGCCAAGCTAGACCTAAATAGCGAGCAGAATCGTGCCGTCCGACAGACCGGCGAGAAATAAAACGCGAGCACAGCGCCTGATCATCCTCACCCTCCATCCCACCTCACAACGCCAGAGGAGTCCCCAGCCGTCACGCCGGGAGGCCGAGGATCGAGTCTCACGACGTCAACTTCGGCAGCTTGAATTCCCGTCTGATGTAGAAGAGGATGTACGCCTTACACTTGGCCACCTGCTCTTCGTCTGCCCTTCGCACCGTGCTGTCGTTGAAGTGGTACCACGCACCTGCGAAGCAACGAAGACTAGTGTCATCTGACGGCAGTTTTGAAAGTTAAGGTTCCCCAGCACTTCCGCAAGGTGGCAGCACGGATGCTCCGAGACACGCAGGACCGGAATCAGTGAGGCGCTCGGCGGCCGTCACGTCCGTCGGGCCGGTGACGCCATACACATCCAAAACTGTGACGTCACACAAACGATAAGCTGTGTCTTAAGCCCGTCGACTGGTCAGGAATGCAGACACAGGGCGGTGCGGCTGCTCGCACGCCGAGCTACCCAGGTTATTAGACACTGTCCAGGTCAGGTCAGGTTATTAGAGCCGTCGATGTCAGGTCGGGTATTAGACAGCCTGCCAGGTCCACGTCAAATTAGACAGCCGACTTGTTCGGCGAAGTTGACCAGTTCCATCTAACATTTGTCAGATCAGGCAAATTGTTGAATTTAGTCAGGTTAGAGACATATAAAAATGTTATGTTGAGAGGTAATTAGTGGTCCAGTGGGAACTATTGCATGTCTACGATTGCAGAGGAACCTACAAAAACAGTGACGCCAGTGTCCAACAACAGGAAAATTATGACTTGCTCCTCAAGGTACAATGTAATTAAATTCAAATGACAACGTAATTCAAGTGAAATAGCAATGCAGACGTTCAAGCACACTGGCGGATTTTAACGACTTCGCCCGATACATTCCACCCCACGCGGAAGAGATGCCCTGTACCTAGGCCTGCGTTTCGGAGTGTGCCTCCGTCAGCCGCTCGTCAGCCACGTCCCTGTCTGTCTCCAGTTCCGCGGTTACGTCCCTGTCAGTACCGTTTCCCAGTAGCTTCATGGTTAACAAGTAGGGCTGAAAATTAACAAGCGCCCTGGAGGGCCTCTGAAAATTACGCGCACTGGAGGGGGGAGGGGCGGATTCCGCCCCCCACCCCTAAGATATCGGCTCCCATTAAACCTAGAGGACCGAAATTCGCAGGGTGGATGGGTACGGTAGTGAACTCTATTGTGTGCAAATTTCATGAGCTTAGGTCAATATTTTAAAGGTCAAATGAGGTCGCATTTGTCAAAATTTTCCTGTTTTGCGTGGCTTGGCTTGTCATTGTTATGAATCGCTGTGCTTGTGTTTAAATGCTCCAAAATAGGCATCAATGATGTTTTGGACATTACTAATGATACAATGCAGATACTAGACCCAACATTTGACCTCAGGTCACCTATATAGCAGCACTTTATCAGGTCAGTTTCCTGTTCCGGTTACCGGAACCGGGCCGCCCGCCCGACTGCCCGACTGCTCCGTCGGGCAGCTGGGCGCAATCGGCTTCGTGCAGAATGGAGTGAAGTACATGAATAAAGTATGGAAACGCAATGACAAACAGTATAAATGACAAACAGTAGTGCATTTATGACAACATTCCAGTTGATCAAGTTTGGTTCCATTAACGTGTCATGAATTTGACATGACTTGACCTCGGTGACCTAACATGAACTTGAAACTATATAGCATATCAATATACATCAAACAAGTCACTAGTGTTGCCAAGAACACTTCCCTTTTGCCAATATACGGGAAGCGCATCAGCGCCGATTTTTGTGGTCTGGCGCTAGGACTTTTTATTTTATTTTAACGGCCCCTAACTTGAAAAATCTTCGGCCGATTTCCATTTTTCTTGCTTTAAACAACGCGCCGGTCATTTCTAAGCAGGTACGCAGAAACTAGCGTATATCGACCGGTCGAATCTGCAGTTATGTACGAAAAACCGGAGGGGTGGGCGGATTTCGCCCCTCCCCCCTCCAGTGCGCGTGTTAAAACGGAGTGACCATTGTATTGCACTTCGAACACTGCGCATCGCAAGCCGCCAATTCTTGCGAGTACACCACCACCGTCTCCCTTTGACCGACCACTGCTCCTTGCACTTGACAGACTACTACTTCTTGCACTTGACAGACTACTACTCCTTGTACTTGACAGACTACTACTCCTTGCACTTTGGCATTCCCGGAGCATAATAGATGACATGAAAAATGGCGGGGCAGCACATAAGTGGGCCTGCCACTCCACTGGCGGGGCCACCTGGTACGTGTAATCTCACGTCATTTGTAGGCCACCGAACACAGACGATTTCCGTCCGTATTGGTAGAGCCGGCAGACAAGGCACAATGGATCGCTTCACATTTGATACAGAAACACCTCTGTTGGCATGCAGTCCACGGCACCCACCCGGCCAGCGTGGCGGCACGTCCAGCGACTGCCGATGACGGCCCCCCAGGCGGCGCCGTGACGGTAAGCCAACCCAGGCCATACCTTCCTGGAGTAACGCTGCCCGGCCACACCAGCACCCCACAATGGTGTGACGCTGCCCAGCCACACCAGCACCCGACAATGGTGTGACGCTGCCCGGCCACACCAGCACCCGACAATGGTGTGACGCTGCCCGGCCACACCAGCACCCGACAATGGTGTGACGCTGCCCGGCCACACCAGCACCCGACAATGGTGTGACGCTGCCCGGCCACACCAGCACCCGACAATAGAGTGACGCTGCCCGGCCACACCAGCACCCGACAATGGTGTGACGCTGCCCGGCCACACCAGCACCAGCACCCCACAATGGAGTGACGCTGCCCGGCCACACCAGCACCCGACAATGGTGTGACGCTGCCCGGCCACACCAGCACCCGACAATGGTGTGACGCTGCCCGGCCACACCAGCACCAGCACCCGACAATGGTGTGACGCTGCCCGGCCACACCAGCACCCCACAATGGAGTGACGCTGCCCGGCCCCACAAGCACTCGACAATGGTGTGACGCTGCCCGGCCACACCAGCACCCGACAATGGTGTGACGCTACCCGGCCACACCAGCACCCGACAATGGTGTCACGCTGCCCGGCCACACCAGCACCAGCACCCGACAATGGTGTGACGCTGCCCGGCCACACCAGCACCAGCACCCGACAATGGTGTGACGCTGCCCGGCCACACCAGCACCCGACAATGGTGTGACGCTGCCCGGCCACACCAGCACCAGCACCCGACAATGGTGTGACGCTGCCCGGCCACACCAGCACCCGACAATGGTGTGACGCTGGCCGGCCACACCAGCACCAGCACCCGACAATGGTGTGACGCTGCCCGGCCACACCAGCACCCGACAATGGTGTGACGCTGCCCGGCCACACCAGCACCAGACAATGGTGTGACGCTGCCCGGCTACACCAGCACCCGACAATGGTGTGACGCTGCCCGGTCACACCAGCACCAGCACCCGACAATGGTGTGACGCTGCCCGGCCACACCAGCACCAGCACCCGACACCCGACAATGGTGTGACGCTGCCCGGCCACACCAGCACCCGACAATGGTGTGACGCTGCCCGGCCACACCAGCACCAGCACCCGACAATGGTGTGACGCTGCCCGGCCACACCAGCACCCGACAATGATGTGACGCTGCCCGGACACACCAGCACCCAACAATGGTGTGACGCTGCCCGGCCACACCGGCACCAGCACCAGACAATGGTGTGACGCTGCCCGGCCACACCAGCACCCGACAATGATGTGACGCTGCCCGGCCACATCAGCACCAGACAATGGTGTGACGCTGCCCGGCCACACCAGCACCAGCACCCGACAATGGTGTGACGCTGCCCGGCCACACCAGCACCCGACAATGATGTGACGCTGCCCGGCCACAGCAGCACCCAACAATGGTGTGACGCTTCCCGGCCACACCAGCACCCGACAATGGTGTGACGCTGCCCGGCCACACCAGCACCCAACAATGGTGTGACGCTGCCCGGCCACACCAGCACCCGACAATGGTGTGACGCTGCCCGGCCACACCAGCACCCGACAATGATGTGACGCTGCCCGGCCACACCAGCACCCGACAATGGTGTGACGCTGCCCGGCCACACCAGCACCCGACAATGGTGTGACGCTGCCCGGCCACACCAGCACCAGCACCCGACAATGGTGTGTCGCTGCCCGGCCACACCAGCACCCGACAATGGTGTGACGCTGCCCGGCCACACCTGCCGGCCACACCAGCACCCGACAATGGTGTGACGCTGCCCGGCCACACCAGCACCAGCACCCGACAATGGTGTGACGCTGCCCGGCCACACCAGCACCCACCAATGGTGTGACGCTGCCCGGCCACACCAGCACCAGCACCCGACAATGGAGTGACGCTGCCCGGCCACACCAGCACCAGCACCCGACAATGGTGTGACGCTGCCCGGCCACACCAGCACCAGCACCCCACAATGGAGTGACGCTGCCCGGCCACACCAGCACCCCACAATGGTGTGACGCTGCCCGGCCACACCAGCACCAGCACCCGACAATGGTGTGACGCTGCCCGGCCACACCAGCACCCGACAATGGTGTGACGCTGCCCGGCCACACCAGCACCCGACAATGGTGTGACGCTGCCCGGCCACACCAGCACCCGACAATGGTGTGACGCTGCCCGGCCACACCAGCACCAGCACCCGACAATGGTGTGACGCTGCCCGGCCACACCAGTACCCGACAATGGTGTGACGCTGCCCGGCCACACCAGCACCCGACAATGGTGTGACGCTGCCCGACCACACCAGCACCAGCACCCGACAATGGTGTGACGCTGCCCGGCCACACCAGCACCCGACAATGGTGTGACGCTGCCCGGCCACACCAGCACCCGACAGACACACCGACATTGCATCCCGGTGCTTATTGGCCGTCGTGAAACGGGCTTAAGTCGGGCATGCCACACCCACAGGCGACACTTAGCGATGGTAGTGCTGATGGTGGTGGTGAATGTGATTTAGGGACGTCGACCACGTCGGTCACGCTACGCCCTCAGGTGACACTGGGCCATGTGAGCTGCAGAGCGTCACGGCACCGCATTAGCGCCGCCGCCGCACTCGGTGTCACCGCGCGGCCACCACCCGGAAACGGGACACGACCCGTTGATCGATCCCGGCCATGACCCGGACCCCATCACGGCGCGGGGTCGTGGCCGCGCTGGCACCTCCACTAACACTTCACGCATATTGGACTGGCTGAATGGGCATTGTGAGACACGCTCTGCTATCGCATTGAGAGGAGTGTAAAGCCATTGGAATGATGGTGGCGATGTATAGGCTCTTAGCTTCCCATCGACATCTGGGTCATCTCGGTATCACTTGCATGCATGCATGCATTATTTCACTTGCTTCTACGTCGTGCTTGTAAAGTATATCGTCATAGTGCATAATGATAAGGATTACAATTAACACATAGTTCGTTCTCTGTATTTCGTCTACGTTTCGTCTTAGCATAATACATTTTCAAGACAGTATGTGGAGGAAAGTTACTTTGGTGAAATATACAAACTTAATATTTATGAATAGAGTAAGAATTCGCGTGCGTTACGCGAGCGGGCGCTGGAAGTACCGGAAATGTAAATTGCCGGCATTACACTTCAAAGTAGTACGCCACTGGGTGTGGGTGAGGGGGGGGGGGACGACGGGACGCCACTTCGTACAACAAAATTATTTTTCGCGAAAAAAGTTGGTTTTTCAGAGGCGATCTCGTGTAGAAACGGGATAGGGGAGCCATTGCTTAATTGTACCGCAACTTCCAAGCAACGAAAGACAAAGCGACGACAAAGACAGGTGGACTTAGAATAATGCGGTACAACACATGGTGCAAAAAAACTTGATGGAAGGTCATGTAGTAACAATTGACCCGGCAAGATCACCCACTTTCAGGGGTACACTTTTGATACCTTGTCTAGTTCTATAAGTTGTGCATTTGTGGGTTATATCGGAGCGGTGGATTCGAATTCAGCACCGAAAACTACTCGAAAACAAATTGTTGCAAAAGGTCAACTTCGACCATACCAGGTCCCGTGGGCCATTGGCCGATGATAACCTCGAAAGGGTAAAAGCAATGAGGTACACATAGGGGACATGTATTTTTATGTGCTATCTGAAGAGCATGTGATACCATTTATATGCCTAAAAAGGACGATCAATTGCAATTCGACAATTGTTTTCTTTTCTACGAAGGGTTAAAGGCACACATTCAGGGTAATGTCGCAGTCACCTGACCTGATACTTTACGCACGTACAGAAGACAATGCCCTTTACCACACATAATCCGGGGTTGGCGCTATGATTGCTCGGCTAGGAACTCTGAGCATCGAAAGAAACATTAGTTTTTACTTTTCCGTATAGTTTTGCCCCACAACCTGACCTGTGCTCACCAAAGGTATTCTTGGACAAATACCTACATACTGGTATGCAAAACTTCTAGTCATCTTTGAAGCCCTATTTTTGACAGCTCTTGTAAACACACCCTAGAAAAATGACACTTCGAAACCGGTAACCTGACTGACTTTACCCTGTTCGATAATCCTGGGTCATCAGAAGAATTAAAAATTTGCATCAAAAGAGTCGCGATTCAATTGTCAGAATACTTATTCTGAAACCGATTGGCTGGATTCATTGTCAAGCCATCCACTCTTGATCTTTTCACCAGCCACCAGGAGCTATATAGATTATGCCTACCAAGATCAAGATCGAGAATGGTTCCGACATTAGGCACCCACCATTAGTAGCTCGTATCTCCACAAATACATGCGATGACAGCTGTTGAATATACGAAAATTCCGAGGGTAAGGAAACATTGAAAGGCAATTGGTGCCTTCAAACGCATTCCAGGCAGACAACTAAGAAAAAACGTTTTGCGTTTGTTGATTGTTCGTGTTATTTGCAACACGTGGAAAATAGAGGAGACAGACGGACAGTCTGTGAGCCCGTCACCAACGGACAGTCTGTGAGTCCGTCACCCTGGGCGCTGATGGGACGTCAGACTCAGATCTGTGAGTCCGTCACCATGGGCGCTGGTGGGACGCCAGTCTCAGATCTGTGAGCCCGTCACCATGGGCGCTGATGGGACGTCAGTCTCAGATCTGTGAGCCCGTCACCATGGGCGCTGATGGGACGTCAGACTCAGATCTGTGAGTCCGTCACCATGGGCGCTGGTGGGACGCCAGTCTCAGATCTGTGAGCCCGTCACCATGGGCGCTGATGGGACATCAGTCTCAGATCTGTGAGCCCGTCACCCTGGGCGCTGATGGGACATCAGTCTCAGATCTGTGAGCCCGTCACCCTGGGCGCTGATGGGACGTCAGTCTCAGATCTGTGAGTCCGTCACCATGGGCGCTGATGGGACATCAGTCTCAGATCTGTGAGCCCGTCACCATGGGCGCTGATGGGACGTCAGTCTCAGATCTGTGAGTCCGTCACCATGGGCGCTGATGGGACATCAGTCTCAGATCTGTGAGCCCGTCACCATGGGCGCTGATGGGACATCAGTCTCAGATCTGTGAGACCGTCACCCTGGGCGCTGATGGGACATCAGTCTCAGATCTGTGAGCCCGTCACCCTGGGCGCTGATGGGACATCAGTCTCAGATCTGTGAGCCCGTCACCATGGGCGCTGATGGGACATCAGTCTCAGATCTGTGAGCCCGTCACCATGGGCGGTGATGGGACCTCAGTCTCAGATCTGTGAGCCCGTCACCCTGGGCGCTGATGGGACATCAGTCTCAGATCTATGCGCCCGTCACCATGGGCGCTGATGGGACATCAGTCTCAGATCTGTGAGCCCGTCACCATGGGCGGTGATGGGACCTCAGTCTCAGATCTGTGAGCCCGTCACCCTGGGCGCTGATGGGACATCAGTCTCAGATCTGTGAGACCGTCACCCTGGGCGCTGATGGGACATCAGTCTCAGATCTGTGAGCCCGTCACCATGGGCGCTGATGGGACATCAGTCTCAGATCTGTGAGCCCGTCACCATGGGCGGTGATGGGACCTCAGTCTCAGATCTGTGAGCCCGTCACCATGGGCGCTGGTGGGACACCAGTCTCAGATATGTGAGTCCGTCACCATGGGCCAGCGCCCATGGTGATCAGTCTCAGATCTGTGAGCCCGTCACCATGGGCGCTGGTGGGACATCAGTCTCAGATCTGTGAGTCCGCCCGTGTTGCCGCTGTAGATATTGAACACGTCGAATGTCTGGCTTTAGATGTAGAAAACGGACTGCGCACTACATACAATCGTGGTACGAGCCGGATCTGCTGAAAGAAGCATCCAATTCAAGAAGCGGCAGCTTTCTAGATGTTACGCACATAACCATACAAGAATGAGCGAAGACTGCACAGCTGATGTTCGCTTTGGTCCGCCCTGGCATGCTACCGGTGAAGTGCCTCTTGGCATTCGTCCGGCCATGCATGGCTTGAAGATGCCCTCACCCCGTGTTGACTGCAATGCCGGTTAGCTCAATTGAGCTAAGGTAGGCGGAGCAACTGCACCACGCCCACCACGCGGCATCACCACGCCCACAGCTACATCACCACGCCCACGGCCGCGGCATCACCACGCCCACAACCACAGCATCACCACGCCCACAGTCGCGGCATCACCACGCCCACAGCCAAGGTATCACCACGCCAACCACATAATAATCACGCCCACGGTCGCGGCAACACCACGCCCACAGCCAAGGTACGCCACGCCAACGGTCGCGTCATCACCACGCACACGGTCGCGGCATCACCACGTCCACAGCTGCAGAATCACCACGCCCACAGCCACAGCATTACCACGCCCACAGCCACATCATCGCCACGCCCACGGCCGCGCCCGCGACATCACCGACCGGCACCGCTGGCGAAGGCGGTGTAGTGGCGTAATCCATATTGTTTACTGGATGATCCACGTCACATCCCATGCACGATCACGGCTAGTGGCGCCGCCCACACCGTTTCGCCGGCGGGCCGCGGATTGGCAAATATCCCGAGCGGTGCGAGTGCTGAACCCGGGACCTTTGGCACCCAGAGCGCAACACCTTAACCACTCGGCCATTGCCGCCCCTAGCGGCGCAACACTGACCGGCGTGGATGGCGAAGGCGGCGCAACACTGACCGTCGTGGCTGGCGAAGGCGGTGTAGTGTCCGGAGCCGGCGCCGCTGCCGTGGTGCACGATCACGGCGGCCAGGTCGTACAGCTGGCTGCCGGCCGCCGAGCGGCGCGTCTCCGGCAGCCGGCCCAGCAGGTGCGACGTCATGTCCAGCGCGCGCACCGGAAACGCCAGCGGCACGTCCACCTTGGTGCGGTAGTTGTTGCACCAGCGGAACCGCTTCACGTGCACGCACAGCACCTGCCGGCGGCGGCAGCGGCGGTCAGTAGGCTGAACCATGGCACAGGTGACGCCCGCCCGACAACGGCGGGCCGCCGGCGGCGACAGTCCCCGTCAGAGCCTGTCCGGAGAGGCTCTCGACTAGCGACAGTCGCGACAGTTTCAAACGTCACATTGGAAGGGTGTGCAATAGTTGCGTCGCGTGGCATTGATGTCTGCGCGAGCAGCGAACGCTACACAGGTTCTGACGGGGATCAGAACGTTTTCTGACGTGAGGATCGGCGGGCGGAGTGCACCGGCGGCGGCTCGGCGCCGTCTCCGGTGCGCCGCCGCGCCCCGCTCGTTCAGATGTCACGCCGCGCAACAGGCCGGGGTGGGGTGTCGCCATACAGTCTGGTGTGGGGTGTCGCCATACAGTCTGATGTGGGGTGTCGCCATACAGTCTAGGGAGGGGTGTCGCCATATACTCTGGTGTCATACAGTCTGGTCTGTCTGTCGCCATACAGTCTGGTGTGGGGTGTCGCCATACAGTCTGGTGTGGGGTGTCGCCATACAGTCTGGTGTGGGGTGTCGCCATACAGTCTGATGTGGGGTGTCGCCATACAGTCTAGGGAGGGGTGTCGCCATATACTCTGGTGTCATACAGTCTGGTCTGTCTGTCGCCATACAGTCTGGTGTGGGGTGTCGCCATAGAGTCTGGTCTGGGGTGTCGCCATACAGCCTGGTGTGGGATGTCGCCATACAGTCTGTTTTGGGGTGTCGCCATGCAGTCTGGTGTGGGATGTCGCCATACAGTCTGGTGTGGGGTGTCGCCATACAGTCTGGTCTGGGGTGTCGCCATACAGTCTGGTGTGGGGTGTCGCCATACAGTCTGGTGTGGGGTGTCGCCATGCAGTCTGGTGTGGGATGTCGCCATACAGTCTGGTGTGGGGTGTCGCCATACAGTCTGGTGTGGGGTGTCGCCATACAGTCTGGAGTGGTACGTCGCCATACAGTCCGGGGCAGGATATCGCCATACAGTCCGGGGTGGTACGTCGTCATACAGTCCTAGGTGGTATGTCGCCATACAGCCTAGGGTGGTATGCCGCCATACAGTCTGGTGTGGGATGTCGCCATACAGTCTGGTGTGGGATGTCGCCATACAGCCCGCGGCGGGATGTGGGATGCCGGTATTATACGGGGAAGCGGCAACGAGCATGCGTGCGATGCCAATCTCATTCAGGCATATTAACTTGGAGATAATCAGGGCGGGGGTTTCGCAACGTGGAACTGGATGGGGAAAAGCACTAAGGTTGGACCTCGGCTATTTCAAGCTTAATCTGTAACCATGGCAAGTGACACTGCGAGCTGACTGCCATAAAACTGGACACATTAATTCGAAAGCCTGAAAAATAAATCCAGATCCGGGATACTCAGCTGGGAGAGGAAGTTCCGTGGCGGATTATGACATTTCGGGAGATGACGTCATGGGGCTCAACTGCACACTCGGTAGTAATACCCGTTACCATGGCGAGTGCTGTGGTGGCGGGAATCGATACATGCTTGACGAGTGGAATTTCCCAGGACACGCCCTCCCCACTCCCACCCAGGAGAAAAACCGGTCGGTGGTCACGATCAGGTCGATTTTTCCCATGAACAGTAGCCGTCCCATTGCACCCGGTCCACTATGCACACATCAAGCAGATTACGTGGCTAACGTAATCAATGTCGGAAGACCACGAGAAGCCTAGCAAATAGCGCACTTGAAAGCACACATCACGCTTCCACTATCTTCATGTGCGCACGGCCACTCCTCCCGACTCACAATTTCACACCACAGTCACACCAGCAGTCGGCATTCAAAGGGAAAACATGGTAAGACTTCCTTCTATCCCGCGGAGGAGTAAGTAAACTAAACTTGATCAAGACCATCTCCCCTCCACTGTCTTCAGGAACTTAACGCATACGCCCCCCCCCCCCCCCACACACTATGTCGTAAGACACCCCACTCAACGTAAATGTACTTTGACTTAGTTTGCGACACCCCACTCAACGTAAACTCTGACTTAGTTTGCGAAAGCACACTCGCTTTAACACGCGCCCTCGAGGGCCTCTGAAAATTACGCACACTGGAGGGGTGGGGGGGGGGTGATTCCGTCCCCCTAAGATCTCGGCTCCTATTAAAGCTGGAGTAACGAAATTATCAGGGTGGATGGGTACGGTAGTGAAGTCTATTGTGTGCAAATTTCATAACCTTAGGTCAATATCTTCAAGGTCAAATGAGGTCACATATGTCAAAATGTTCTTCTTTTGCGTGGCTTGGCTTGTCATTGTTATGGATCGCTGTGATTGTGTTTAAATGCTCCAAAATGGGCATCAATGATGTTTTGGACATTACTAATGATGCAATACAGACGCTAGACCCGGCATTTGACGTCAGGTCACCTATATAGCAGCACTTTATCAGGTCAGTTACCTGTTCCAGTTACCGGAACCGGGTCGCCCGCCCGACTGCTTCGTCGGGCGGCTCGGCGCAATCGACTTCGCGAAGAAAGGAGTGAAGTACATGAATAAAGTATGGAAACGCTTAGGTACACAATGACAAACAGTAGTTTTCAGGATGTGTAGGGAGTAACATGCAAAGTGACATCAATCGCATGACAGTCATTTGCATTTATGACAACATTCCAGTTGACCAAGTTTGGATCCATTAACCTGTCATGAACTTGACCTGACTTGACCTCGGTGACCTTGAAACTATATAGCATAACAATATACATCAAAGAAGTCGCTAGTGTTGCCAAGAACACTTCCCTTTTGCCAATATACGGGAAGCGCATCAGCGCCGATTTTTGTGGTCTGGCGCTACGAAATGTTGTGACTTTAACGGCCTGTAACTCGAAAAATATTCGGCCGATTTCCGTTTTTCTTGCTTTAAACGACGCGCAGGACATTTCTAAGCAGGTACGCAAAAATGGCGTATATCGACCGGTAAAATCTGGAGTTATGTACGAAAAACCGGAGGGGTGGGCGGATTTCGCCCCCCCCCCCCCCAGTGCGGGTGTTAAAGGTCGCACAAATGGCCTTTATCGTACGACACACATTTAAACTCTCTCTCTGTCTCTCTGTCTCTCTGTCTCTCTCTCTCTCTGTCTCTCTGTCTCTCTGTCTCTCTCTCTGTCTCTCTGTCTCTCTCTCTCTCTCTCTCTCTCTCTCTCTCTCTCTCTCTCTCTCTCTCTCTCTCTCTCTCTCTCTCTCTCTCTCTCTCTCTCTCTCTCTCTCTCTCTCTCTCTCTCTCTCTCTCTCTCTCTCTCTCTCTCTCTCTCTCTCTCTCTCTCTCTCTCTCTCTCTCTCTCTCTCTCTCTCTCTCTCGTCGTACGCTTCAGCGAGTTGAAAACAATGGCACCAGACGACAGACTATAATTATTTAGCATGCCGTGCGTGTGATGTAGCTCTCGTGCATTCACACACTTGTTCAGAGTTCAGGCATGGTCTCGCCACCGCCAAACTTTCGGCCAACACACACCTTGTTGACGTCTTCAGGCATTCTATTTTGGACCGGAAATTAATGCCACTTGTTCGTGCTTCACGAGCCTCCGTTATCTAGGTCCATCTCCTCTCCGGGTCCCCACAAAATGACAAAATGACGTGAACGCTGAACGCTGTTTTAATATATATATATATATTTATATATATATATAAATAAATGAATGGACATACAACATTTGCAGCATGTCATGCTATAACATAGCAGCAAAAAGCGTTGACACATAGACATACAAATGATACAAGCCGGGTCTTGCCATTGTTGTGTGTCGGAGCACCCCCTCCCCGTCCTTTCTGATTATCACCGCGTGAGAATACAGCTCTGCTGCTCACTGCCAATGGCCGATAACGATAGCGTGAGAATACAGCTCTGCTGCTCACTGCCAATGGCCGATAACGATAGCGTGAGAATACAGCTCTGCTGCTCACTGCCAATGGCCGATAACGATAGCGTGAGAATACAGCTCTGCTGCTCTCTGTCCATGGCCGATAATGACAGCGCATGCGTCAAAGAAAACCGCCGTATCGCTACTCCGAACTGCACTGTACACCTATGCGTCTGGCGCATTGGTCAATTCAGATGTGTTGTTTTCGCGCGGCGGCCGGGCCACCAATCCGGGGAGACGACCACACCAGGCCACACCACGACACCAGGCCACACCACGACACCAGGCCACACCACGACACACCACGACACCAGGCCACACCACGACACCAGGCCACACCGCGACACCAGGCCACACCGCGACACCAGGCCACACCGCGACACCAGGCCACACCACGACACCAGGCCACACCACGACACCAGGCCACACCACGACACCAGGTCACACCGCGACACCAGGCCACACCACGACACCAGGCCACACCACGACACCAGGCCACACCACGACACCAGGCCACACCACGACACCAGGCCACACCACGACACCAGGCCACACCACGACACCAGGCCACACCACGACACCAGGCCACACCACGACACCAGGCCACACCACGACACCAGGCCACACCACGACACCAGGCCACACCGTGACACCAGGCCACACCGCGACACCAGGCCACACCACAACACCAGGCCACACCACGACACCAGGCCACACCACAACACCAGGCCACACCACGACACCAGGCCACATCACGACACCAGGCCACACCACGACACCAGGCCACACCACGACACCAGGCCACACCGCGACACCAGGCCACACCACGACACCAGGCCACACCACGACACCAGGCCACACCACGACACCATGCCACACCACGACACCAGTCCACAGGCCACACCACGACACCAGGCCACACCACGACACCAGGCCACACCACGACACCAGGCCACACCACGACGCCAGGCCACACCACGACGCCAGGCCACACCACGACACCAGGCCACACCACGACACCAGGCCACACCACGACACCAGGCCACACCGCGACACCAGGCCACACCGCGACACCAGGCCACACCGCGACACCAGGCCACACCGCGACACCAGGCCACACCGCGACACCAGGCCACACCACGACACCAGGCCACACCACGACACCAGGCCACACCACGACACCAGGCCACACCGCGACACCAGGCCACACCACGACACCAGGCCACACCACGACACCAGGCCACACCACGACACCAGGCCACACCACGACACCAGGCCACACCACGACACCAGGTCACACCGCGACACCAGGCCACACCACGACACCAGGCCACACCACGACACCAGGCCACACCACGACACCAGGCCACACCACGACACAGACATTGGGGATTGGAGGGCCGTGATGTACCAGCCGGCACGTGATACACTCGTGAGAATGGCGTGGCCGCATCACGACACCAGGCCACACCACGACACAGACATTGGGGATTGGAGGGCCGTGATGTACCAGCCGGCACGTGATACACTCGTGAGAATGGCGTGGCCGCATCCACGCTCCGCCAAATGCGACGCGACCAGCGAATGTGCACTGATATGCACTTCATTTCTGTTCAGCATTTCTGTGTCCATTGCCTGGTCAGCACCGAATGGTGGTGATATTTGAAGGTACAAAGGGCGGTCAAGTTCACGGGTCAAGTTTGTTTGTCTTACAAACTGTCTGAAAATGATGAAAATGATCGTGGGATAACTCAAGTACATTCCTGGTTTCGTCCGGGTTCTCTTCGATCACCCCACACAAGGGTCGTTGTTTGACATATCTCACCCTACTTGTGGCATATCATTCGCGGGAAAAAAAGAGTACGTCCAACTGTAAGTATCTAATGTACTTGTACTGCATATTAGAGCCTCTCGGTCACTGAGGTGGAACTGGTGCGCAACGTACGTGCGCACAAGCCTCGATCTGAAGAGTGAAATTACTGCGAAACTTGTTTTCCGTACGCCGATTTCTTATGTTCCCAGCTGGTGCTCTATGTCCCTGAACATAGTATTATCAACGCCCCATTGGACCCGCCACTGATCCTTGCTATTGTGACCATCCCCGATAGATAATTCCATGATCATCTTATATTTCTCACAAAGCCATCAATCGTCAACTAAGCCTGTGTACAAAGTCTTACCAGATGTCCACCTACGATCCGCTCTATAAAGGCCACGCGAGACTCAAGACCCTGCTAACGAACACCGTCGGAGTGTGCGCCAAAACAGCATCACGTCACAAACACGGACCCCGTTCGTCTCTCGCGGCCACGACCAATCGAAGTCTGCAGCGTCGCGCCAGTTTACAGGCGGGTTGGCGAACACGCAGAGGTGGTTAGCGCGCCTGCCCTGCGTAATGCCCTGCCTAAGCGAAAGGTCCGAGTTTATATTTCGCGAGCTGTCGGAAATTTCGCCTTCCGCCCCCCCCCACCAGAGTGAGACGATAAACGCCGGATCGCCCAGCAGCTTCACGCATCGTGAAAAATCTCCTCAGGCGGTCAAAAGCCGACGCCAGATTTACGGTTCAGAAGTACGCGGTCCCTGGAAGTATGTGTTCCCTGGCAGTACATGTTCCATCATGCACATACAGTCACGTTTAAGCTTAGACGTAGCCCCATCTTTTCGCAGAACCGTAACATTTATTTTCATGCCAAGACGATATTAATACCTCAAGTTTCAAGTAGGGTAATACCGCATAAAGCCAAAATTGAAAATGATCTGGCCCAACTGAAGAATTGCTTGCAATAAAAAGTGCTACGGCACACGGCAGTCGTGTTCGCAGACCAGGGCTATTTAGAAGTGAATATTGCCAGCAGTACGGGAGACCTCAATTCATTGATTCACTTACTTCAATCAGTCAGGACATCAACTGAGTACAGAAAAAGCACAACGTAGAGCAGTTTCCATGGCAATGCTTAGCCTCGAGGGCTAGTTAGCAAACGAACGGAAGCAACACTGGCACCACATACACTCTCCGCTTCGTAGAATGCAACCCAACTGAAAATCGTCTGCACCAGGAACCGCACGGTTCGCTGGTCCGGCCAAACGCCCATCCGGCGAACTTCGATGATTTGCGCCGCCGCGATTTTCTCGACTCAACGCCTCCTTTCTTGCTTCACACCTGAGCGTGTCCACTTTCAAAGGGTACTCGCCCGCCTCTGGCCAGCCACGTGGCCAGCTCCGGCAGCTCGCTCCAGCCCGCCGCCTCCACCACAAAGCACCCTCCGCGGCACGCTGAAGACATGTGACGTCTTCACAGCCCGCCGGAGATTCAATTACAAGCTTGTGCAGTACGGCGTCAGTGGGGAGGGAGATAGAGCCGCACGGTGCTAGTGGGGAGCGAGGCAGAGCCACACAGTCCAGCAGAGAGGCAGAGCCACACAGTGTCAGTGGGGAGGAAGGCAGAGCCACTCAGTCCAGCGGGGAGGCAGAGCCACACAGTCCAGCGGGGAGGCAGAGCCGCATAGTGCCGTGAGGACAGGCACCGTGCGCCGACGTGACAAGGACAGGCACCGTGCGCCGACGTGACAAGGACAGGCACCGTGCGCCGACGTGACAAGGACAGGCACCGTGCGCCGACGTGACAAGGACAGGCACCGTGCGCCGACGTGACAAGGACAGGCACCGTGCGCTGACGTGACAAGGACAGGCACCGTGCGCCGACGTGACAAGGACAGGCACCGTGCGCCGACGTGACAAGGACAGGCACCGTGCGCTGACGTGACAAGGACAGGCACCGTGCGCCGACGTGACAAAGACAGGCACCGTGCGCCGACGTGACAAGGACAGGCACCGTGCGCTGACGTGACAAGGACAGGCACCGTGCGCCGACGTGACAAGGACAGGCACCGTGCGCCGACGTGACAAGGACAGGCACCGTGCGCCGACGTGACAAGGACAGGCACCGTGCGCCGACGTGACAAGGACAGGCACCGTGCGCCGACGTGACAAGGACAGGCACCGTGCGCCGACGTGACAAGGACAGGCACCGTGCGCCGACGTGACAAGGACAGGCACCGCGCGCTGACGTGACAAGGACAGGCACCGTGCGCCGACGTGACAAGGACAGGCACCGTGCGCCGACGTGACAAGGACAGGCACCGTGCGCCGACGTGACAAGGACAGGCACCGTGCGCCGACGTGACAAGGACAGGCACCGTGCGCCGACGTGACAAGGACAGGCACCGTGCGCTGACGTGACAAGGACAGGCACCGTGCGCCGACGTGACAAGGACAGGCACCGTGCGCTGACGTGACAAGGACAGGCACCGTGCGCCGACGTGACAAGGACAGGCAACAGAGCCAGCAGCACACCAGCACACCACTCCGCCACACAACACGTCAGCCGGTCGACATGTCCAGTCAGCTGGTGAATGCCTACTGCACAGTCTGCGCAGTGCACTCCCAGACTAAGAGCTCATCACCACACAACACTGTCTTCGTCTGTTGCTGCTCGTCACGACATTCCTGGCCGCTCCCTGGCTTCGAGCTTGCCTAAGGCCACAGTTGCTATCTTTGGGTCTGCGGGACGCGAATTCGTTGGTCAGCACGGCCGGTGACGCCTCTGGATCTAGCGGTGCCACCTCGGCGCCTCACATGCGCGGCGCTTGGCCAGCACGGCCGGTGACGCCTCTGGATCTAGCGGTGCCACCTCGGCGCCCCACATATGCGGCGCTTGGTCAGCACGGCCGGTGACGCCTCTGGATCTACCGGTGCCACCTCGGCGCCTCACATGCGCGGCGCTTGGCCAGCACGGCCGGTGACGCCTCTGGATCTAGCGGTGCCACCTCGGCGCCCCACATGTGCGGCGCTTGGTCAGCACGGCCGGTGACGCCTCTGGATCTACCGGCGCCACCTCGGCGCCTCACATATGCGGCGCTTGGTCAGCACGGCCGGTGACGCCTCTGGATCTACCGGCGCCACCTCGGCGCCTCACATATGCGGCGCTTGGTCAGCACGGTCGGTGACGCCTCTGGATCTACCGGCGCCACCTCGGCGCCTCACATATGCGGCGCTTGGTCAGCACGGTCGGTGACGCCTCTGGATCTACCGGCGCCACCTCGGCGCCTCACATATGCGGCGCTTGGTCAGCACGGCCGGTGACGCCTCTGGATCTACCGGTGCCACCTCGGCGCCTCACATGTGCGGCGCTTGGTCAGCACGGCCGGTGACGCCTCTGGATCTACCGGCGCCACCTCGGCGCCTCACATATGCGGCGCTTGGTCAGCACGGCCGGTGACGCCTCTGGATCTACCGGCGCCACCTCGGCGCCTCACATGCGCGGCGCTTGCACCGCTGACCGCCGCGCCTGCGGTACGAGCTCAGAGTGACCATTGAACAGTTCAGTTTCGAGCGAACACTGCTTACTGAACCGACTGACGCTTCCGATGTTGATCCCTGGCGACTTCTTGCGCTCAGGAGACTTGTACTATGACAAGCCTTGATGTACACATGCATACTTGCACTGTGCATTGACGCCCTGAGCCTATCAGATACGATTAATTTATACATCAAAAGACACATCATCTTCCGGCTTCCCTTCAGTGAACTTCCAATGAGCTTACACAAGGTGGCTCATCATGCAACAGTTCTCCGGCGGCAAGTTTTCCGCAGCTCTCGAAGTGCCAACGATGTTCATTTCCGCTACTCCGCAGAACTAGTGCTAAATTAGCATAGATATATATGACCAAACGAACTATTCGCCGGAACAAATAAGCCATCTGAGGGGAGGGGAGGAGGGAGGGGGAGGACAGATCCCGCCCACGGAGATCTCGAATCTTATCGTACGATTGCTTTGCATTTTGCACGCTATAGCGGAAGTGGACTGACAACCTAATTACACAATCTACATTTTCAATTTCCAGAAATGCATGTGGGCCGACTCAGAAACCCTAATCAGGGGAACATTTCAGCTGTTCAATTATCCACCAGACTCTGCGCTATCCACGATGTGCAAGCACGAGTGCATAAATCATCCCAAAGATTACATTGGAACTAGTTGTAAAGGAAGCTGGCCAGACATGGGACACAACATTGTAATAATAATTACCCGGACGTGTCGGTGCGCCGTTAATCTCCCGGTGAAAATTATGTCATTGAACTGAAGTTGATGCATCGGGTGGTGGGGCAAGGGTTCACGCAACAAGCTGTGCTTAGCTATGGAACCCGGGTACATAAAGCCATCCCAGCAAGAATTCGGACCAAGATTCTAAAAAAAAGAATATAAAACGAAAATTCGAGATAGTTCATATTTAAACAGAATATCATCGCAATGTCATACATGACCCATACCTCGAACAATGAATGCACATTTTACTCCATAAAACGTGTCGAAACGGACACAGGTGAATGTCAGGAGTGGTGAATGGGGCGATATAAATTGCATGGTTCATCTCCCACGTAAATTCCAAATGGCCATGACCAGCCACCCTGGAAGCACGATGGCTAATCACTGATCTAAATAAATGCAAAATGCAGTGTTCCTTGATACTGGAGTTGCACTAGAATATACTTTCATGTTCATGCATGTTACCCCGAAACCTTCCATCAATTTCGATTTCCTGGACACGCCACTGTTTTCTAAACATTATATAATCAAGCGCACAATGACTAAGAGTGAAACAAACAGCCACCTTTCATATATCACTTCACGCAACATAATGCTGAATATATTAATGAAAGACCGGACTTTTTAAGAGACCGCAAATCTGGCAGCATTCCTTGCCGAATGTATGCCTGCACGTGCCCCTGGAAAACCCGAACTTACTGCTTTCGACAGGATCATTGAACGATACTTTATTAAATCACTTGACTAATTCAGAGACCCAGCGGAAACGTCTTGGGAATGGCATGGGAAAAACTACAAGAGTCAGAATCCACTTCATTCATCCCATCACCATATTTGGAACATCCACTCCATTCATTCATTCATTCATTCATTCATCCATCCATCCATCCATCCATCCATCCATCCATCCATCCATCCATCCATCCATCCATCCATCCATCCATCCATCCATCCATCCATCCATCCATCCATCCATCCATCCATCCATCCATCCATCCATCCATCCATCCATCCATTCATCCATCCATCCCAAGATAGGGGACAAGTCGTCTAGGGGTAAGATGCTCGTCTCACAATCGAAAGATTGTGGGTTCGAGTCTCACCTGTCGCTGCTCTTCGCCCGCGACCAATCGGCGTGAGAGACTGGCGACGCTATATGACTCAACAGTCGACGTGTCGTAAAACCAATAACCAACCAACAATCCATCCCAAGGTAAGTTTAAGTGTGCCCAGAATGCGCGGCAGCATGTCAATAAAGGAGGATCCGGGACCATATTTCGCGCTTAGGCTACTTCGCATTTCGGCACGCCGTAAAATGTACCTGCAAATGCGAATTGAGCATTCCGCATTCTGGGCTGAAACGGGTTCCGGAGGCTCATGACCGTTTTATAGAGACAATACAAGCCAATATCGGTAGACTGGTCGAGGACATCGTAGACATCGCAGGCAACGGAACTGTAGAGGATTAAATGGGCGGCCTTCAGGGCATCTTAGCAGGGCTATGGCTGGGCCTGACCATAGCACAACGGTCGGAACCGGGCTTCGGTTCCAAAATTATTGGTATCTGTCACCTCCTGTACGGCCTAAACATAGACCTAGTGCCATCCGAATCGTACTACACACACGGCAGAAGTCCCATTTTCGGCAGCCTTGCACCTTTGTCCAAGCGCCTCCCCCGAGGTCGTCGCCGCAGCGCGCTGTGCGCACGCGATTCCTGTGGCTATCCCGATTGCTCGCGCCCGGCGGACAGAAGACTGCTCGGGTGACGCGAGGCGAGGAGGGCGTGTCACCGGGCCGACGGCAGACGGATCACGTCCGCGAACCTGATCCCGCCGGCGCTGGTCGGCCAGCGTTTCTCTCGTGGCGCGGCGAACACTCCGAAGTTACTGTCATCCTCTGGGTGGGAGCTCGCCCAGGATAAGTCTGCTGTGGTCAGACTTAAGCATACTGCGGGAAGGCTTCACTGGTCCGAGACGTAACCTTGCAATATTGCAAATGGGTCGCGAAGTTAGTTAGGGGGTATGTAGCGCACCCAATCTCTCTCTGATATCTCGAAAACTAACCGACCGCTTTTCTCGAGGAAGACGGCGTCAATTTCCTGTGACGCGATCTGTACTTCAGTAAGCGAACAATCTGGAAACTTTGAGAGGTGGATACCTGAGCAAAAAAGGGAACCTGGATCTTTTCACGATACATGTGTTCCTATATTTCGCAACGGATTTTGCCATATCGAGTCATTCAACAGCGAATGAACGACTTCCAGGTCATATTTGTTCACCTATTGTATATTTCAAACATTGCGCTATCCTGAGGAAGAATGAGGAGTGCTATCCTGAGAGGCAAATTATATAAAATTGCGTACTTTTACTGATCAGCGAATTGAAAAATGGAGCCAATTTCACGGACATCGTGGTGGCCAAATGTCCATATTATGGCACGTCCCATGCTGAATGCGTACGCATCTGGTCTGAAACCATCCAGGAAGGTCACATCCTTCATCAAAATGTCCTTCATAAGCGGAATCTGGAACATCAGGAAAAACGCGCACTGAACTAGCCGAGTTCTAAAGAAATGGCCGTGGTATATCCCTCCCCACAAAATACCTTTATCAGGTGCCGCTCTTAACAGGAAGATTAAGCACTTTTCAAAGACGTTAAAATTTCTGCTCAAATCCTGGGGTATTAGTTGGCTCCTCAGTCTATCGACTTGGATACGAAGTTTGAAAAACAATACTTCGCAACTTTTAACCGTGGCTGGAACCGCCCTGGGTGGGCAAGTTAATTTGAAACGAGCATAAACTCACCAATTAACCATGCACATTATTGTCCACGTCACTGATGCAAAGGCGCCTGAATGAACACACAGATAAAAGCGTGCCTCCTGACCAACTCGTCTGGAGTCACCTCTGACAGAATACTAATTCCAAACTTTGGCAGTCTACCAAGCATCCTGTTTGCCATCACGTGAGGGTACAGAACCTGAATTTCAATGACTACGTGTACCTGCAAAGTCATAACTAACTCCCCATTCCCTCATCCAGGCTTGGATTTATATTTTTGAACCCTGGAGTTGGAGAGGAAACTTTTCGGGCCCCAAAATGCGGGGAGGATGATTTGCGTGATATCAGAAACTCACATGTTGTGCCAAATATGGTTTTCCACCCCAGTCTCCATCTCACTAACTCTGTATCCGCCCCTGACAGGGCATAAGCTTTGAATTTGCAGATGTTGCACGCAAAAACCTAACAATAACTCTTGCCAGGTTGCACAATATCTCACATCAATTCAAGGTAACAGATGAAGGAAGAAAGATTGCCCAATACGCATGCCAAAAACCCGCCTGAATTCCCTCTTGAGTACAATACACTTTCAGAGATCCTTTAAAACGTCCCAAAATCTTTCAAAATGGTTTCTGTACCACAGCACCACCAAATTGCATTAATTCCGGCAGCTAGCCTTCTATCTCCTGCCTATTACCCTACTACCCACCCGGGACGCGTCCCTGATTAGCATATGAACTATGACTCGAGCCACGTAGCCAATGGCCCTTCAACACTGGCTGCACGGCTTGGTGAGGAAAGAGCATGCACTTTCGAAGACACAGAAGGTAGAAGTAGAACATGCTACGACGTGGTGAAGCTAAGGAAGCCTTTCCGAACGTGCCGAACAACGAAGACTGACTCATGAATCCGCCTCCAACCAAAGTACAGTGTTAAATAATTGCCACTATGTGTGAAAAGAATGTTAGGAAACACAGCAAGCTTCAGGACAGTCACCTGAAGTGCTCAGTAGTTACGGACAGAAAACCGCAGAGAAGCACTTTGTGCCCCCTCCCGACAGCGGCAATAGCGGCAACACCGAGGACTTGCCACACTCGAAGTAGAAGCATTAGCCCACTGCGCCGCAGTGGTGGCGCTCGTCAGCGCTCGTCTTATTGCCAAACTGTGAGTGAGCCTCCGACGCAGCGAACACGCGCCCCAGGCAGGCATGCTTCAGATACGGCGCGACCGCAGTCAATCAAGTCATCTAATCCGCACCATTCCAACCACAGTCAACACCAGGAAATAGCACCCATCCGCACCATTCCAACCACAGTCAACACCAGGAAATAGCACCCATCCGCACCATTCCAACCACAGTCAACACCAGGAAATAGCACCCATCCGCACCATTCCAACCACAGTCAACACCAGGAAATAGCACCCAGCCATCTCATCCGCACCATTCCAACAACAACAAAAAAACGCAGCGCAAAAGAAACACCCAGCGAACATCAAGGGCTAAGGGTGACGAAAACAGACAAATCAGGACCATGCCATAAAGCACAACCTTAGACACACATGACACACCTGTACCACTAAGAGCAGCAGCCGGCCACGGTCTAGCACCCCCCGCCCCCATATATTATGATATCTTAGCATGTCTACAAGAGGAACTTCACCCCCCCCCCCACACCCATTCAAGGACGCTCGAATTTAGATAAAGAGGTGCACGCGTGACCCTAAGCAGACGAGTAACTAATAATATTCAATATATCAAACGACAGCGCTGGAAAAAGGCTTGTTCGGGGTGTTGACTTTCATAACACCATCCTCTCCAAGAAATTAATCGCTAATCTTTCGTGCCAAAATTTTGAATGGAATGGTGCTCTTTGAAATGACTGCATTCTTAATGCTCTGAAATACCACAAACTTACTGAGAGGCATAAAAAGCAGTTTCTGGTGTCCGAAATGGAAGGAAAATTACCCTCTTCAACTTCGTTGGCACAAGTTTCCTCTCCAAATCCATGATTCCAAAGCATAATCGGCAACCCGTGACAGGGAGCATCGACCGCGACGGCCGAAGAAGAGTGTGGGTGGCAAAACACGCCCCTGGCACATCCTTACGTTTGGTAGCCGCCGGATCCAGAACTTCTTGGTGGACTTTTGGCGCTGTTTGCATGAGTTGCAGTAATAGAGCTCGGTGTCGGCCAGCTCCTCCACGTCCAGGAACAGGTCCAGACAGTCTGCCGGACGAGGAGACGTCACGGTCGGCCACCAGCGCGCGGCACCGAAATCGACCTGCGGCGTGCCTTCGACGCACAGTGCCTGGTCAGAGCAGAGGCGAGACCAGGCACCACATCCACAGTTCGACACCACGTGCGTCTGCATGTCTGCTGATTCGCTGCACCCGCATGAAGTTTCAGTCTGCACGGACGTCTGGTCTACGCGTGCACTGTCCCCTATTCTCCGTGTGCGCTGTCCTATGGTTTCCGTGTGCACTGCCCCTATCCTCCGATTGCACTGTCCCCTATTCTCCGTATGCACTGTCATCTGGTCTCCGTGTGCAGTGTCCCCTATTCTCCGTGCACGCTGTCCTCTGGTCTCCATTTTCCGGCGAGCCGTTCTCTATGAGAGCGAAATTCACACACGCAACGAGTCGAAATCTCCATTTGCATGTCGTCATGCTCTGACGTTAAGCCATTGTGTATACTTGCATGAAACTGAAATGCTTCCCTCAGAAATTCACCGTGTCTAACAACCTGCATCCGCAATCCTGTTCATCCTGCACTGCCGAACTGTAAATGTGTCTCTGAAGTGGACTAAAAATCCATGCTTGAATGCATATTATAGGCAAGTTATATGCATGTTGCATGCTAATCATGCATGCAATGGTGCATTTATATCATGTGTTACGCAAGTGCTAACGCGTGTTTTAACTAAATAACCTAACGCATGTTTTGGTCGCCATGTTTTGCCGCAGGTCCACGCCGACTGCTGGTGCTGAACTGCCCCGTGAGAAGTCGGCGCTACAGCCGGCCCAGCGTCGCCAGCACGCTCACCTGTCTAACGCGTGCACGGGCACCACGCGACGTCGCCGTCAGCGCAACGTCACCGTAACATCAACGACGGGCACCACGCGACGTCGCCGTCAGCGCACCGTCACCGTAACATCAACGACGGGCACCACGCGACGTCGCCGTCAGCGCAACGTCACCGTAACATCAACGACGGGCACCACGCGACGTCGCCGTCAGCGCAACGTCACCGTAACATCAACGACGGGCACCACGCGACGTCGCCGTCAGCGCAATGTCACCGTAACATCAACGACGGGCACCACGCGACGTCGCCGTCAGCGCACCGTCACCGTAACATCAACGACGGGCACCACGCGACGTCGCCGTCAGCGCACCGTCACCGTAACATCAACGACGGGCACCACGCGACGTCGCCGTCAGCGCACCGTCACCGTAACATCAACGACGGGCACCACGCGACGTCGCCGTCAGCGCACCGTCACCGTAACATCAACGACGGGCACCACGCGACGTCGCCGTCAGCGCAATGTCACCGTAACATCAACGACGGGCACCACGCGACGTCGCCGTCAGCGCAACGTCACCGTAACATCAACGACGGGCACCACGCGACGCCGCCGTCAGCGCAAGGCCACCGACGCGAGCGCCACCACCGGCTGGCCCAGGAGGCCATCCATCACGTGATGCCGCGACCTTGCACGGCGCGACTGTCTCGAGTCCGGAGGATTTATGCCTTTTGGGATGGCGCGCCAATCGTCTCGCGCCGCCCGGCACGCCGGCAGCGATCCGCTCATTGCCTGGCATTATCCGGGGGCCGGCAGGTCAATCCTGACTGCTGATCCGCTGCCGTCCGCTCCGATGTGGTGGTTATCGGCTCTACGACGTGTCGACTGTCGTGTCATGTGTGTTGGCTTAGAAAAGAAATTTCGCCGAATTCTTGCTCAGATAGCTTTATGCACCGGGATCACCATCACCATGCAGACCCAGGGTCAGCACAGTTTCATGCGCGAGCACTGACCCGACGACTAGATCCG
Source organism: Ashinkailepas kermadecensis (assembly GCA_034440615.1). Classification (NCBI taxonomy): domain Eukaryota; kingdom Metazoa; phylum Arthropoda; class Thecostraca; family Neolepadidae; genus Ashinkailepas; species Ashinkailepas kermadecensis. The sequence continues at coordinate 136,215 of JAOTOM010003879.1, read as the reverse complement.
TTAATTCCAGCTTAAAGGCAGGATTTTGAGAGCTTAACGTGTGGTTAACCCGCTCAGTCTCGGTGGTGGCGTCATTTTACCCCCACCCCCCCAAGGTTTTCCGAGGATAGTGAAAAACGGCGCGCGGCAACGCGCCGAAGTTTGGCACACCTTTTCCCACATCAATTTGACATGTTGTGTGAAAATGTTCAGGTCAGGTCATCTACGGTCAACGAGTTATTCAAGGTCAAGTTAGGTCACCTCCAAAAAAAGATCAAGCAGTCGTCACGATTAAACGGATAAAGAAATTTGAATGACACTTTCAGTGCTTGTTTATCTTTATAGATGCAACAAAACGAACCAGAGGATTAAAAAAAAAAAATTATTTTCTGATGACGTATTAGTTTTGCATATCTGCCCATTAGGGCTAAAATCGAAGATTCTGGCTAAAGTAAGTATTTTGGGGCCAAGTTGACGCTTACGCTTCGCGTAAGCGTCAACTTGGCCGCGTAAGCGTCAACTCAAAATAACGCTTCGCGGTCCGCTCTACCCACTAAAAAAGAAAACTTAAAGAAAACTGAAAAAAGAGAAAAATTAAGAGCTTAAAAAGTTCATTTTGTGTGGGCAAAAATGTTAGGGCCATCGTCGATTTCGTCTTCCTTTTCTGATTCAAAATATTTGTTTTAAACCTCCCTAAAATGAACTCCCCAAAGCCGACCACATGTCGGTCGTGATCACATAGACCCACTATTGACCTGAGTTTTGGGGGGTAGTTTCGCGCCCTACTCGTCGAGCGCTTTCCGATGACATCACATTCGTGTTCGTGCAAGGCTTAGTTTGAAAATTAGACGGGGGTATAAAAGGACCCCCCCCCCCCAGACTGGATGTGAGGATCTGGCCGGGAAGACTGGTTAATGCACGGACCGGCCGCCCCGGTACGTTGCCCCCGGCCACGGTTCTTCTGTCCCCGGCCTCATCGGGTCAGTTGTCAACTGACCCAGACTGACCCAGTCAGTTGTCAACTGACACTCCCAGCCGGGGGGCAAATGTGAGCACGTGAAGCGACTCGAGCCCCGTTTTGCCAGGACAGGAGATACCTATGCAGACCAGCACTTTAACCAACTGAGCTATCAGGGCGGTAAATGGCGTTAGCGCACATGCTGTCTCATATGGCGTCGCCAATCTCTCTTGCCGATTGGTTGCGGACGAAGAATGGCGACGGGTGGGACTCGAACCCACAACCTTTCGGTTGGCAGAAGGGTACCTTACCCCTGGACTACTCACCATGGACTACCCCTAGATTACGGCCGCCCCTTTAAGACGAAAAGGCGTTCGGTATGTCCGAGTGCACCCCCACCCCGTCAACGAATTTTTCCGCCGAAAACGCCCCTCCGAGGAAACGTGCCCCTCCGCATAAGAATGTCTGGACTCGCCCCTGCCGCGTGTCGCCCACCCAACAACGCCGTGTCGCCAAAAATAGAGCCGGCGCGGTCGGAAACGGCGCCGTCTCCAGCAGAGCGGTGGCCGTGCGTGCCGGCCGGCCACAGGTGGTCCACAGGTGGTCCACCGGAGCACCAGTTGCCGCGTGGCGCACCAGGCGGGGCGGGCCCATTACGGGGCGGGCCCATTACGGCGCGGGCACGCACGATCGCCCTGTGTGCGAAGACTCGCGACACGCACCGGACGTGGCGCACCAGGCGGGGCGGGCCCATTACGGCGCGGGCACGCACGGTCGCCCTGTGTGCGAAGACTCGCGACACGCACCGGACGTGGCGCACCGGGCGGGGCGGGCCCATTACGGCGCGGGCACGCACGGTCGCCCTGTGTGCGAAGACTCGCGACACGTGGCGCACCAGGCGGGGCCGGCCCATTACGGCGCGGGCACGCATGGTCGCCCTGTGTGCGAAGACTCGCGACACGTGGCGCACCAGGCGGGGCCGGCCCATTACGGCGCGGGCACGCACGATCGCCCTGTGTGCGAAGACTCGCGACACGCACCGGACGCCGACGATGGAATGGCACGAACTGCCGGCGCAGACTTCGTGCGTGACGGTGGTGCACCTGCAGCATCGGTGGTTTGGAAACACAGCATGAGCACTATGTTGGCGTGTGCGAACAAATGGACTATGGACTGATGGATAAGCGCCTTCGGCAGCTCCGACAGATTTTAGAGACCTCGGCTCACGATCGATCCAAACCAGGAAGTAGCTCCGGGCGGCAGCATACAGCCGCCAAACCCATCACACCCCATCATTCTAGTCATCACATACCAAAGAGCGGGGGTCGCGGTAGCTCAGTCGGCAGGGAGTTGGACTTTAAATCGTCAGATCGTGCGTTCGGATCTCACAACCGATGTGATTACCGCGTCCACCCGCGACCAACCGGTGTGAGAGGTCGGCGACACTATGACCGAGCAGTCGGATACGTCGCAGAAGAACCCAAGTACAGTGATAAATTATTCGTGAAATAGGGTGAAATATACCACTTTCTGAGCACTCAGGCGACATCCTTTTCGAAGAAGTATCGACATCCTGTTCCTTGATGCGTGCTTATGAAGACTGCTTTTCCTTTCTAACAGTTTCTCGTTTATAAGTATCATGTCCATACTCTCGATGAAGAATGGTGATATTTCGCATTTCGCAATGCAACTTCAGGTAAAGGGTTACCTATAATGTGATGACACACCATACCAGTTTATGGCGTAGTTATTATTCTCCCTATCTCTAATATAGCTCTTCCTAAATTGTGAATCTAAAAACAAATGATAAAGGTACGATATAACGAATAAGTACCTACACCATTGGCTGAAATTTCAGTCTGAAAGACATCACAAACATTTTAAATAACACTAATTTCATGGCAAATTTCGCCATCCTACTGTGCTCGTTTCGACATCTCACACCTAATGAGAAACCATTATTTTAACCATGCCCAAGTATCACCACCAACAAACCAGAGATTTTATCGGCAATACGGCGATACAGAACCGAAGAGTTCAGCATCCTCCATGCCACCCTGGTTCCATCCAGTGTCACGACCTCGTGCGGCCATTTGCACGATAATTGCGGTGGGCGAGGCCGAGTAGCCAGATGACCCGACCTGACCTCGACCTGACTTCGCATCACGCGGTCGTGATACGACAGCCACAACTCCCGGTCCGCCGGCCTGGCGTCAAATTGTCCGAAAACGCCTCACATTAGAACTTTGAAACTGGCCGCTTTCAGTGGTGTTCCGTCAAATATTGGCTCGACTACCTCCAACGATATCCGACCATTTGGAATCGTGCTGCAGCTGACAAAGGAATCCGGAGTGCCGGCGGCTGTCGGTGGACAGGGGAGGGAGACCATGATTGGGATCATTGAGTCCGCGTTCGCTTTGATTGATTCCGTTGCGTGTTTGTACTTGTATTGTATTACTCGGCTCATGGGCTGTACCTGTAAGTCTGTGATTTATTTATTTATTTAACGACACATGCCCTCCACGTACAGTGGCTATTATGGACACACAGCCTGAAAAGCCATGAAATGGAGACTGTACGAAAAACATGATGATAATGATGATGACCGGGTCACGTGCAAAATACAATTAGTCCAACTTTTGACCGGACCACGTGTGAAATATGCTGTAAAAGAACGAACACAAACCATATCTACAAGGCTCCTCAAATCCATACGATCCAGCCTCAGATGTAGTTAAACATACCTTCTGTCTGCCACTGGCACTACATGGTAACCATGACACGCGGACAATTGGTCAGATCGGACGCAACACACTCGCCTGTGTTTTTGTTTGTTTGTTTTTGTCGTTCCAGTTCTTTGTTGAACGAATCTGTGTGAAAATGAAAATATGTGTGGACATGGATAGAATCATGCCAAACATCCTCTTTGATGCGTGTTTACGGAAGAAGACCTCCATCCGCTTCCACGAAACCCCGTAAAACTGTCAATGGACTCGCAAGGGCATCGCCCCTGCGATGTCAATGGGCTCGCAGGGGAACAGGAAGCACGACTGCCGTCAGCGGTCGGAGGCCAAGGGAGCTCACGTGGTCTCAACAGGTCTCCTGTGGTCTGTACGGGTCCATTGCGATCTGTGTGGGGGTGAGGTTGTATGAGGTGGTGTGTCATGGGGTATGCAGGGGGCTCACGTGGTCTCGACAGGTCTCCTTTGTGATCTGGATGGGTCTCGTGTGGTGTGTTCAGTCCTGAGGTGTGAAGGCAGTTCATGTGGCCCAAACAGGTCACCTGTGATCTGGAGGGGTCTCGTGTGGTGTGTTCAGTCCTGAGGTATGAAGGGAGTTCATGTGGTCCAAACAGGTCACCTGTGAGCTGGACACTGTGATGCGACCATTGCGTTACAGGTCAAGAATGTACCGAACACCAAATTTCCAATTAGTAGTTTGTGTCCTTTTCGATGTGTGCGCCACTGTTCCGTTTGTGTACGCTCATTTTGTCGACATTGATCGGCAGAAGTTCCTTTACAATTGCAGGTAGTTCATCCTTTGTGGCTAACAAATGATACATAGAAACCCATCGTGTAATGTTGCAAGATCGTTAACCTTAATTGTGGTAAGGTAATGTAGCACCAGCGAATCGTTCGTAATTGCTGTAATATGTACAGTTGCGCATGGGTTGGCGGTATTTCATTTGGTGAATGTGGCACCAGGGAGCCGTGTGGCGGCCTTGTTTGGACTGAAGGTCACCTCTGCCGTCGGTCGTTTGCGATCCGTCGTGGTGGGTGTGGTGGGCACCGCCTCGGCTGTTCGTTGCATGGCATCCGCTCTTCGCTGCTGGGCCTGATCAAATGTACAAGCACGTGCAGATGGAGTGCGATTCCGTCTAATCAACTATTCGGCAGCACGTTGTGTTCTGGAGGGGTTTCTTGTCGTGTGGAGGGGTGCCGCCTCGCTACCTCCCCACACAGGAGGTAGCGATGGGTAGCGTAGGTGTGCTCGATGCGCATCCTACAAAGTGTAACGTCCTCCTGTCTGGACCTGCGAAGGCATGACTTCCAAGGTCCTAGATGTGGCTTGATTGCATGCAACTTATTGTTGCTTTCTCTGTCCCATGCTCTTCGCCACTTAGCATGTATGAAATTTGTAATCCTGGAGAAGTGGTCCCTAGTAGGAAGTGGGCATATGCGTGGGCGGGGATTCTGAGCTGCCCACTTCGCCGCAGTGTCCGCGCGCTCGTTTCCCCACACCCCGATGTGGCTTGGGATCCAGCTGCCAGCATAAGCGGACGGTTTTTCCCTCCCTTTCCAACGTAGCAATTCGTATGAGAATTCAAGTAGTAGCGGGTCCGAGGGATGGTTGGTTATTGGTTTTACGACACGTCGACCGTTGAGTCATGTAGCGTCGCCAATCTCTCACGCCGATTGGTCGCGGGCGAAGAGTAGCGACAGGCGAGACTCGAACCCACAATCTTTCGATTGTGAGACGAGCATCTTACCCCTAGACCACTCGTCCCCAGGGTCCGAGGGATAAAATGCAGTCCATGCCAAAAGGCTGCTAAGGGAGTCAGATATAATTCCATATACTGTGTCCTGAGAAACCTCTATAAAAGCCAGTGCCTTCACGATCAGAGCTATATAGTTCAGAGCTATAAACCGAGATATACACAGGCAAACTGAACGAACGCACAACAGTACCGCACACAAAAGCACACCCTGCTCCTGTGGTACTCTTGGAACCATTAATATAAATCCTTGTGTGTAATCGGTAAGAGTCCAGATGTTCAATCGTTCTCGACCGACACAATTCCGACGGGATGTCTCCCTCGTGCATGGCTGACAAGGAAATGTCAATTGGAGGTGAAACCAGGTTACAGGGTGGTATCGGTAGTTTTTGTACTTGTATCATTGGACGCACTCTCGTTTTACTACTTTTGAAAGGGTCTGCATCCGCGTACAGAAAGGTAATGTCTTCGGATTCTGTCCATTGGAAAAAGTGTCAAAATGCGGCGGAAGAAGACTGCGTCGTAAGTGGGGTGCGTGGGAAATTGCCGCAGCCTATACGCATATCGCAGGCCCAACATTTCACGCCACAGTGCCAGCGGCGGTTCATTGGCCTCTGTCTTCAGGCTCGCAGCTGGTGAGGTTCTGAAGGCACCGGTGATAATACGCAGTGATAAGTGGTGCACTGTATCCAAAGTGCGCTTACTGCTGGCGCAAGCGCCATCGTACACATAGCACGAGTAGTCCAGTTTGAAACGGATAAATGACTGGTAAAATATCATCAGGGTTTTACGGTCCGCGCTGTAAGACATTTTAGCAATACATTTCAGTAGGTTGAGAAATTTAAAACATCTTTCTCTAAGTGTGGTGTTTGTATGTCAGACGACTGTCAAATTGTACTCCCAGAAACTTCACGGTTGGTCTCACTGGGATAGGCTCGCCGTACAGCTCAACGTCCAGTTCCTGGGTACATCGTCGGCGGCAGAAATGGATTGCGGCTATATGTCGGTGGATAGCCGGAAGCCATTTTTGATGCTCCAGCTCTGGAGCTTGTTCACTGCAATATGCAGCTGTCGTGTCAGTGTTGAATATTTGAGGCAGAGGACCATATTGCGAAGTATCGACAAAGAGCGATCATCCTTGTTCGGCGCACACTATCGTCAATGCCATTCATCATCATGGCGAACAAAGTCGCACTGAGGACGCTGCCGTGAGACTCCATTGGTTTGTTGCAACCGTTCGGACAGTTCGTGTCCCACCCGCACGCGGAAGAAGCGTTCAGTTAAAAAGTTGCGAATGAAAGTGCCCAGATGGCCGCGGACTCCACACTTTCGAGCTCTCATCAACATTCCAACCAGGACAACAGAATGGCTGCAGTCAAGCGGTTCTGGACAGGATGTCAAATCGCACAACGCTCCCAGTAGTTGTTAGTCTAGCGTCGTAGCTGCCCGTGCGGGTCGGCGCCGTCAATACGCTTGGCGATAGATAGATCCCATCTAATAACCTTTGCCCGACGGACGGGTCACGACCGTGCCTCTCATCCCTGCTCAGCGAGACATCGCGAAGCAGCCGCACAGCAGCGTCCAATAATGAGCCGCACACAGGACCAGACTCATGTGCAGGACACGTGTGCAGGACCAGACTCATGTGCAGGACACGTGTGCAGGACCAGACCCAGGACCAGACTCCTGCACGGGACCAGACTCAGGACCAGACACGTGCCCAGGACCAGACTCAGGACCAGACTCGTGCCCAGGACCAGACTCAGGACCAGACTCGTGCCCAGGACCAGACTCAGGACCAGACTCGTGCCCAGGACCAGACTCAGGACCAGACTCGTGCACGGGACCAGACTCAGGACCAGACTCGTGCCCAGGACCAGACTCAGGACCAGACTCGTGCACGGGACCAGTCTCAGGACCAGACTCGTGTGCACGGGACCAGACTCAGGACCAGACTCGTGTGCACGGGACCAGACTCGTGCACGGGACCAGTCTCAGGACCAGACTCCTGCACGGGACCAGACTCAGGACCAGACACGTGTGCAGGACCAGACCCAGGACCAGACTCGTGCCCAGCACCAGTCAGGACCAGAGTCGTGTGTAAGACCAGACTCAGGACCAGACACGTGAACAATGGGCTTACCCCATCGACAACACCTAACTAAATGCTTGCAACCCACACTGGTGGACCAAACAAAACAACTCCACGGCTCCCAGGCAGTGGAAACAGTGTCCTGACGTTAATATTTTGTAGTGGAGGGAGAGGTTGTTATGTCAAAAAGCCAGCTGATGTTAAGAAAAAGTGTCAAACACAGTTGTTAACTGTGGGTTAACAACAGTGGTAAACATTAACTGTGGGTTCCAGTGTTACAATAATGGTATCACGTTAGGTGTGAGATGTCGAAACGAGTACAGCAGGATGTCGAAGTCACCATGAAAACAATGTTTCCTCAAATAATTGTTAAGTCCTTCAAACCGAGTTTTCAGACAATTGAGTACGTATGATTATACTCGTTTTGCGTGCTTTGAGAGGTACCAAATTTGGGGACATCGATATCAACGATACCGATACAAATACCTATTCTATAAGCCGGTATTGTATAACATAGCACATCATAGGTAATTCCTTTACCTGGAATTGAGCTACAGGATGTTCGGTATCACGATTCCGGATCCGTTATGATGAGCAGAAGTGTGATAATTATGAACTAGATACTGTTAGAAACGAGGCATGAATATTTCACAAACACGCACCAACAAACAAAATGTCGATAAATCTTTGGGAAGGATGTCGATTTAGTGTTCAGTAAGTGGTACATTGGTGGATTCCCACTGCAATTTCAGTATTTCAGGGCGCTGAGTTGAAGAATCATTGAACGAGTAGGCGAGCTCTTTTCCGTGCTCTCGATGATGCAGGTCGCGTTTAATTCACGAAACTCTTCTACCTGCATGGATGGTGTCCCGGCAGCAACCTACCCACCATGGAGCTGGGCCCACAGCAGCCTACCCACCATGGAGCTGGGCCCACAGCAGCCTACCCACCATGGAGCTAGGGCCCACAGCAGCCTACACACCATGGAGCTAGGGCCCACAGCAGCCTACCCACCATGGAGCTAGGGCCCACAGCAGCCTACCCACCATGGAGCTGGGCCCACAGCAGCCTACCCACCATGGAGCTGGGCCCACAGCAGCCTACCCACCATGGAGCTAGGGCCCACAGCAGCCTACACACCATGGAGCTGGGCCCACAGCAGCCTACCCACCATGGAGCTGGGCCCACAGCAGCCTACCCACCATGGAGCTGGGCCCACAGCAGCCTACCCACCATGGAGCTAGGGCCCACAGCAGCCTACCCACCATGGAGCTAGGGCCCACAGCAGCCTACCCACCATGGAGCTGGGCCCACAGCAGCCTACCCACCATGGAGCTGGGCCCACAGCAGCCTACCCACCATGGAGCTAGGGCCCACAGCAGCCTACCCACCATGGAGCTGGGCCCACAGCAGCCTACCCACCATGGAGCTAGGGCCCACAGCAGCCTACCCACCATGGAGCTAGGGCCCACAGCAGCCTACCCACCATGGAGCTAGGGCCCACAGCAGCCTACCCACCATGGAGCTGGGCCCACAGCAGCCTACCCACCATGGAGCTAGGGCCCACACGAGAGGTGCTGGAGGCTGCCTAAGCCAGCTCAGATTATGTTAGGAAAAATCAGATCACGCATCTGGCTGCAATAACGCCGAGGTCAAGTCCTGCACCGACTGGTGACCAATCATCGTCAACGCGCGGAACCTCTGCCTAGAAGTCTGCCTAGAAATCACTCAGGTCGCCCCTGTTACCAGATATGCCATCAGTATTCCGCGAGTTCCTTTACGACGGAGCGGCTTTAAATTGAAAGATTGTCTGTGAAAGCCAATGTGTCATGTATATTCGCCCCCAATTATTGAAGGACATGGGGAGGCAACAGTTCGTGCCGTCAGCCAGCTTCGAACACGCAACCCTCCAGTTGCAAGACGGACGCGCTAACCGCAACACCGCCAACTATCCTACTCCATCCATTCAACGTTCCTCCGTCACCCAATTCAGCATTGAGGAATCGTGGATTCGTTTGCGACGCATACGACCACCACGCCACACAGCGTCGCCGACTTCTCACGCCCATTGGTCGCGGGTCGACTCGGCAATCCCACCGGCCGCTGGATTCGAACCAACGATCCCACGATCAAGAGTCGAGCAGCGTATCGATCGAGCTACCGCGACGCCCATTCGCCACCGCTCGGCCGAGCCGTCGACTGTTGGCCGTCGGACAGCGTCGATGCGACACAGCATCAACAGCACAGCATTCAGACCGGACAGCGGCCGCCTCACCGTTGCTCGTAAACGACAGGTCGTGCGAAATGCTTGGCAAATGGCCCGTCAGGAAGACTAAGATCCAGCACAGAAATGTTGACCTGTGGGAGTGCATGCAATGTGCGTCTGCTTCCGGTTCAGAATGCAGCCTTCACCACGTAGACGGCGTCTTAAAATATGATCACCTGACCTGACCTGATTTGTGTTGGGCGCAGTGTGAAGCAGCTGGACTGGTTACTTTTTGCCTAATTACATGAAGATCACTCGCATCAATATCGGTCACAGGTAGCGTGGTGGTGGCGGTTCTCATTCAACCTACTTCCGTCACCCTATTCAACGCTCCTCATTCACCTCCGTCGAACTGTGCCCCGTTGAGCACCACCGATGCCACACATCATCCCGACCGGATAGTGGCCGCTTCCCAGCTGCTCGTAAACAACGCGCCGTGTCAAATACCTCGCACATTGCCCGGCACGAACACTACGGCCTAGAACAAAAGTTTTGGCCTGCGGGAATGAACAATTCGAGTCCGTTCTCGGTTTAGAGCGCAGCCATCACGACACAGGGACCGCTTTACAATACGAGCACCTGGTTTGTGTTTGACACATATGGTGACACGAAGCAACTGGATTGCCCCCTTTTTGCTAACTGAGACGGCCATCACTTGCATCAACAGCGTTCACAGGTAGCGCACTGACATTTAAACCTCATTCGTGGAGTCGTGCGGCCGGTCACCCTACAACAGAACTTGCACGCTGCACCTCGGCACACAGCAGCAATACCACTCCCGGCAGCCGATAATCACAGTACAGTAACCGAATGAGCAAGCACCCAGGGGCGCGTGCCAGCGACCACGGATATCCGTTTGGAAGCGTATCACGTCCACGAACACAAGGTCGCCTCGGCCGACCAGACGGCGCTTCCGCACATCGGCAGACAGTTACCAGTCGCCAGTAATTGCCTAATGCGCGGCAGCCAGCCGCCAAGTTGGGCGCTGGTCGGATCGACGAAGTTAGACGCAGACAGCAGTTAGTTAGCTAGTTGTTTGGGCTTTGCGGCGCGTCGACCGCTGCGGTCATTTTGCGCGCATAACTCAAGGAGTTAATAAGGTGCGGTTGAGTGTAGTATATCAAGCTTCACGTTGTCGGTGGCCGCCTACCTGACCCAGTTGTGCTGCAGGGTTTGCACGCGGTGTATATCAGCGAGGGGTATATATTGCTGAGAACGACATTGCAGTTAAGAAATGCATCAATCGTCCTGATTGAACAGTGGAAGAGTTGTGTGACAGAATATCACTGGGGAAGCCACCTGGGCAGACCCAAAATGACGTCTACGCTCGTCAGCATACAACTGGGCACCATCAGCACATAGCGAACTGTCAGTGGTGCACGACATCTGGAGCACTGCGGTTTGTCGTCACCGCATAGCAGATACCTGTGGGTGGCGTGAGTATGTCCTATGCGGAGGCGGCACAGCTTCACCTCTTCTTGTCTAGACTTACGGCAGGACGAGCTCCGTGGACCGACGTTGCTATCAGCTTGTTCGTATGCGTCGCATCCCACACTGCCTGCCACTTGTCTAGCATGAAAATAGTCATTTATCGGTAATGTTCCGTCACAGGGAGTGATAATAATCGAGTACATGAGGCACACGCTGCTCGCTTCGCCGCAGCATCCGCCAACTCATTCCCAGAAATTCCCACATGGCTAGAGAGCCAACACAGAATCGCCCGTCTTCCTACGCGTTTCACATTGCTAAAAAGGCTCAGGATATCCCACAGAAGACAACTAAAAGAATCAGAGAATGTAACGTGTCGATTACCATCCGACACCTCGCTATAACATAGAGCTTTCATAATGGCGACAGGTTCCGACGAGTACACCGATGCGTACGCCGGGAGGGAAAACGAGCGCGCGACAAAGCCGCAAACAAAAGTGCTGCCCACACCATAGACATAGACATTTATTAGAACCTTCCACAACACATTCGTGGCTATTACGATTCCTCGTCTTGTAGATAAAACGATAAGAGTAGGAAAAATTTTGTTAAAACACTGCGATGACAACCATTCCAAATTCACATTCTCACCAGTCTCACATAACACCAGGCAATAACTAACTCATGCCAAACATATCCATCAAGATGGCCTGATATGCCGTTTCAGCGCCGCACCAAACCGTGACACTGGCAGTTCTCTCAGGTCCTGAGGTAATACGTTATAAAGAGCAGCTGCTCTCACTTGGAACCGCCTTTTTCGCATTTCCGTTCTAGATCTGGGCAGGTAGAGATCGCTAGCATGTTTAGATACTGACTGCCTCTGGCTGACCTGGCCTACAGTATGAAAGGTCAGAGCGAGCTGTTCCGGCTCTCCAAAGCGACGAAGCTTGTGCAGGACAGTTAGACAGTGATAGTTAGCCAACTCACTCGCTGTCAGCGACCCCAGTATCACCAACAGGTCTGAAACGTGGTCAAATTTCCTGCGTCCGAAGATTACTTTAGCCGCAAAATTTAGAATTGTTTGGATTCGGGAAATGTTTTGGAGAGTACCGCTGCCATATATGGAAATACAGTAGCGAACCTGGGAAATCACCAGGGCAGTGACCAGCGTTGTAATGACGCCCGTCGGGAGGTTGTGCCTCAGATGTGATAGACCACATATAATTCCAAAACAGCGCCTAGTGATGAGGGAGACATGAGAGTTCCAGGAGAGGTTGCAATCGAACATGAGACCAAGATTCTTTGCTTCTGAGCACGTGTGGAGGATTTGATCGCGGAAGTTCACTGTGATGTCCGAAATGTTGCGTAAATTTTGCTGGCTGCCCAACAGAAGTAGCTGGGTTTTATCAGCATTCACTTTCAACCCATTCGCGCAAAACCAGATGTCGAGAGAGGCTAAGACGTGTTCGAGATGTGTTTTCAGAGATGAAATCTCGGATTTTTTGCCGCTAACTAAAATTTGGGTGTCATCAGCGTACTGCACAACCACAGCATCCTCAACGAAGAGGCTGAGGTCGTTGGCAAAGAGGCTGTAAAGGAGAGGGCCGAGACAAGAGCCTTGACAAATTCCTATGTTGTTTTGGAGCATAGAAGATGTTTTGGTAGTGCCTAATCTGCCTGTGATTCTTACGCTTTGGGTATGATCCTTTAGATAAGCCGAAAACCAAGAAGTATCGATACCATGAGCGCCCAATTTTGAGAGTAATTTGGCATGGTCTATCACATCGAAACACTTACTCAAATCGAGCAGGCATAGGAGAGATATATCCCCACGGTCATTGGCGGATAGGATGTGGTCAGTTATGGTTATCAGCGCGGTTTCAGTGGAGTGGCGGGGACGGAAACCATGCTGATTGGGAGCTAGGAGGTGGTTGCGGGACAGGTAGCCGTAGAGTTGCTGATGAACAGCCCGCTCAACAATTTTGGCAATCGTTGGAACCAAAGAGATAGGACGGTAGGAGGATGCTTTGGAAGGGTCGCCAGACTTGAAGATCGGAAGTACTAGGGAATGTTTCCAGGAGTTAGGAACGTCAGCGTTGGATAGGCAGGAGTTGACCATGTGAAGATATATCTCCCCTAAAACCTCAAAAGTCAGCCAAACAATGCGTGTGGAGATTCCGTCAGGTCCGGGAGAAGAGGATCCATTCATCCCGAAAACAATGGTTCGCAATTCGAACAGCGTCAAAGGTACAAGTGAAAACGCACAAGCACCCACCCTGGGGAGGCGACATACGACATACGACACCTGCCCAGCTATCTCAGCTGCTACCCGAGGACCCACCCCAACGAAGTAAGCATTCAATTCGTCAGGCGACGCAGAAGGGATGACACGTTTACTTTTGTTGCGAGCGACTGTAGTTTCAATGTTTTTCCAAGTAGAATTGGCCCCCCCCTCAAAGATACGCCTTTCTATGTCCGATCTGGTATCACTTCTGACGGCCGAACGAACAGCACTATTCAAATGCTTATATAACGCAGAGTTATGGCCTCCCACTGCCAGAGCTTCCCTGCGTCGGCTCATGAGATCTCTGGTATCTTCTGAGACCGCTGGGGCAGTTGGGTTTCTAATCTTAACCGAGCGAACGGGGGCATCGCGTCCAAAACCGGCAAAAAAATGGCCAAAAAATATTCCCATTGTTCAGAAACACTCGCGGATAGACAAACATCGCTCCAATCCTGTGACAGCAGATCATTATGAAAGTGTTGCACGTCAATGCGGCGGAGACAACGGGTTCGAACAGTAACAGCAGACGGTCGCCACTTTGGTATTGAGAGATAGCCACGCACGAATTTGTGAGGACTAAAGTGACAAAATTTTGTCCCGCAGCGGGTGACAAGATCGGCGTGATTGACAACCAAAATATCTAACAGAGAACCGGTCGCGTAAGTACAGTCAGTAACGCATTGATGCAGGCCGAAATCATTCAAAAACTCACCGAGATGCTTCCTGGCGCAATCACTGACCGGCTTTAAAAAATCAGAGTTCAAATCGCCTATCACCACTATCTTCACTCCAGGAAAATCAATCAAAATGCGCTGATACTGAGCTTCTAAATCAGCAAAGTCCGCGCTGATATCTGCCACACCCCGGCGCGGCGGCCGGTACACTACTGCGACAATCAGCTGGCGCCTACCGTCCGGTTTAATCAGGGTCCATAGGGTCTCGAGGCGGCTGTTGGCAGGTCGTTTCCCCTGTAGCTGGCTTGATGGTGGTGGTATCAAAACCATCTCGGACCACCAACGCCACTCCGCCGTACCCGCTGCCATCCGGCCGGTCGGATCGGTACAAAGTATAACCCATCATCACCAGCAGTCAACTAGGTGTTGAAGGGCGTAGCCAGGTCTCGCCAATTCCAAACACGTCAAAACTGTGTCGATGAAGCTCGTTGGTAAGCTCCAGTAATTTGGGTTTCAGCGATTGTACATTTACAAACCCAATCAGAAGGGTGGTGTTCGCTGGCCGCTTACTCCACCTGAAGCCGCCTCTGCTACCACGACGCCGCGTACCACGGCCGCCGCGGCTACCCCGCTTAGTGCCGCCGCTGCGTTGACCGGTCCGACCCGACCCGGCGTCAGATGACACGGGGTGGGCGGGGCCACGAGTCGGCGACCGACCGGAACGATCGGCCCGGGGCGCGGACGATCCAAGGTCACGCATGGGGCCAGGTACCCAGGGCGATGCATGACAGTGATTGATGGCTGGAGAAACAACCAAAACGACGATTTTGAGAATAGCTAGGGGTGCGATCAGCTTGGCGATGTCCCGGTGGACGATGGGGTGAAAGATTTGCATGATGACTCCCCAGGGCACGCTGAGTCCAGAAGAAAATGGAGGCGGAGTTGCAGCTCACCTCAATCTTGATCTAGGGGTTCTCGGACAAGCACCATAAACTCAATAAAATGCCAGTTGCCACTTGCCAATGCCAGTAGTCCAGTTGCCCACTCACTCAATCACACGGTACTCAATTACTCCGTACAGTCACACTAAAAGGCGCGCGGTAGATAAAATATGGTTAGGACGGACGGAGCGCCGCGGCCGCGCAGCCTGTCACTGGCGCGCGGCAGCAGGCAGCCTGTCACTGGCAACCATCCTCTGTTCGAGAGCCGTCAGTATATGCTGCCACCAAATCCTGGAATGTTTCAATATATGCGAAAGCCAATGCGCGAAAAATTCTGCCGAAGGGACATCGGCTTTTCTGATTTTCGCGAGATATACATCTACCTCCGGTGGAATCAGTTCCAATGGGGGTCTGCATGTCCTGGACTCTCCGAATTCCTTCAAGTTTAACTCGACTTTCTTGTAGCCTATTGGCGCATTGAGTGCACAGGTCATGTCACCAGAAGCTTTCGAATTCGCACACCGAACGGGGCGACATTCAGATTTCGTTCCCCTGAAAAAAAGAGTCGATAGTCGACGCGAATAGACATGCGAGTAAGCCGGATGATCAGGCAACTGGTGAAGCTTGCATCCGTATCGCGCACCCAACCTTTCTCTGCGCAGACAGAGAGGTGGTTCGTGTGCTTCTGCTAGAAGGCTCACGGTGGGTGACGTGCGAAATGCTCCGGCCGCGATGCGCATAGCGGTGTGATGAACAGTGTCCAATGTTCGTGTGGCGGAATTGCGTGATCCGTCGTAGATAAAACAGGCGTAGTCTAGTTTGGCGTGTATCAATGAGCGATACAGCAGAATCATGGAATCTCTGTGAGCTCCATAGCTAGTGCGAGAAATACACTTCAATATGCTGAGTGATTTAAAACACTTGCCGCAGTGTTTTAAAATGGTCTGTATAACTAAGACATCAATCAAAAGTCACTACAGGAAACTTCACCGCAGGTGGCACCGGTATTTCGTTCCCAAACAAACTGAGGAAGATTTCCGCACAGTTACGCCGGCGGTAGAAATGCATTGGGGTTGTCTTTTGTGTTGAAAAACGGAATCAATTCATTACACCCCACCTTTCGATTTTTTAGACGTCAACTGGAAACGCTTCGACATGACATAGCCAAGCTCTGCTACACCAGATGGCAAGATCGTCTACAAAGATAGGTCGACCAAGTTATGATGGAAGTACGTCTCAGAAGAAAAAGAACCTTGGGTTCTTTTACGACGCATTCAACCGCTAGGCCATACGAGTATAGCGTCGCCAACCTCTCACGCCGATTGGTCGCGGGTGGACTCGGTAATGCCGTCGGTTGCAAGATTCGAACCCGCAATCTTGCGATCAAGAGTCCGACGCTCTACCAACTGAGCTACCGCGACCCCCTGGAAGTACGTCTCAAACATCGTTGATTATTACCGCAAAACTCAACTACACTCAGAACACTTCCCTGTAGCACGCCGTTCACCTGTGGATATATTCTGGATAGCTGGTGGCCAACGAGAATACGAAAATGTCGATCGGCCAGACAATTCTGGATGAAGATCCTCCATTGATCCCAAACACCGTATCTATGTACTTTTGTAATAATACCTCGGCGCCAAGTCGAGTCATATGCTGCTTCTATGTAAAAATAGAAGAAAAAAAAGAAAGAAAAAAGATAGCGCCGACGTGCCGTTTATGCCCAAATTGCCCGGCTTTAACACTGGTATCACTCCTGCTTCTCGCCAGGCTACCGGCAAGTCACCTTGTTGCCAGAGATGTTTGAATATGTTTAAAGTGTTTCGGTCGCACATGGCGGGAGATCCTTTATCATTTCGTTATGAATGTTGTTTGGGCCTTCGCACACTTCGGAGCTTCGCCACGGCGGAAGTCAGTTCGGCCATTGTGAATGGTTGGCTACACGATATGTTGTCAGTCGTGGCAAAGTAAACAGGAGACGCAGCGCGACCTATGACGCAAGAACTGCGGATCCCAATTGCTACCTCGGCTACGTTCCGACAAGGAGCGGGTAATTTCGTTGGCAACATCGATGGTTCTGGTCACGTCCCTGTTACCAATGCGTAGCACGGGTGTAGGAACGGATGATTGCTGGCCTGCTACGTGTTTTATTCTGGACCACACTTGTGTAGTCCGGAAATGCTTGTTATTTGGCCCACATATTATCGCCATGATAGCTGTTTTGCTGACCGTACAGTACGTCGTGCAAGAGCCCAGCTGGCACTCAGAAATGTTTCCAATGTTACTATTTTCACTGAATTTACTATATAGCCGCTTCCTTGCGCAGAGGGCGTCTCCGCATTCCTCCATCCATCACGGGACTGGGATACGCCGGGGAGCACCGGAGGTGCGAAATATGCATGCGGGTGCAGAATGCAGCAGTGCTGTTAATTGTTCTACACATTGTGGTTTATCCTGCCCATCAGCAGAGCAAGCTGTTTCTATCTGTGCTGTATAATCAGTCCGGCTTGCTTACGAATATTTCATCGCCGCAGCATCTGTCAAGGACCGGACTGCTACGTTATTTCAGCCATGTTAGGAAATAGTCGTTTCCCTGAGGGTTAGTGCCCACCGACGAATTAAAATATTCCACAAGCTGACTATAGATACTCGGGTCCAACACAGAAGTCTGTCCAGATGTCATACTAAAGACGTTCTGGTGCCTGTGTTTAAGATACACGACGACTCCTCGTATAAGAACTGCTCCGTAAGACGTCCACGTCCGTAGACATCTTCACATCCCCAAACGGTATGTGAATTAAAGTCGCCCAAAATTAAAACCGGTTTGGGGAGCTAAGAACATAAAAGTTTCAGCTTAATAGATGGAAATAAAGTCCCAGGAGGCAGGCAAGCGCGCTGCATAAAGAGATCATCTGTCAGCCAAAGTGCACCCTGGCAGCGACGGCTTGGAGATGCGTTCACGCCTAGTGGTGGCGAGGGAACAATATTGCGGATGACTAGTAGCACTTCACCATGAGAAACAGTGACAGATACTACTTAGAGGGCTCACCGCCACTAGGTCAGAGGGACTGACCCCAGACACCCCCCCCCCCTCCCTCCGCCCACTCGAAACTGACACGCTGACTGTGCCGCCGAGGCCACCGGTCCGATGGAAGTCGACCTGCCACCGGGTGACCGGAAAGGTCAATGTCCCAGTCAGGCGGGAGTCGCGGCGACCATCGATTGGTGGGCGACTGACTGCGACTGTCCGGCCTGCGACTACACCAGAGAACAGGTGGAAGCTCAACCGCCGGGTGAGGGGCGGGGTCGCGGCCGTTCGGGAGTGGATCATGCTGGTCTAGGGAGAGAATGACCCAGGCTCACCAGTCAGAGAGCGGACCACGGCAAGCACGGGCAACGGTAGCGGTATGAAGGGACGGCCAGGTGTATGTGTGGGGGACGGACAGGTGTTTGTGGTGTGCCAATCAGGTGGGGGGGGCGTCAGGCGTGTGGGGTGCCAGTCAGGTATGTATATGGGAATCAGATGGGGGGGGGAAGGGTGCCAGTTAAGTCTGTGCGTGTGGGGTGTCAGTCAAGTGAGTGTTGAGGCTCAGGTATGGTGGGTGCAACTCAAGTGTGTGCGGGGTCAGTGGTCAGGTGTGTGTGGGGGGTGTCAGTGGTCAGGTGTGTGGGGGGCAGTGATCACGTGTGTGTGTGGGGGGCAGTGGTCAGGGTGCGTGCGTGCGTGCGTGGTGCGTGCGTGCGTGCGTGCGTGCGTGCGTGCGTGCGTGCGTGCGTGCGTGCGTGCGTGCGTGCGTGCGTGCGTGCGTGCGTGCGTGCGCGCGCGCGTGCGCGCGCGCGCGGGGTCAGTGGTCAGGTGTGTGCGGGTGGCAGCGGTCAGGTGTGTGGGCAGTGGTCAGGTGTGGGGGAGGGGGCAGTGGTCAGGTGTTGGAGTCAGTGAGATATGTGTCAGGTGACAGTCAGGTTGGTTATTTGAGCTTTGGGGCGCATCAATTGCGATGGTCACACACTGCCCACAACCACGATAGATGAACAACGTTAGTTCTGCCAACAGAAATACACTAAACTTCAGAGTGCAGGCAGGACATTCAAAACCTTTCCTGCTACATGTCAGTGGAAGCTGTAATTCGCTCTGAGTTCACATCTGAACGAAACCGAAAGCGTCATCCCGAAGGAAGCACGAACGAATTGCTATCCAGAGTATCGTGGAGTGCAAATGAGTGCATTGTGCACTGTGCACGAGTTCAAAAAGGCGCTTTCGGGTCGTCAGCGAGCCGAGCACAGGACACCAAAGCGTGACGTACTGACAGCGGTGCATGGCATCGAGGGCAGCTCAGCCTGTCCTCCCCACAACGCACATAACGGTGTCCGGCATATGTGCACGCCAACCGTAGACGGCCGAGGACGACCTCGTCCGGCCTCGCGCTACGGTGGGACGACACCCACTCCTCCAACACAGTCTGATCGCTCTCAGTTTGTTATCAGGCAAAATGTTCAGCTACGCTGCCCTTCGTAAGAGCACTTGTTCTAACAGAACAGTAATGGTTCCTCGCAGGGAGTGACATAGAACGTAGGTTCGGCGCCTGGACTGGTTGTGTCGCAGCAGCGTCCGCAGCCTCGTTTCCGACGGTGCCCACGTGGCTCAGAATCAAACGGGACAAAGTGCGCGTGCGTGCGTGCGTGCGTGCGTGCGTGCGTGCGTGTGCGCGTGTGTGTGTGCGTGCGCGTGTGTGCGTGTCCATCACTGCAGGTTGGCAACGGGCAGGTGGAGTGGCAGGGGCCGGGACTTACCGGCCAGTGAGCAGACGGCGGGTGGCTGGCCGTCCTTGGTCTTGCGCTGGTGCACAAACCGGTCGGGGATGTCCAGCGACAGGTCCAGGAACGGGTCGTGCTTCTTCGACTCGGTTCGGCAGATCAGACAGGTCACCTGGAGCACAGCGCGGCAGGTCAGGTCAGCGAGCGCGACACCCGAGTCACCAGAGGTCGCACCAGGTCATCCAGAACACCAGGTCAGCAAGACCACCGGGTCAGCAAGACCACCAGGTCAGCCAGACCACCTGGGGTATGGTTGGACGTACGTCGGCAGGCGAGTGGACAGCCCAGCCGGAAGTATGCAGATAAAAAAGATGCAAGAAAATTAATGGACTTCCCTAATTTGGCTACTAATTTGAGAAGCCCACGGGCGAAATAGTTGCATTTCTAGACTTTCTAATGCATCATACGTATTATAATGCATAATATTGATAAACTGAAGCATGACAATATCACTTCACATTAAGATTATCTACTATATAAAGGGCGAGTTTTGTTTGGATCTCTCTCCTGATTGGTTTGGACCAATCGCTTTGGACCAATCAGCGTCGAGTATTCCTGTGACGTCACAACAATATCCGATGTCCGCGATGACTCATATCAATACTACCTCAGTCGCCGTGTGACAGTGGTGGCGAGTGCATGTGTCCGTCCGCGAAGTGATGCGACAATGTTAAAACGACAGAAACCAATGCCTAAGGATGATACACCATCTGCGAAACGTAACAGGGCTCATCGCGAACGCGAGACTGCTGAGCAACGAGAACAGCGTTTGACTGAGAGACGAGAGGCAGGCTATATTGCGTAAAAAAGAAACACCACAGCAACACAATGGACAAGTTTCACGTAATGGGTATTTTGTTGCAACAAAACGTATGTAATATTTCGTATACAAAACTGAAGTATTTTGCTCATCGGAGGTGCATTTCCTACTTAATTAAATGATTTCAGTTAAGTGTTGTCTTCGATTAAAAAACCTACCCGTAGTGATGACGTCAGATATGTCGAGCCTCGAAGCGGCCAGGCCGAAGACGCAGTGAAGTCTGGACCGGGTATTTCTACGCCAAGTTTTTCAACCGAATCACGTCATGGAGGACAACGTGAGTGCTTGTGGCACCAAACTGAACGATTCTCAAGAAAATATGAAGCTTGATAAGGTAGATAATTTATTATGGTGGTAATGCAACAGCTAACCTTTCTCTTTCAAATCCAGGGCATTGTGGTGTCGTGTAAACGAACAGCAAAAGCTTGCTTACAAAGCAAAAGTAAAATGTGTGAAATGATGGGAAGGGCCACCGCATAAACTATATGTGCTTTAGCTGTACACCATGGCTTCCCCTCCAGTGAAAGAGAAGCTGTTTATACATTCAAATTTCTTTTATATTTTTATTCCACAATATTCCATGCTATTTTTACCGCGATGCTGATCAGAAAAGCCGTAACATGTCAGGCGTGTCGATGTATTCCTCTGCGTTCAGCCAGCAATTGTTCATCTTTCAGACTTCAAATTCCAGGGTTGAACTCCCAGAAAGCCCACCTCATGCATGCTGGATCTGAAGGAGACAAAATGTAGGTACAAAATCTAGCATTTCGTGTATTCGGCAAGCGGTACGCATCCACACCGGTTCCCCATACGATATGGCGGAAAACGCGTAGTGCCCTGACTATGCAACTCCGTGGAATACACGCAGACAAATTTAGCTTTTCGCAATGCGGTTCTGGAGATTGACCAGACCGCACACAATCTTGACTACATCATCCATCCAGTCAGTCATGCTGAGCGAAATACACGAATGCATGGCCAACATCCTAAACACGCGCAAGCGTGCGATGACGCGCTCGATGTGCATCCGCAACCCGACGATCGTTCGCATCTTCACGACGGCAGCGGTGCTCAGAGTTTCATCCTTTCGAACGCTTGCTGGCCGGACTGATGAACAGCCGCGTTTTGCTGCCTCGCTCACCAACTCCTTGAAACCTCTATCTGCTAAAACTGTTGCACTGTTGCGCAGACAGTCCAGGTATTCTGAACTGCACACGATGTCCATGTCACTGACGCGCCTTGGTTTGCCATCCGATACAAGGTTGATCAGCCCGTCAGGGGTAGCAGAAATGAGATATTTTACACTATTGCATGTTTTGTAATCTGACCATGACATGCTCTGCGCGACCGCGTGAGCCGGCTTTTCAATTTGGATCTCGAAGCGATCAATAATGCTTTCACAGGACGAAAAATTTGCCATAAATGCATGAGGCAGATTATCACTGATCGGTTGCTGTTCTGGCGAAGCAACCAATTCGTTTAAACAGCTCCCAAGCACAGGCACGACAAGAGCTAGCAGCCTGGATACGCAACCAGTGCTCACACCGAACAGATCGGCGAGCAGGTGACTCGGCATGTCTAATCTTATGCGCATCAGTGCCAGACACTAAATCTTCCGTTGTCAAGCCTGACCTCTGTTTACATATTGAATCATATTGGCTAATAGACCAACGATATCAAGTGTTCTGGAGGCACACCGATATACCGAGATGGGTGCCTTTTGACAAGAGCCTGAACAATCTGCCCGGACATCCAAGTCACCCGACGGTCGGATGCCATTTAAGCTAAAACAGTCACGATTAATCCAACCTCGGCAGCGTCCTATACGTAAAATCGAATGGCCGGCAATGGATCTTCGCTACCCTCGACATACGTGACGTCACAGATGTGTTGACCAATCACAAAGCGAGGCATTCTGAAGTAGTTTTAGGATTATTTAAGCTCTTTAAGGACTTTTAAAAAATAAATGCATGCCACCATCGTCTTTAGAATAAAAAATCAGTAGTGCAACTTGAAAAAAATACGGTTTGTACCGACATGAAACTTGTCCATTGTCGCCTTGCTGTTGCCCGTGCACGTCATGCGGCCAATGCGATTCCGTGGCGTGATGTCGGCGATGCGATTCCGACGGTGGTCAATTACCTGATGATGTACAATACACGTTTACCAGTTTACATGAATTCGTTTTACAACCCGGGCGAAGCCGGGTACGGGCCACTAGTATGATTATATACCACCTTAAGAGGGGACCTCGTCCAATATGAATTTGTCTTGTGCACTTAATGCAATGAGCCGAAGTCAGACAAAACTTCTCAACGTACACGAAATAGGCGCAAGTATTGCGATACGCTGCCTTTATACCAGACTTTGGAACGATATTTTGCTATGTTTTGCTCTCCTAGTCCTCTCTCTCTCGCTCTCTCTCTCTCTCTCTCTCTCTCTCTCTCTCTCTCTCTCTCTCTCTCTCTCTCTCTCTCTCTCTCTCTCTCTCTCTCTCTCTCTCTCTCTCTCTCTCTCTCTCTCTCTCTCTCTCTCTCTCTCTCTCTCTCTCTCTCTCTCTCTCTCTCTCTCTCTCTCTCTCTCTCTCTCTCTCTCTCTCTCTCTCTCTCTCTCTCTCTCTCTCTCTCTCTCTCTCTCTCTCTGTGATTATCTCTGCTCATGTAGTACTCACCGCCATTCTGGTGGCTCTAGCCGGTTCATGGTTCCATACGCGCACCGGAGGGGGGCAGGGGGCCCGGGCCCCCCCCCCATGAGACCAAAGTGCCCTTTTGACCGAAAAGTGCCCTCTTGGCCGGAATGTCCCAAATTTAGCCCAAAAATCACCTGCCTTATGTGCCCCGCCTGTGCCAAAGGTGCCCTTTGTTATTGCATAATGCATGCAGGCTGCATGTTTTTGGAAATAAATATTATTGTAAATACAAGGGTTCGGTGCTATAACATATAACGTGTCCCATGGAAAATTCACGCCCCCCCCCCGGTCAGCAAACCTTGCAGTGTGCCCCGGGCCGCAAAGTGCCCTTTTGGAGCCGGCCAAGTGCCCTTTTGAGCCGGTCCGCCCCCCCCATGGAAAAATCCTGGGTGCGCGCCTGCATGGTTCTCATCTGACACGAAGCTCTCACATCTCTGGTCACGTAGCTCTATCCGGTCCTCCGCTGGTTCCCAGCAACTGCCTCAGGTCATCACCTCTCCTTTCCTGGTTCTCACCTCTCGCTTTCTTATCCTCACCGGTCCCTGGTTCTCGCCTCTCGTCACATAATCCTTACTTCTTCAATCGTGGTTCCATTCATCCTATTATTCTCAGTTAGTTAGTTAGTTATTTGAGTTTTAGGGCGCCTCGACCAAAATTGTGATCATTTAGCGCCCATAGCGTTCATTTAACAAGCTAAAATCCTATCGTGTTACTGAGGTAAGTATATGGAATGGAATCCTATCGCTCTGAGGTATTTAAATATATTACCAGAATGAACTATTTCCGAGTCATCTGCCAGAATGTCCCGATATGTTAAATGTCCGATCCTATTTCCAAAGAACAACCTTCGCTCCCTTGAAAAGTGTTGGCACGAATAAAGCACATGTCGCACCGTGAGGGCTTCCAGACAGCGGGGGTACTCGGGTCTGTCTTTGGAAAAATCCTGGGTGCGCGCCTGCATGGTTCTCATCTGACACGTAGCTCTCACATCTCTGGTCACGTAGCTCTATCCGGTCCTCCGCTGATTCCCAGCAACTGCCTCAGGTCATCACCTCTCCTTTCCTGGTTCTCACCTCTCGCTTTCTTATCCTCACCGGTCCCTGGTTCTCGCCTCTCGTCACATAATCCTTACTTCTTCAATCGTGGTTCCATTCATCCTATTATTCTCAGTTAGTTAGTTAGTTATTTGAGTTTTAGGGCGCCTCGACCAAAATTGTGATCATTTAGCGCCCATAGCGTTCATTTAACAAGCTAAAATCCTATCGTGTTACTGAGGTAAGTATATGGAATGGAATCCTATCGCTCTGAGGTATTTAAATATATTACCAGAATGAACTATTTCCGAGTCATCTGCCAGAATGTCCCGATATGTTAAATGTCCGATCCTATTTCCAAAGAACAACCTTCGCTCCCTTGAAAAGTGTTGGCACGAATAAAGCACATGTCGCACCGTGAGGGCTTCCAGACAGCGGGGGTACTCGAGTCTGTCTTTCCCGCAGAGGAGGTATTGGTGAGTAGCGTGTGTGTGGCCGGTTCGTAGTCTACATAAAGTCACCTCGTCACTCCTGGATCTGAGATGGCATGATGACCAGTCCCCAAGTTGTGATTTTATTGAATGCAGCTTACTGTTGGACTGTGCGTTCCAACTCATCTGCCACTTAGCCTTCATGTACGATAAGATTCCAGGGATATGGTCCATGTCTGGAAGTGAGAGAATAGGTGTTGGGGATCTCTGGGCTGCCCATTTAGCTGCGGAATCGGCTCGCTCATTTCCATAAATTCCGACATGGCTCGGTACCCAGCACAGACGAACGCTTTTCCCGTCTCGTTCCAGATTAGTGAGGCGTGTCATAACATCAATCAGTAAACTGTCTGTAGGGTAAAATGCGGTAAGTGCCAAAAGGCTGCTCAGAGAGTCAGACAGTATGACATATGAAACATCTTTCAGCAATTTCTGAAAGACCGCTTCTTCCGCGTCCGAGTAGGACACGAGCTTTCTGAGCGATTCCATCAGATGAATGGAGTTCCACAGGGCAGTGTTTTAAGTGTTGCCCTGTTCGCTATAGTCATAAATGATATTGGGGATGCACTGCCGCAAAGCATCGGACGTTCGCTATTTGTCGATGACTTCGCGATATGGTCATCTGGCTCCAACACACCATCGCTAACAAGACAGCTACAGCTCGCGGTAAACCATCTCCAAAGATGGGGCATGAAAAACGGATTTCACTTTTCCACCGACAAAACGGTTGCAGTGCATTTCTGCCGCAAGCGGTTCTCTCAAGCACTAAACACGGAGTTGTATGGGACGCCTATCCCTGTTCAACAAACCGCGAGGTTCCTCGGAGTGCAGTTCGACACTCGTCTGACTTACAAACCACATTTTAAAACACTGAAAGAAAAATGTTTTAAGTCACTAAACTTGTTGAAATGTATATCACGGACCTCCTACGGTTCTGACCGAAAGACATTAATGATGCTATATCGGTCACTCATCCGATCTAAGTTGGATTATGCATGCTATGTATATGATGGTTCCTGCAAGAGCAATAAGCGTACTCTCGATGCGGTGCAGCATGCGGCTCTGCGGACCGTCACGGGGGCGTTTAGAACCACGTCGATTGCTAGCCTACTCGTAGAGTCGAACGAGCCTCCCCTGGCGTTGAGACGTGAAATGCTTGGCCTACGGTATGCATGCAGATTACGCCAGTTCCCCACCCACCCCACCTACGACGCGGTGTTCTCGCGACATACATTGGCACTCTTCCGCAGTGGCAGAAATATGACAGCTTCGCCGTTCTGTGTCCGAATTCGTGCTCTCTTTGAGGAAAGTGGTGTAAGAATTCGTCGGGTATTGCGCATACAGAAACTAGCCGTAACGCCCTGGAATCTGGTCTCCCCAAAAGTTGACCTATCACTAACAGCAACCCGCAAGGATGATGTAACATCTACACTTTTCCGCATGAAAACACTGGAGCACTTGGAAACGTATCAAGGGTATACACCAATATTTACTGATGGATCCAAGACCAGCACTGGAGCAGGATGTGCTTTCGTATGCGGCACTTCCGCTAGATCTTTTACCCTGCCTGTGTATGCATCAGTGTATACCTGTGAACTGATGGCAATAATTAAAGCGCTCTCTTTCATCGAAGTATCATCCTATTATTCTCACCCACCGTCCCACAGCTATCACTTCTTCCCCTCTAGTTCAACCCCTCCACCTTCGGTGCTCGCCCTGCTCTCGTAGTTCCCACCGCTCGCGCCCCAGCCGTCACCTCGTTCTGCAGAGTGCCGCCGAACACTGACGTGACGATCGAGTCCTTGCCGGGCGGCGGTCGCACCGGCTGGTCGCGCACCTCCGGCAACAGCGTCAGCATCTCCGTGTGCAGCCGGTCCAGCATGTAGCGCAGAAACTCGTGCGCGTCCTGCTGCTGGTAGCCCCTGCCGGACGGAAGCAGACGCACGTCGAGGGCCGTCGTTGCCAGGATGTCACGCTGGTTGTAGAATGCGAATGCTGCTCTGGTGGCAGAGGTGGGATCGGAGCGAATCGGAGTAGGAAATGTCCTGGTTATCGCTAATACTTTGCTATCAAGCACCATACCCTTGCCTGGATACGGAGTGACTGCACGCCCAGCACTATCACTCACCTGAAGCGAGGCACGACCTTCCAGATGACATGGAACAAGGCCTCGGGCGAGATGGCGCTGCTGCTGGTGCTCAGCTCCACCAGCACCTTGCGCAGCTCCTCAGTCATTAGCTCGCCGTTCAGGTCACGCGTGCTTCGGGTCACCTGGTCAAAGCAAAGGTCACCGGGGCTTCAGTCATCTGCACAGCGCTGAGATTAGAATCGCACGATGTCAATGCCGCTCGACCGAGGTCGGGAACAATTGCTTCCAGCTGCTTGAGCAATGCTTGGATTCGTGTGCGTTCAAGGTCGCCTATACCTGATCTGGATCCGAACACTCCACCTAAAAAAAACACGGCAGACGAGCAGTACACGCACACATCATCTGGCAGCATACGCTGGAGGTGGGTGACATCCCCACCCTCACGATGGGAGAAGACCCTACGGTCCCCGGTGCGCATCGCACCATCCCGCTGTTTAGCTGCAATGGCAAGGGGTTAATGCTACTCGTGCACAACGGTCCGGAATACAGGCTCGAAGGCCGGACGTTGCCAAACCGCAGCCAAGCTGGCCTCACGTACGCCAACACTACAGTTGACAAGTTAACCAGACAAGTTCGACAAGTTCGACCAGTTAACCGGAGTGACGCAGGCGACTTTCGACTCGGCGAAAGAAAGAAGAAGCCCAGGAAGCCAGCCCCTTGTTTAGCTGACACGGGGCATTCTGACAGATTGTGGAGAACCGTTTTCCTGGTAAAGATGGGGAAGGCATCGGTACAAGACCGGTACCTGGGCGATACCGGTCCACGTCAGGAGTTGATCCGGTGCTTCTTGAGCGACAGAGGAGCTTGTCATGTGGGGGATACGGCTTCTCCGGCTGGGGAGTCATCCGGGTGGGGTTTCCCAGGGACACCAGTTCATCGGTCATCAGTCCATCGGTCCATCGGTCCATCGGTCCATCGGTCCATCGGTCGATCAGTCCATCGGTCCATCAGCTATCAGTCCATCAGTCCATCAGTCCATTGATGCAATGGTGGGGCGGCCCACTTCCGAGCACGAGCTGCGTGAAGGTCGGCCGGCGGCGTCCAACACATCGTGAACTTTCTTCCGCGTGCGAGCCGACTTTACCCGGTGGACGAGGCCACCGCTGCTCCATGTGAAAGAGGGCAGTGTGGCATGCAGAACGAGCTGGACAACCGCTCACATGTTGCGACAGCCAGTGGTGATCAAACGACAGTCTTCGGGCCGGTTCGCACCGCCAGCGGACCCGACAAAAATCCGATGTCGGGACAACTTGCATGGTGTGATGTCCGGTGGCGGTGTGAACCGGGTGCCGCGCGCCGCGCCAGCGGTCAGGCCACTGCCGGAGGTCGGTGCGAGCGGGGCCGCGGGCACCAGGCCGAGCAAACTTCGCTCGTGTGTCCGTCTCGGCGGCAGCGGTCCGCCGGGCACCAATACGCCCCTCCGAGCCCACACGGCCGGCCAGTCTCCAGGGGGAACAAACGAAAACACCCGCCGTGCGGTTTTGAATGAGAACATGATGCCGTAGCGTTGCGGGCACCTCTGACCGTGAGTACCCATGTCTTGCCGTTTGCAGGTATGTCAGTGACTTGCACATACTTGTGTGGTGTATGCAGTTATATAGCCTGGCTCCTATCAATGCAGGCACCGTTTCCTAATACAAATGGAGTGGATCGTCAATCAAGTACGCTGTGAGCTATCGAGGTACTCATAGCAGTTGCTATGCATTTTTAACACCCAGCATAAACCAACAGTCGGGGAGCATCAGCTCCCTTGTGCAGCACCCAGCACACAGCAATGCATTATTAATCAGAGCAATTCACTTAAGACACTTTCGTTTCACAATGAAAACGAAGGTTTTCGTTTTAACAGCGAGCCAACACAGACATGACTGGCAACCGTCGGGCACTGCGCACGAGCTAATGACGTCACAGGCCGATCGGTCGTCGGCGAAGCGGTTGGACGTCGGCGCGTCGGAAGCCTGGGAAATATTGTTCGTGTCAGCCGACGAACGAACGGAACTATTGCCGCGCCGGTGGTGGCCTTTAATGAGACAGCACGTGAACACCATAGCGCTAAGAAGAGAAAGATGAACGACGGCTCGCACGTCATAGTCGGTGTTAATGGCATAGCTGGAGCGAAAATACCAGCTGAATGCAGCATCAGCGGGTTCAGTAGGTCATTCGAGAACTGCAAGCTGCTCCAAGTCGGCTGTAATGTCGTAATCATCACCGACCGGGAAAATGATAGCCCCCAGGCGGGCTTCCCACA
Source organism: Ashinkailepas kermadecensis (assembly GCA_034440615.1). Classification (NCBI taxonomy): domain Eukaryota; kingdom Metazoa; phylum Arthropoda; class Thecostraca; family Neolepadidae; genus Ashinkailepas; species Ashinkailepas kermadecensis. The sequence continues at coordinate 106,855 of JAOTOM010003879.1, read as the reverse complement.
AGCGTAAAGTGGCGCGTGGCACCGTGTTGTCGGTTGGTTGGTTATTGGTTTTACGACGCGTCGACCGTTGAGTCATGTAGCGTCGCCAATCTCTCACGCCGATTGGTTGCGGGCGAAGAGTAGCGACAGGTGAGACTCGAACCCACAACCTTTCGATTGTGAGACGAGCATCTTACCCCTAGACCACTCGTCCCCGCACCGTGTCGTCACTGGGTATGGTTATTGACGCATTCTTTGGTTACCACTCCCCTCATGACACCCCTTTTGGTCACTTCGTGTCCGGTCGTGTCAGGCCACCGAGCTGTTTCGCTGTTTCGTTTTTCTGGAGTCATGCCTGTAGGACTTTTGGTGACATCGCATTTTGCCAGTTTTCCTGCATTGGAGCACTCATATTCTTCGTATTTGACGCTTCCTCATCAGACCACGTTGTTGTTTTTGGGGTTTAGGGGCGCATCATCATCAGACCACGTAGTCCCACCGCTGACTTCTTCAAGGTGAAACGGTGTCGGTGACCTTGATTGACCTACGGCTATCAAGGTCATCCACAATAACAACAAAAATGCGTTCCAGGGCGCTTTACGCACAACTTTGAATTCAGTGACCATTCCTATCATTGGGAACTTCACTGAAATCTCTCGCGAGCTTCAACAACTCATTGCGTATCACGCTCGGCGTGACCCGGGGGAGGGATTTTTCTCACTTGACTTGACCCGGTAACACTGGTCAAATTAGACCTGCCTATCAGAATCAGATCCCAACCGCCTTCGGGACAGTACTCACTCCTCCACTGGATCGGTCTTCTTTCTTTCTTTCTTTTTTCTTTCTTTCCCCAGCCGTCGTCAAGGCAGTATCCTCTCCCCATCGTACCAGCACCCCCTGACCCCAGCCGTGCTCAGGACAGTATCCTCTCCCACATCGGACCAGTACCCTCTGACCCGAGCCTTCATCAGGAGAGTACCCTCTTCCCCATCGGAGCTGTACTCACCTGACCGGGCATCACCCGTCGCGTCCTGCCGTTTTGCACGCGCTCCTTGATGATGTCGGCCAAGTCCGGAAGGTCGTTCATGTACATTCGGAACTCCTGGATGTTGCTGAAACAACAACGCCAACCATCAGAGGGTATTTACCGGAACCTTCTGATGGGTAGTGGCAGCAGGACCACAGGAACGGCTCGATGGGCAGTGAGGGGTAAGTCAGAGGGTAGTCACATGAACAGTTCGACGGGTAATGATGTGAAGTCAGAGAGACAGAGCGAGAGCGAGAGCGAGAGCGAGAGCGAGAGCGAGAGCGAGAGCGAGAGCGAGAGCGAGAGCGAGAGCGAGAGCGAGAGCGAGAGCGAGAGCGAGAGCGAGAGCGAGAGCGAGAGCGAGAGCGAGAGCGAGAGCGAGAGCGAGAGCGAGAGCGAGGCGAGGCGAGAGCGAGAGCGAGAGCGAGAGCGAGAGCGAGAGCGAGAGCGAGAGAGAGAGAGAGAGAGAGAGAGAGAGAGAGAGAGAGAGAGAGAGAGAGAGAGAGAGAGAGAGAGAGAGAGAGAGAGAGAGAGAGAGAGAGAGAGAGAGAGAGAGAGAGAGAGAGAGAGAGAGAGAGAGAGAGAGAGAGAGAGAGAGAGAGAGAGAGAGAGAGAGAGAGAGAGAGAGAGAGAGAGAGGGTTAGCGGGAGGGAAGTCAGACGGTCAGTGGGAGGGAAGTAGGATGGAGGTCAGAGAGACAGTGAGAGGGAAGTAGGATGGAGGTCAGACGGTCAGTGGGAGGGAAGTAGGATGGAGGTCAGAGAGACAGTGCGAGGGAAGTAGGATGGAGGTCAGAGAGACAGTGGGAGGGAAGTAGGATGGAGGTCAGACGGTCAGTGGGAGGGAAGTAGGATGGAGGTCAGAGAGACAGTGGGAGGGAAGTAGGATGGAGGTCAGAGAGACAGCGGGAGGGAAGTAGGATGGAGGTCAGAGAGACAGTGGGAGGGAAGTAGGATGGAGGTCAGACGGTCAGTGGGAGGGAAGTAGGATGGAGGTCAGAGAGACAGTGGGAGGGAAGTAGGATGGAGGTCAGACGGTCAGTGGGAGGGAAGTAGGATGGAGGTCAGAGAGACAGTGGGAGGGAAGTAGGATGGAGGTCAGACGGTCAGTGGGAGGGAAGTAGGATGGAGGTCAGAGAGACAGTGGGAGGGAAGTAGGATGGAGGTCAGAGAGACAGTGGGAGGAAAGTAGGATGGAGGTCAGAGAGACAGTGGGAGGGAAGTAGGATGGAGGTCAGAGACAGTGGGAGGGAAGTAGGATGGAGGTCAAAGAGACAGTGGGAGGGAAGTAGGATGGAGGTCAGAGAGACAGTGGGAGGGAAGTCAGGAAGGCAGCCAGAGGGTAGCAAAACCGAGACAGACCGAGTAGTCAGACGGCAGTCAGACGGGCAGTCAGAAGGGCAGTCAGACGGGCAGTCAGAGGAGCATTCGAACGGTAGCCAGCGGGGCGGACCAGCTTGAAGAACAGCCGGATGGCGGGGGGCAGCAGCGAAAAGGCAGTAGCCCTGACCTGACCTGGCCGGCGCCCCCACCCCCATCCCACTCCCGATCTGGCCTGCACCACTCCCCTTACTCCCTATTTTGCTTGCACCCCCCACCCCCCACACACACACTCCCGATCTGGCCTGCATCACTCCCCCCCCAAGATCTGGCCGGGGACACTCACTTGAGCGACTGCAGGACGGCGTTCATGAAGCAGGTGTTGCCGAGGTTGCGCAGGCCGGCGGCGCAGGCGGGCCGCGGCGCCTGCTGCAGGTCGGCAGAGCGGCCGCGCCGCCGCACCGGCCGCTGGCCCACCCTGTTCTCCGCCTCGCCCTCCGACTCAGACTGGGTCAGCCTGGCAGACACAGCGCCGGTCAGGTCCGGTCAGGTCACGGCGGCGACCAGACTGAGGTCACGGCAGGTCACGGCGGCGGTCACGGCGGCGGTCAGACTGAGGTCACGGCGGCACCCAGACTGAGGTCACGGTAGGTCACGGGGGCGGCCAACCTGATGTCACGCCAGGTCACGGTGGTAGCCAGATTGAGGTCACGGCAGCGGCAAGATTGAGGTCACGGCAGCGGCCAGACTGAGGTCACAGCGGTGCCCAGACTGAGGTCACGGAGGTCACAACGGTGCCCAGATTGAGGTCACGGCAGGTCAGAGCGATGCCCAGATTGAGGTCACGGCAAGTCACAACGGTGCCCAGATTGAGGTTACGGCAGGTCACAGCGATGCCCAGATTGAGGTCACGGCAGGTCACAGCGGTGCCCAGATTGAGATCACGGCAGGTCACAGCGGTTCCCAGATTGAGGTCACGGCAGGTCACGACGGCGGCCCGACTGAGCAGGGTTAAAATAATGGTTTTTCGTTAGGTGTGAGATGTCGAAACGACACAGTAGGATGTCGAAATTTGCTTTGGAATAAGTGTCATTGAAAATGATTTTGATGTCTTTCAGACACAAATTTCAGCCTATGGTGTAGGTACTTATGACTGTACCTTCATCATTTGTTTTGAGATTCATAATTTAGGAAGAGCTATATTCAGGATAGAGGAAATAATACCTATGCTATAAACTGGTATTGTATGCCATATCACATTTTAGGTAATCCCTTTACCTGAAATTGCATTGCGAAATGTTCGTGTATCACCATTCCTTATCGAAAACATGTACATGATACTTGTAAACAGGATTCTGCTAGAAAGGAGTCACGAAGACTTTATAAGGACGCATCAAGGAGCAGGATGTCTATGCTTCTTGGAGAGAGATGTCGATTGAGTGTTCAGAGAGTGGTATATTCCACCCTATTTTACGAATAATTTATCACTGCGACTGAGGTCACGACAGGTGGCCACACTGAGGTCAAGGCTGGCTCACACGACTGGCATGCCATAACGGACCTATCAGACTGGTAGAGCACGTGGCTGTACCGGACAGTGTGGCAGCAAAATTGTCAGAATGTCTGACCGCACTGCGCTGTGCTGTGCTGTGCTGCGCTGTGCTGTGCTGTGCTGTGCTGCGCTGTGCTGTGCGCATGTAGTGTCAGACCGCACCCGACAACGATCTGCTAACCCAGGTCATATCGTAGAACACAATACACGTGTCCGACTGGGAAGTAGTGCTAAGGCACTAAGGTGGCGAAATTCAACACGAAAATGCTATTGTAATGCAGTTCATTTTAACAACCAACATTGGAGCTAATACGATACGTAGAACCTAGAATGACACTTATTTTTCGTTGTTCCTGAGAATAGCACTGATGCCTTTACTATCGATAATTGGTATTGTATAACATGTCAAATCATAGGTTTCACATTATCTGGAATTGCACTATGAAATATGCGTAATGGTAATGGTAGTCATTGCGCGATAGCCATAAACAAAATACGTTCGAAACAAAGCGTGCAGACTGCCTTAACGTATATCGAGAAAACGACGTCGAAAGCTTCTGGAGAAGGACGTGGTTTCAGTATTTATTGAGTGTTATGTTCCACCCATTATCACGACTAATTGCTCTCTGGGAAAGCATCAACCTGTCAGACTGTGACATATCGACCTGTCCGAGTGGAAAGCATGGCCAATAAATTGGGGAATCAGCCCGTCAGACTTGGAGATACAATCCAGTCAGATGCAGTCGTCAATTTACCTGTCAGCATGAGAAATACGCCTTGCTTGACTCGGAGAAATAGCCCAGTTATAGTAAGCAGACGAGCACCATCAAATTGGGAAGTGTACTTTGTTGGATCGATGAATACGGGTCTTTTATACCGGAAAAGACAGCTGTTGAACTGGCAGGCATGGATCTGTCTTAGAAACGACTGTAAGATTGGGGAATGCTGACAGGCAATTGCGACTGAAGAAACAAAGCAGTCAGATGGAGAAATACCCGCCCAGACAAGCCAACAAACCAGTGCGCCTAGCGCAGGAAATTTGGGTGGAAAAAGAGACTGAACGGCAAAATAACTTGAATTCAATTCTTCGTCAGTGGTGTCATTGGGGGCAGGGATAGCTGAGTGGGTAAAGTATTGATCTTTGGGTACCAAAGGTCCCGGGTTCAACACTCGCACCACTCGGGACATTTCCCAATCCCGCGGCCCATCGGTTGGTTGGTTATTGGAGTTTAGGGGCGCATCGACTGCGTCGGTCATGCAGCCCCGCGGCTCATCGGCGAAAGTGTGGGCGGTGCCTTTAGCCGTGATTGTGCATAAAGTGCATCGAGAACCACCCAATGAACACACAAACAATGGTGTCATTGATGGAGAATGTGTTGCACCTGCACACGTAACACATTCTCTGTCAATATTGTCATTTCATAGAATGAATTGAATGGGAAGTGGGCGCAATAAAAGACCACTCATTTCTATCTCGGCTGTGCTACGGCACGCACGTATGCCCATTACCGCCCTAAATAATATAACATCGCTGTTATCACTGGCAGATGCAGGAGACTGGTTCTCGATAGGTTTGGTGAGCAAATAAAAATAAACGATTTCGAAAAACTTCAAATTTGACCAGGGGATGGGTTCGTAAGATGGGTGGGTATTGGATGGGTATGTAAGACAATAGTTTATAATAAAATTGTTAATTTTTTAAAATGTCATTTAAGTGCAGACGTTCTGAGGAAATCGGCCTTTTGGGGGGGGGGGGGGATATGGCCCCGTGTCCTCCTGCCACCCGCTAAATCTGTCTGTGGCCGCTACGAGTACACACAACTCAGCAAGAACCGAGATGCACAGTGTACACACACGAAACACATGCTTGTAATATCTTCGTTCACATAGAATGTAATATTTTTTATAGCTATTTGGGCTTCAGAGCGGCTGGTTAATTCTTACTTTGCACGTTCAGTTGGACTTTGTTTATATGTGGAATGTTCCATTAACTGATTGGACGGGTAGTAATAGTTTGTTTTGTTTGCGTACGGAGCCTGGCTTTAAATAATTTCGGACACACTGCAACAGTCAGATACGATTGCATATATACAGATATGCAGATACGATAGGTACCGCTCGATGGTTTGCACATGGCACCTGGAACTAAATTATTCCGCACTCTCTCGAACAAGCAAACACATATAGTTCCGCTCGACAGGGAAATACATCTCTGTTGAACTGTACACTGAAATACGGCAGCTTGTCGGACTAGGAGCTAAATGTATGTTACGATTGGGAAATGCATCCTGTCAAACAGCTGGGTTGCCTTGGCAGCACGATGCCACTTCATGTTTGTCTTCCGCTGCCGGTAAACCCGTCACGGGCTACTTCCAGTGGAAATTCCGTTTAATTATGATGATGAATGGGTGCTTAGTAAAACGTCAACAACTAGGTAAATTTGTGCCCGTAACTATGGCTACAGATAATCTAAAGTCCTGTCCCTAAAGTTAGATAATAGTTGAAGTGAAATGTTGCTTTTCAAGGATGATACATCACGTCGAAGCTTGCGACGTGTGTGGTCGAAGCGAAGCGTCTGTCTTGTCTCACTTGTCGAAGCGAAGTGTGTGGCGGTGTGGGGCGGTGTGGGGTGGCGGTGTGGGGTGGTGTGGGGCGGTGTGGGGCGGTGTGGGGCGGTGTGGGGTGGTGTGGGGCGGTGTGGGGCGGTGTGGGGCGGTGTGGGGTGGTGTGGGGCGGTGTGGGGCGGTGTGGGGCGGTGTGGGGCGGTGTGTGGTGGTGTGGGACGGTGTGTGGTGGTGTGGGGTGGTGTGGGGTGGTGTGGGGCGGTGTGTGGCGGTGTGTGGCGGTGTGGGGCGGTGTGGGGTGGTGTGGGGCGGTGTGGGGCGGTGTGTGGCGGTGTGGGGGATGTGGGGCGGTGTGTGGCGGTGTGGGGCGGTGTGGGGGTGGGGACGGTGTGGGGTGGTGTGGGGTGGTGTGGGGTGGTGGGGTGGTGTGGGGCGGTGTGGGGCGGTGTGGGGCGGTGTGGGGTGGTGTGGGGTGGTGTGGGGCGGTGTGGGGCGGTGTGGGGCGGTGTGGGGCGGTGTGGGGCGGTGTGGGGTGGTGTGTGGCGGTGTGGGGCGGTGTGGGGTGGTGTGGGGCGGTGTGGGGCGGTGTGGGGCGGTGTGGGGTGGTGTGGGGTGGTGTGGGGCGGTGTGGGGCGGTGTGGGGGTGTGGGGTGGTGTGGGGCGGTGTGGGGCGGGCGTGGGGCGGTTGGTGACAGCACACAGCCGTCATAAACGCGCAGCCCCATCCAGAGCTCGGAGCCGTTTTCTAGGCCTGGACAACAGCGGCCGCCTCTCCTTCTCTCATCACCTCAGCGTGCACAGGCACAGGAGCAAACGCGGAGAGAACACACGCAAGTATCAGAGCCACAGCCCAGTATCAGAGCTACGGCCCAGTATCAGAGTCACAGCCCAATATCAGAGCTACAGCACAGTATCGGAGTCACAGCCCAGTATTATCTAAGCTTTCAGATGTTATGCGCCTCGTCTTTGGAGGATTCAGAGCGCTTTCAACGCACGGTGACCGACGAGTGCCGCAGGCTATTCCCAATGTGCTGCCACCGCCGTCTGGTGGCGGCTGCGCTTCACGTCACGTCATACAATGATGGTATGTCACACCACGCCATGTCATGTCACGTCACGTCACGTTATACAATGTCACGTCACACAACGCCATATCACGTCACGTCACGTCACGCCAGATCACGTCACAGCATGCAGCAGCACGTCACGTCACGTCCGGCCGAACGCTATTGGTGCGGGGCCACGACGGCGTGCTCCGCGGCGGCGACGTCCATCGTCCATCGTCCACGTCCGGCCGTGACGCGGCCCCGCCCCGCGGGAGCGGCAAGTGCGGACGTCTGGACCGAGACCTCGGCGGCTGGGACGCCCACACACGCCCACACACACCACTCGCCGCGCCGCCCGCACACCGAGGACGAAAACAAACAAGACGGATCACCTTCCAAGCGAGCGGAGGAAAATAACGCAGATGGGGTTAATGTTTCGCGCGGCTGAGAATATAGCCTGGCGTGTGTACGTTTAAACCGATTTCGATTGATTTAATTGTTAGACGTTGGCATGACGGTTAGAAGTCAACCGCACAGTGGTGCATGAGTTCACAAGAATACGACAACGTTCTTTTTCGTAACAACATATCCAACCCAATCGGCAACACTTCTCATCTACGTGCTGTATCAGCGTTTGCAAATGTGACGCTTTAAGACAGGCACTATGCGTACACTTTCAGACAACCAGCGCATGGCCAGGACAGTGCAATGGGTCGATTTGGAGCCGTGCCGACCTTTAGTTGGATCCAGATGCAAGTTTGCCGTGAAATGTTCTGCAGATCATGGTCGGCAAGCTTACAAATCAAGTCTGTCACCTGTCACCTGCCGCTGCCCTTCCCGGTCAGGTCAGATCGCGGCGCGGCCAACCGTCGGAACGCCGGACGACCTGTTCAATCCGTAGGCAAAACAACGGCGCTTGCATGGTTGGGGGTCCATGGTATTCAAACGCGAGGCCTTCGGTACTGTCCGGACATCGGCATCCAAGGCCAAGTACAGTTCTCCGCTATGTTGCTGTCACACTGGACATTGACCCCTGGTTGAGTGCAGTTATTTGGTATATAGCTGTCACACTGGATAATTAATCACTGTCGGCACGTGTACTGATGTGTACGGCTGATTTACACGTGCGCGGCTCCGTCAAGTGCACTGACGCGGTAATAAAGGACAGCGTTAACGTCAAGGCATGACGATCGTAAAGGTATGTGTTGTGTGTGTGTGGATTTGTGCTTTAGGGCGCGTCGACTGCATTGGTCATTTTGCTAGACACGAAAACTTCATAAGCATGCACGAAGGAGCAGGCTGTCGAATGAATGTTCAGAAAGTTGTATATTCCACCCTATTTCACGAATAATTTATCACTGAGACGTCACAATGACAGTCAGGCCAGATAAATTGCGTCGATCTGAAAGCCGCTCAACTAGGAAAGCGACAAATGTCAACTATGAACAAACGAACAGAGCATGTTCACTTGCCCAAGGCAAGAGGTCCTTGATAGATTGGCTTCACACAGCCACTGGACATATATGTTCAGACCCGCGTTTGAGACGTCGTCTGGTCTGAATTCTGAAGGTCAGACCAGGGCTGCCCCGTGCAATGCATTTCCATAGGTGGACTTCTTAGGTCCCAGAATTCTGCAATTTTTGGCGCAGGCGATACGTATAGTAAGCCTCCCATTACGTTGCAAAATAGCTCACACCCATTTACAACCATAAATTAATTGCAACTTTTGTACATAACACTATTTCATAAGAAACATGTTTACATCCAAGTAATGAAACAGCATGCATAAATAATCGGAATAGTTTAAACACGAAGCTCTAAATCCCAGCGCTAAATTACAATGGCTTCGGCCTCCATATCTATCCCCTCCATGTGCTCTATCTTTGACATCGTACTGTTCCAGCCTGAACAATGGGGTGAAGTATGAATGAACTGAAATATGAAATAGAAATATGATATATAAACATATGGAATATAAATATGAAATATAAATATGAAATATAAATATGAAATATAAATATGAAACATAAATATGAAACAAATATGAAATATAAATATGAAATATAAATATGAAATATAAATATGAAATATAAATATGAAATATAAATATGAAATATAAATATGAAATATAAATATTAAATATAAATATGAAATATAAATGTGAAATATAAATATGAAATAGAAATATGAAATAGAAATATGAAATATGAAATATGAAATAGAAATATGAAATATGAAATAGAAATATGAAATATGAAATAGAAATATGAAATATGAATATGAAATAGAAATAGGAAATATAAATAGGAAATGGATATGAAATAGAAATATGACATAGAAATATGAAATAGAAATATGAAATAGAACTATGAAATAGAAATATGAAATATAAATATGAACTATAAATATGAAATATAAATATGGAATATAAATATGAAATATAAATATGAAATATAAATATGAAACATAAATATGAAATATAAATATGAAACATAAATATGAACTATAAATATGAAATAGAAATATGAAATAGAAATATGAAATATAAAGTATAAACATCAAATAGAAACATGTAATAGAAATATGAAATATAAATATGAAATGGAGATATGAAATGGAAATATCAAATATAAATATGAAATATAAATATGAAATATAAATATGAAATATAAATATGAAATATAAATATGAAATATAAATATGAAATATAAATAGAAATATGAAACATAAATATGAATTAGAAATGTGAAATAGAAATGTGAAATAGAAATATGAAATAGAAATATGAAATAGAAATATGAAATAGAAATATGAAATAGAACTATGAAATAGAAATATGAAATATAAATATTGAATAGAGATATGAAATATTGAAATAGAAATATGAAATATAAATATGTAATAGAAATATGACATATAAATATGAAACATGAAATATAGATATAAATTGAAATATGAAATACAAATATGAAATAGAAATATGAAATAGAAATATGAAATAGAAATATGAAATAGAAATATGAAATAGAAATATGAAATATAAATATGACAAAGAAATATGAAATATAAAGATGACCATGAAATATAAATATGAAATATAAACATGAACATGAAATAGCAATATCAATACGAAGCATAAATATGGCTATTTACTATAAATACCTCAATAAATGAGTAAATATTGGCTATTGATCCTGATTCCTCAGCTGATCAAAGCTAGTGGCAACGTCTTTCTCGTGGCGCATTCAAGGTTCCAGATGCGGTTTCTCTGCCTACACGCAAACAATCTTCAATAGGTGGAGCATTTACACATTTATCGAAGCGGCTTTAAGGGTTCGGGAGCCGTGAAAGGGATGCCACATTAGTACCTTTCCCCACTAGGACCATTCTCCCCACAAAATTAATGTGTTGTATGTCTCTGATCATGCTTGTGGGTTGAACTGACGAGAGGAACAGCTTGTCAACTAGCAGTTCTGCTGTTCGTCTGCCTAGTTGTCGCCGCTTTTTGTCAGCCGGTTGAACTAGGCTCATCTCAGCAGTGATAAATTATTAGTGAAATAGGGTGGAATATACCACTCCCTGAACACTGAATTGACATCCCTCCCAAAGGAATATCGACATCATGCATCATGATGAGTCGTTATGCAGTCTTCATTTCTAATTTATAACATGAGGTATATTGTTCATAAGGGTCATGCTGATACTCAGGATTGCGGATTGTGAAGCACAAACATCTCTTAGCACAATTCCAGGTCAGAGCATTACTTGTGATGTGGTCTGTTATACAATATCAGTTGATAAGGATAGGTATCTTGCATCATTATCTCAAACATTTTTAACCCTAAATTGGGTATCTGAACACAGAGCAAAAAGGTGCAAATGCACCTTTTTGCTGCAAATCCAATAGAACAGAAATGCACCATTCTGCAAATCCAATACACTATTGGATCAGAAATGTGTTTTAAAATTTTACGTTTTAAAACTTTAACTTGAAGTCACGTTAAATGTTATAGTTTCCGTTGCGAATTTTGACATCCTACTGCACTTGTTTCAACATTTCACACCTAACGAAAAACCACTATTTTAACACTGCATCTCAGCGCCGCCCAACATGTCTGCCAACGGCTGCCGGCCGGCGTGCCGGCTATATTTCGCTGCCGCCGGCGTGCCGGCTATATTTCGCTGCCGGCCAGCGTGCCGGCTATATTTCGCTGCCGGCCGGGGTGTCGGCTATATTTCGCTGCCGGCCGGCGTGCCGGCTATATTTCGCTGCCGGCCAGCGTGCCGGCTATATTTCGCTGCCGGCCGGGGTGTCGGCTATATTTCGCTGCCGGCCGGCGTGCCGGCTATATTTCGCTGCCGGCCGGGGTGTCGGCTATATTTCGCTGCCGGCCGGGGTGTCGGCTATATTTCGCTGCCGGCCGGCGTGCCGGCTATATTTCGCTGCCGGCCGGCGTGCCGGCTATATTTCGCTGCCGGCCGGCGTGCCGGCTATATTTCGCTGCTGACCAGCGTGCCGGCTATATTTCGCTGCCGGCCGGGGTGTCGGCTATATTTCGCTGCCGGCCGGCGTGCCGGCTATATTTCGCTGCTGACCAGCGTGCCGGCTATATTTCGCTGCCGGCCGGGGTGTCGGCTATATTTCGCTGCCGGCCGGGGTGTCGGCTATATTTCGCTGCCGGCCAGCGTGCCGGCTATATTTCGCTGCCGGCCGGCGTGCCGGCTATATTTCGCTGCCGGCCGGCGTGCCGGCTATATTTCGCTGCCGGCCGGGGTGTCGGCTATATTTCGCTGCCGGCCGGCGTGCCGGCTATATTTCGCTGCCGGCCGGCGTGCCGGCTATATTTCGCTTCGCACGCGCCCGGCCGCGTGGCAGCCGGCTTAATGTAGTGTAAAATACCGACCGGCTGCAGAGAGCTCGAGGCAGATAAGTGGGCGAGCGGTGGGTGACACGGCGGCACGATGGAGTACCTCTCTGCCGCAGGGGCATGGCTTGACGCAATGCGACTAGTGTTCACGTAATGCGACGAGACAATACAACGATTTGCGAAATGTTGGTATACGGTTTGCGAAATGTTGGTATACGATTTGCGAAATGTTGGTATACGCGATTGTTGCAACACGAACCGTACGGCAAGCGCGAACGCTATGGAACAGACCCAATATAGATGTGGCCATCGGGGGGGGGACAGAAAGCAGAAGAAATAAATTAGTACTACTTGTATTATCAGACACCCCACCCCTCGGGATCCACCAGTGGGTATCGGGAGTCGATAGAACGTGTAAGAAATCCGTATTTTGTAGCTTCGGTCTTACACAGAAATACTGCTTGCTATATCGCTACTGGGGTGTGTCACCTGATGTGCTGGTAATCCAACCACTCGGAAAATATGTCAGATGTCCAACTCGAAAAAAAATGCTATACTTTTTCGACGGATCCAGGTGTGCTGAATACTCAAGACAGACCACTCAATTTGGGCTCGAATACTCAACGCGGAGCCGTTTCTGGATAATGCGCTCACTCACAATCATCGTTCGTACACAATGGTGCGCCCGCAAGGAGGCACGAGTCTCTGGCTTAATGCAGACGGTTAGCGGTGCTGGTAAAGCTTCGCCTCGAAAATGACGCATCGCTTTCCGACCCAGGTGCACCGGAAGTGCATTAGAAGAAGCAAGACATATTCAACTTTCCGACCGTGAACACGGAGCCTGTTGACATACTGTGCGAGTATAATTATTATTCATTATTTATTATTCGTATTATCCATTATCCATATTATTCACATTATCCATATTATCCATATTATTCATTATGTATTCATGTGGTGTCCATGTTCCCGCGTCTTCAACACCTATACTGTAGTTCCAGACGTCTCCGCCAGAGGCACGTCAGTCGGCATGTTAGCTTCTGTTCCACATCGGACGAAGATGGGATACGCATCTTGACGGATTTTGAAGAAAGACGCATGTTAGCAAATAAACACCGACGTGAACACGTGTCCGAAGAATGACAGCAACAAAAGTGGATCACTTTTGACTTCATCATTAAACTCAGGGTCTGGTGTCATGATCCACGAGATCATACATCAGGCAGGTGGGTCCCAAAATCTTAAAAGCCTTGCCACATCGCGGGCTCACGTTTCCAAGTGCACCATGCGAATGTGCATTGGCAACCAACTCATACACATATGAAGATAAGGGGACGATTAGCATAGGGGTAAGTTGCCCGTCTCACAATCGAAAGATTGTGGGTTCGAGCCTCACCTGTCGCTACTCTTCGCCCGCAACCAATCGGCGTGAGAGATTGGCGACGCTACATGACTCAACGGTCGACGTGTCGTAAAACCAATAACCACCACATATGAAGACGAGGTGAGGGCTATTGGGCGATAGTGGAGTGGTTCTAGTCCACTTTTACCAGGCTTCAACACTGGTGTCACCAATGCTTCTTGCCAGGCTACTGGGAAGTCACCTTGTTGCCACAGCTGGTTAAAGATGTTTAGAAGTGCTTCGATTGCACATGGTGGGAGATGCTTAACATTTCGTTGTGAATGTTGTCTGGGCCCTCACATACACTCCTGAGCTTCGCCACGGCGGAAGTCAGTTCGGACATCGTGAATGGTTTGTTATACGATATGCTGTCAGTGGTGGTAAAGTCAACAGGCGACATTTCGCAGCGCGATCTATGACGCAATAACTGCGGATCCCAATTGTCCCCTTGGCTACGTTCCGACAAAGGGCGGGCGATTTCGTTCGCAACGTCTATGGATTTCGTCACGTCTCTGTGACCCACGCGTAGCACGGGCAGGGTAACGGACGAACGCTGGCCTGTGATGCGTTTAATTCTGGACCACACTTGTGTGGTCGGGGTATGCTTGTTTATTTCGCCCAAATATTCCCGCCGTGATAGAAGTTTTGCCGCCCGAATAGTGCGTCGTGCCAGGGCCCTGGCCCTCAGAAAGGCGACCATATTTATAGTGTTGCTATTTTTACAAAATTTGCGATATGCCCGCTTCCCTGCGCGGATGGCGTCTCCGCATTCCTCCGTCCACCACGGCACTGGGGTACGCCGCGGGACATCGGAGGTGCGGGGTATGCATGTGGATGCATAATTTAGGAGCAGTGATGTGAACTGTCTATACATTGTGGTTTCTCCTGCCCATCAACAGAGCAAGCTGTTTCTATTTGTGTTGCATAATCATTCCAGTTTGCTGTGCGAAGATTCCATCGCCGCGGCCTCTGTCCAAGGACAGGACCGTCACGGTACTCTAGCCATACTGGAAAGTGGTCGCTTCCCATAGGGTCAGTGTCCACCGACCAATTAAAATATTGCACCAGCTGAGGACAAGAGACACCGAGGTCTAACGCGGAAGTTTGCCCAGATGGCATACTAAAGTGAGTTCTGGTACCTGTGTTTAAAATACATAACGACTCCTCGTGCAAAAACAGCTCCATCAGACGTCCACACCAGTTGGCATCTTCACATCCCCAATCGGGGTGATGTGAATTAAAGTCGCCTAAAATTAAAACCGGCTCAGGGAGCTGAGAACAAAGAAGCTTCAGATCGGTAAATGGGAATGAAGTCCCGGGCGGCAGGTAAATACTGCATAATAAAATAATTGTATGACCAAAGTGCACCCTGGCAGCGACGGCTTGGAGGCGTGTGTTCACGACTAGTGGCTGCGATGGAACACTATGATGGATGCCTAGTAGCACGGCACCATGGGAGACGGTGTCAGATGCTACTTCCTTCCGGTGGAGGGTGTAGCATTTTACTTGGATTGCAGTGTCCGGCGACAGCTTTGTCTGCTGTAGGCAGAACGCCACCGGACAAACGTTGTTCACCATTACCTGCAAGTCATTGGCACTGCTTCTAAAACCCTGCAATTCCATTGTAAAACGGCCTGTATAGAGGGCTATTTTTAAAAGGGGGTAAAACAGGTCAGTTCACGACGAACTAACCGAAGCCCACGAACTAGCCGGTTCCTAAGAGGGCTCATCGCCACTCGGTCCAAGGGACTGAGTTCTAGGGCGGAAGCTCAGCGATCCTTGGCCCGGCGGCGAGCCAGACGATGGCAGACCTCGCTTCTGGGGGCCCAGCCGGGGCGGGGGCTGGGGAAGGCCCATGGTACATGAGGCCGGTCCTTCCACTCGCCGTCGCGGCGATGGCGTGGCTGGCCTTTGGGGTGGAGCCTTGTCAGCCCCTTGGCGACTCTTCGCTCGGGCCCTCTCCATCTCGACGAGCCGCGCTCGCTTCGCTTCGCGGGTCCGCCATTCGGCTTCTTGGTAAGTGAAGCTAGCCTCGGAGGTTTGAATTGGGCGACTTGTGCCGCGGGACGGCGGTGGAGGCACGGAAGTAGAGGCTGAGTGCGAAGGCGAGGTCTGACTCCCGGGAAGGGGGAGGGTTCAGGAAGGGGGGGGTGTTCAGGAAGGGAGGACGTGGAGAGGATGGATTTGGAGGTGGAGCCGGTACGTATGGGAGGCGAGGGGAGGTAAGAGGACGGACGGAAGGTGATAGGCGGGGGCTTGTGGTGGATGGGGAGTGTCTGGGCTTGGGTGGAGGGGACCGAGCAGGCCTCCTATATCGCTGGACATGAGTCCACTCCTCACCCACAGATGCTGGTTGGGATGAGGCCTCGGACGGGTTGGCAGCGCTTCCACTGGTGGTAGGTGTTGCTTCAGTTGCTTCGGCGACGCTTTGTATGGGCCGCCCCTGCCTCGCTGGCGACGCAAGTGGCACACCGAAGGTTCGGAGAAGGGCCGTTAATTGCTCAATGAAGTCCGAGGCCTTTTCGGGCTGTGTGTTGTTGGGAAGTCAGAGTAGGACATATTTTTCACTTTCAAGAAGAAGAACCTTGTGTTCTTTTACCACGCATTCAACCGCCAGGTTATATAGCGTCGCCAACCTCTCACGCCGATTGGTCGCGGGTGGACTCGGTAAATTCCGTCGGTTGCGAGATTCGAACCCGCAATCTTGCGATCAAGAGTCTGACGCTTTACCAACTGAGCTACCGCGGCCCCTTATTATTTTTCACTTTCGAAGCATAAGACGTTTTAGGGTGAATTTGTCATATACATCCCTTGCTTCCCGAAAGGTTACCTTCTGTGTATATTTGATTGAGATGATTTCCTTTTCTTTCAAGTAAGACAACATGTTTGATCGAAAGAAGTATGGTGATTTTGGTCTCCTCCACAGTTCACACAGTGATGGGTCGAGGAATTGCACTGCTCTGAGATATGGTAGTTGGAAGCACACTTACCACAGGCTGGGCGATTTCGACAGAATTGAATCACCAGTAAATTTCACTTTACTGGCTGCGTTGGAGTGGAACGGCCAAGAAGGATCATTTGTTGGAGTTAATAAAACAGCGTTGCTCGTGCATGACGTTTTGAACGCTTTTGGACGGAAGACTCCGCTTCCACTTACATTTTCGTACACTTACATCCTTGCTTTGGTTGCCGTTTCCTCAAATGCGAGCTATTTTTGGTCATTTCCGTCAGTTTTTGGGTCGACGTCTCCCAACTGAAGCCTCCTGGACTCGTCGCCGCCGCGAAGGCCAAACGCCAGGCCCAGCTGTCAGCGCAGCAGGCGTGTCGCGTGTCGCGTGTCGGCGGCAGTCGCTAATGCCCCCACCCCTCCCCGACTCTCCACTCTCGAGGAGCAGCTCTTCTCCTTTGAACGTCAGCGCCCCCGCCCGGCCCGGCCGACTGCCGTGCCCGCTCGCTTCAGAAGCTTCAGGCTCGCATCACAACAGCCACGGGCGGGTTGATACCCGGCGGATTCAACAACACCGGGTCTCTTGGCTTCGCCGGCTGATGATCGAGGGTATTCAAATCCAGGCTGCTCAGATGATGGCTATTTCGATCTAGCCATCGTTTAAACTTTGCATTTAAACTATGGGCGTGTTCGCGCGCCGTGAGCCGGAACAGATTGAGAGTCCGTTTTATATGCCGGTCGCTCTCGCGCGTCATCCAGAATTGGTTTCTCCTCATCGAACCTCCACTAAATGGGAAAATCCTGATCCGGCCGGTCGGCGGATGAGAAAGCGCAAACTCGGAATACGACAAACGTCCCGCAACAGTGGTGTTCACTTCTTTGTTTTACTAGGTCAGTCCTTGGGCCGTATGCGGGGACGAGTGGTATAGGGGTAAGATACTTGTCTCACAATCGAAAGATTGTGGGTTCGAGTCTCACCTGTCGCTACTCTTCGCCCGCGACCAATCGGCGTGAGAGATTGGCGACGCTATATGACTCAACGGTCGATGTGTCGTAAAACCAATAACCAACCAACCAACTTGGGCCGTATGCTCTGGAGTTCCTTTACCTTAGAGCTGTTTGGAGTCCTTAGTGTTTTTGGAGAGGAAGTCCAAGAGGCACGAGGGTGACTGCTTACGTGATGCGCGTGAGCAGTCACCCGTGCTGTGTGTCGCCAGGTATACTGGACACGTCGGGAGCATCCCATGCACAACTGGGAACGGGAGCTTGGCGTTCAAAGCTGATGGATTAATAGTTTCAGTCATGAGTGTCGATGTGTACGCTTTTCAGGGGTATGCTTGTTTGCATGCATGCATTTGTATGCACGCTTCTTGCTTCCATTCATATAGGTATCAGGTATGCTTGTTAGTGTGCATGCTTTGTATGCACTTTTTTGTTTGTTTGCATGTATGTGTATATCAGGGGCGGATACCGGGGAGGGAGGACTAGGGAACGTGCCCCCCCCCCCCTCCTCCATGGAAAGGTGACGCCGCACCTGGGGAAACTGGAGTGCATTATAACCCCACGCTCAATGTATTTGTATCCCAAAGCACCCTGTTCAGAGCTCAGTACACACGAGTGCACCCTCCCCAACGGATGGTGCACTCGCTCAATAGATTTTCAGCCGAAGGTGCCCCTCGAGAGGCTTTCGCAGTTGCGCACCGCCGAGGAAACAGCGCTCCTCCAGACGGATGCCCCTCTCTCCATGAAAATGTCTGGGTCCGCCCGTGGTATGCACGCTTTTTGAACTGCTGAGGCAGCACAAGCCATCGCCATCAACTGAGCGTCAGCTTCCCGGTCGGAATCAGGCAACATGACCTACAACATGTGTTCTTCATCCTCACAATAGCTGCTGCACAACAGGGTTCATTTTGCTACCACGACAGAAAGCAGGTATGTCACTCAATACAAAATCGAAACAGATACGGGCAAGATCGGGACAAACAATAGAGAATGCTAACACCGGTGGCGGAGCCAGAAGCACGGTTTTTGGACCGGTAGGGAGGAGGCAATTAAAAAAATTGCTCCGATGTCGAAAAAACTATCTAGATTTAACACGTCGTTGTCCCTTTAAGACAATATTTGTCCAATAAAATAATTTTAGACTTCAAGAAAATGGCATTCCAGTGTAAAAGTAAAATCAGCCTTATGCAGGAGAAAGCATCTTCGCGCCCAATAGCACAACCACACCACGACCAACAGCTGTTTGAAGGACACACCTCTACTGTTCGTCCCAGTGTTCCGACCTGGACCACTTGCACCGGCAGAGGGCGATGTAACAGACGCCATCACCTAAACCATCACGACAAATCGCAACAAAAATGTCGCCGTGTGTGGCCTTGCTTCCATCCCTGACCGATGCCACACAGAGAAGGATTGCTTGATTATTTGGGTTTGAGGGCGCGCCGACTACGGGGTCATTTGGCGCCCATCACGCAGAGAAGGTACGCTCGTCGGACGACGTTGCCGTCTCTCTCGCCAGCGCCAGCGTGACGTCACCAGTTGGCAGAGTCGAGGGACGGCCGACACGTGAGGACCGACTGAGCGGTCTGATAAGTCAGATCGGTGTCGTCTTCTGGCAATAATGAACTAACTGTTCATCGGCAATTAACGTAACCCTGGAGCCGACTACTCAGAACTGAACCGGCAAGATGAAAATATGCCTTTAAACGGTTAACTTCCATTAGCTAAAACAGAATCGTAGTTTACGACTAATAATATCTGGGGTATAATGATGGTGGAAGGGCTCAGATCTAACGCATAGACAGGGCTTTGCCCAAGCCGGCACCTCGGTGGCGGAGAAAGATCAAAGGGTGAGGAGTGTTCCTTCAAGCCGGCACCTCGGTGGTAGAGACAGATCAAAGGGTGGATGGAGTGTTCCCTCAAGTCGGCACCTCGGTGGAGGAGACAGATCAACGGGTGGATGGAGTGCTCCCTCGGATCTCCCGAGGGCTGCGGACGGATGTCTGAGGAAGCAATATTTTCGAATCGCACTCATTGCCTTTTAGGGCTCGTTGTGGCTTTACGACGCACTCGGCAGCCCAGGTCATATAACGTCGCCTGCCTCTCACCCTGGCAGGAAGAGCGGGCACCGCGGGGAATCGAACCCAGTACCTATATCATGCCAGACGCTCAGCTTAACAACTGAGCTACCGACACCCAATTGCCATCTAGGGGTTTATGGAATGTTCATTTCACCGCATAGTAACCTAGGGTAAGTGACGCAGCCATCATATTGCCATGAGTGAGGCACATATTTTCGAAAGTCACCCAGCTGAATGGTGACCTCTGATTTTTTTTTTTATTCTGGGCCTCGGAGTGCCTGCAACGCACAGGAGACTTGTTGTACTTTTAAACTAGCCCGAATCAACGAAAGTTGAAGACACGTTGAGGAGCATCAGATAAAGATTACCCATACCTTCGCGGCCTCCCCCCCCCCCCCAGCGCCGAAATATGCGGACCTAAACCTCGGAGGGGGGGGGGGGACAAACCATCGACGCACTGGCGAGTCGACCCTTCGGAAAGGGCTCCCTTTCGGAGATAAAGACGCCTCTATAGGGATCAAGTAACTCCAAAAGGGTCTGGACACCACGTAGGATTCCGACCCAGGAAGGGGTTCCGACCAGAGTTTCCAGGGGTACTTCTGGGGGAGTCCCAACACCGTAGGAGCACGCATCCGACTGCGGGGACACAAGGACGGAATTTCCCTTACATTTGGAGGGGCACGTGCTCCGGATAAACCGCTATGAGTCGTAAATTGATAGACATTACAGGGGCATGTGTAGGTCCCTAGGTATGTACTTAACTTGAACAAAAACGAGCTCTTAACAGCAATTGCTCAACAAAATCGGAGCAGTTCATGAGTCGCTGTAAGGTCATAACTCGGAAGGCACCGTAGGTACTATATTTGTATTCTTGATGAGGATCTTGCACCGATATAAACACATTTATGTTATCCAATTAATTAATACTAACACATCATCGGAACTTGAGCTCGCCTGAATGACTATAGAAAAACACAAATGTGCCTGAATCGATAGCCTGACACATCTCACCCAGCAGCCTTTACTGCACACGGCCACTGGTCACGTCACGGCTCAGCACATTTCACGCGATGAATCGGCCGAAGGCAAGACGCTGCCTTGGCATGTTGCCAAGCCAAGCCAATGGCTTGGCTGAGGAATTGTTCTTTAATTAATCTTGATTTCTGATTGGAAGATCTCGGGGCCTAAAGGCGTCCGAGCATTTAGCACGCTCGAGCGCAGCATATAATTTGCATATAGCTTAGCATCGGCTATTGTTAGGTGCGGCATACAGATATATGCAAGCCTGAAAATACAGCGTTAAGAAATCATCTATTAATACCGTGAGAACGCCACTCAACAACGAATAACGGGACGCATTCCAGTGTTGGATCCGGTATTGCCAATCTACATATCGTGACGATCGGTCTCCAGCAGATACTGAACTTTTCTCTGGGATAGTGAAAACGTCCAACGCAAACGCATGTGATGATGACCAGAAACTTGATGATGTTCGAGGGATGATAATCCACCATTGGAGGGCAGCGTTAAATAATTACTTTGTGAATGAGGGCCTATGATCGAACAAGTGAAATCTTGTAAGGCCAAGTCAGTTCAGCAGGTCTGCACCTCTGCTCCTCAATGATCGAATAAAGCATCCTGATCATATAGCCGATTGAAATGCTTTGATGAGTTGATGATGAAATGAAGTAAGTTGTTGATGTTGTGCTGCGATGTTGTTGATGTTGTGGTTGTCTGACTGCTACGTGACATGTCACAGCGCATACCCACCCGGGCAATGGTGATTTAATTTGCTGGCTATCCCTTGGTAAGGGCATTCACCAGTCACCCTAGCGGCACCCAGCGGCGCGACTCACCGGTTTCGTTTCCGCTTGCGTCCGCTAGGTGGTCGCAGTGCGCCGTTGAGCTGCGGGTCGCGCGGAGCAGACAGGGCGGAGCGCACGCCGTCGATATCGCCGGCGGCGGTGTCGTTATAGATGAAGTCGTCGCACTGGTAGCTGTCCGACACCATGTCACGCAGGTCAGGCGTGTCCGGGTCACGTCAAAGGGTCAGTCAGATCAAGTCAGCCACGGTCAGGCAGGCCGAAGGGGTCGGATTGAACCAAATCACGTCAAGCACCAGGCGAAGGCACCGAACTCCGCAATGAAGTCGACACAAGTTTTCGATAAGCCGGGATGACACCGAATGTGAAACGGGGCGGGACTTCGATGGCTGGAAAGACCAAAATCAAACACGGTGAAACTAGGAACTTTTTCCGGACCAAAGTACTGTGAACAGGCATTGAGTTTATGTCAGGAAGCGGCAGCGTTAGTATTGGAAGATCTAAGCAAGCTTCTGGTTAGGCATTGACCTTGACATAATTTCACAATTCTAGTGCACAACCCCACCCCCACACATGCGACGAAACGCTACGAAACACTGCATTGCTGTGCAACATACCAAGAAATTTACCTGAAAGCGAACCTTAACGTGGCCTTAAAGAGTATCACACAGTATGACTCACGGTGCAAACGAACACGGCCAAGCGCAAGAACCACACGGTATGTCCCACTATGATGCACAACACAACTGACAAAACGACCCACGGCATAACCCCAGCATGGCCTGCAGTGCGACCCACAACATGGCCCGACGTACGGCCCGCCCCGATCTGGCCCATCCCGACCAAACCCAGCCCAGCCCAGCCCAGCCCACAGCATAGCCCGAGCGTGGGCCGCAGTGCGACCCACAGCCAGGGTTGGAATTGTGCCTGGTAATCCTGGATATAGAGAGGAAATTTGCAACTCATCGAATACGGAGACGATATTTTTCTTCAAAGATGCCACATGAGAATCTTAGTTTGCACTTTTCAGTGAATCCCGAGCACTTCACCCACATAACAGCTAATTGTCAAACAACACTCTTTAACCTCCAAATGAGAAGAAAAAAATGAGAGGTCATGTCCTGGATGCAAAAATCCCGGAACAGCCAAGTTTTCCACCTCTGTTCAAGGCATGGCCCGACGTACGGCCAGGCCGGCCCGGCCCATTCCATAGCACAGCCCCACCCACAGCCCAGCCCACAGCACCACCCACAGCGCAGCCCACAGCATCTCCCACAGCACTTCCCACAGCATCTCCCATAGCACCAACCACAGCCCCAGCCCACAGCACCACCCACAGCCCAGCCAACAGCACCACCCACATCACTCACAGCATCTCCCACAGCATCTCCCACAGCACCACCCACAGCACCAGCCATGGCATCTCCCACAGAACATTGCACAGCATCTCCCACAGAACCTTGCACAGCATCTCCCACATCACAACTCACCAGAACACGGACAGCTGGTGGCACTCGATGCACACCGAGTGGGCGTGTCGCTGCTCGTGGTGGCGCTTGGCGTGGCCCGACACGTACCGGCCGCACCCCACGAAGCCGCAGTGCAGACACAGCCACGGCGAGTCCGTGGTGCGGCACACTGTGGCACGGTGCGCCTCGTCAGACGTCATGTGGCACACTGGTAAATGGAGCCCCACGTCAAACGTGGTGGGGAACACTGTCAAACGGCAAGCCACACCAAACGCATTGTGGCACACCAAAATGGCAAGCCACACCAAACGCAGTGTGACACACCAAAACGGCAAGCCACACCAAACGCAGTGTGACACACCAAAATGGCAAGCCACACCAAACGCAGTGTGGCACACTGTCAAATGGTGCGCCACATCAAGCGAAGTAAAATCGTAGAAACACATGGGTGGAGATCCCGCCACTTTAGCCGGCTCCAGTTCGCTCAATGTTGACTCGAATCCGCTAAAAATTTCGGATTTCAATATGGTGCGATACGAGGTATTGCCTCCGATGTGTACTTCAGTCACCAGCGGCAACTGTCACTACCACTCGCCCTCGCCCTCATCCCACCCCACAATTATATCAGGGGTCCATCCATGGATGGAAATGCTCCTGCATGGAAATATTGGCAAACGCCAGTTGCGCGAAAGCAAATGTGGGCATACAGCGACATTTTCACACATACGATGCCGTTTGTCAAAATATCATCACATAAATACTTCTACACGTAAACGTTTGTATACAGAAGTATTCGCCAGCACAGGGTAGCTAAGATGGGCGAAGAAACCCAGCTGGTGAGTACGTGTGTTGTTAAAATGTTATAAAACCACTATTAACACACAAAAAGGGTGAACATGATACAGACAGAAAAACATCGATTACCATCACACTTCCATTGCTTGGAATGTTGTACGACCTTCTCCTTCTTGATTTTGACATTCTGTTCAAGATGAGGACATTCCATCACAAGCTACTCTTCAATCTTCTCTGTTGCTCCTGTGGACAAGCTCCATTGAAATAAAAGCAGCCAAAGCAGTCAACATGTGCCAAAACAATACACACTGCCATGAGTGATAATTAATCAAACTGGCACGAATAGCCTGGGCACTCTAAACTATTTATAGGTTAGCTCCAAAGAGTTTCACTAGAAATCCCCGGAGCCTGATGCATATACATGACAGTCGGTAAAACCGACACAAAATAGACTGGACCACCTACAATATTCGGAGGCCAGATACACAGCAATTCATGCTGGAGACAAGGATCAATGGAGGCCAATCCAACATGATGCATCTGTTCTTGGGTACGTATAATGATGCCGGTGCACATTAAATGGCTGCAAGCTCCAACCAGTATGCATCTGAGCCCTCGCCGGACTGTGGCTGTTGTCACCCACCCCCAGTGCAGTAGGAGGGTGATCACCCTCGCAGGAGTATGGCTTTTGTCACCTACTCCCAGTGCAGTAGGAGGGTGGTTACGCTCGCCGGAGAATGGCTTTTGTCACCCACCCCCAGTGCAGTAGGAGAGTGGTTACCCTCGCCAGAGTACGACTTTCGTGGTGGCGGTTATTAGTTTTACGACACGACCGACCGTTGAGTCATGTAGCGTCGCCAATCTCTCACGCCGATTGGTCGCGGGCGAAAAGTAGCGACAGGTGAGACTCGAAGGGGGCGGTAGCTCAGTTGGTAGAGCGTCGGACTCTTGATCGCAAGATTGTGGGTTCGAATCTCACAACCGACGGCATTGCCGAGTCCACCCTCGACCAATCGGCGTGAGAGGTTCGCGAAGCTATATGACCCAGCACGCTGGGTCATATAGCGTCAGTATCAGCGCGCTGAGTCATGCAGCACGCTGGGTCATGCAGCGTGCTGGGTCATGCAGCACGCTGGGTCATGCAGCGGTTGAATGCGTCGTAAAAGAACCCAAGGTGAGATTCGAACCCACAATCTTTCGATTATGAGACGGGCAACTTACCCCTAGACTAGTCGTCCCCGCTATGACCTTTGTCACCCACCCCCAGTGCAGTAGGAGGGTGGTTACGCTCGCCGGAGTATGGCTTTTATCACCTACCCCCAGTACAGGATGAAGGGGTTTGTTGGGGCTGGTGCAGCATTGGCTTGGGCACATAGTATTCGAGAAAATCTTCTATTTTTTATCTTGGATATAGGTGACAGGGAAAATCATTTATGGGGAGGACCTGTGACCCTTTATAACAAAAATCAAAGTGGCATCCAGGAGATTTCTAAACAAGCACTGATTACCATAAAAACTCCATGCTTTGAGGGCTTAAAATACATGAAGCAGACAGAACAAACTCAGAATCAGTGTGTCCGAATTCATGTTCGCCTGAGCATCAGATGTGGATAAGCATTGCCTACTTTTGCTATTAAAGATGTAACTAATATGTCACATCACATAATGCATCTTGAATGTGACTGGCATCACATGATTCTAGGTCTACACACAGCCAAGCACTACCTCAAAACAAATTAATGTTAATTGCAAATAATTAATGCCAGCTGTGTTTTATTATCAGGAAATCATTTATCAGGTTCAGCGGTATAATTGGAATTTGGGTTAAATGGTTGATATCAGCAAACCCAAGAAATAAGTACCTGATAATACAGCACAGAATGAACATGCATTAATGACTTTCAATACATGTGATGATGTCAACGAAGAGCTAAATATCGAACTTGAGAGGTAAATTATTGGCAGAAAATGAGTTTTCTGATGCTTTCTGATGTGATTTGAACGAATCTGATATTTATTTATTTGGGAAATGGCAACTTGTTCTGATATATGTAATTCCAGTTTAAGTACATCAATTATGTTGTTATTATTAGGGTTTAGAGGAACATCAACTGCATGGGTGATACAGAGCAATTACTTATATGCATCTTGGTATATGCATAGAAGCCTGAATGCAAGTCAGGAAAAAATGTATGGACTAGACTTGTTGAAGCTGACCTAGCAGCTTCTTCTTCTGTCATTTCTTTTGGAAATCACCTATATGGGAGATATTCACATTTCAAATCACACAACTTAGTGATGATATGGCAGATGGCTCAGACTCCTTTGGTGACAAATATATTATGGTATGTGATGTTGTCAACATGTTATGTTAATTTATATCTTTTTGTTATATTTACATTTTATAGTACCTTTTCTAGATAGGCTTAACCCAGATGGGCCCTTGTGGCTCTTATTAAGCCTTAACCCTTTAT
Organism: Ashinkailepas kermadecensis; assembly: GCA_034440615.1. NCBI lineage: Eukaryota > Metazoa > Arthropoda > Thecostraca > Neolepadidae > Ashinkailepas > Ashinkailepas kermadecensis. The sequence continues at coordinate 80,507 of JAOTOM010003879.1, read as the reverse complement.
GACTTTCATGACTTTATAAAGTCCCCACCCAAAACTACCTTTTCTGTGATTTTCCACATTTGGGTTGAAGGGGGTAGCCTGTATCTGCATTGTCAAAAATGTGTTTGTTTTTTTAATGTTACTTCAATGGTTTTGATGATATTTTCCAGGTGAAAGGATGCTTCTTGAGATATCAGTATTTCAATTTGAATTGCTTATATATCGAAAAGTTTTAATTTCCCAAAGAAGTGAAGACAACATTCAGTCAAATCACATCAGAACGTACCATAGAAACAAATTGTTGACCCAAAATTGGCCTAGGGACTTATATATATTTTTGATTCTTCTTCAAGAGGTTAGGCTATGTTAGGTTTGGCTCTTGTGACACTACATTATTCTTTGTTATGTATTACCCCCAACCAAAGCCATACAGTTTGGCATTATTTTGCTTGTCAATTGAAAAGCATGTATTTGCACCAGAAATAAGCAGCCACATCATCCATCATCACAGTTATTGTAGTTAGGGGTGCATTGACTGCATAGATCATATAGTACATAAAGACATAAAGACATAAAAGATCAGTGCAACTATGAGCCACAAGGGCCCTTCTTGGTTGCACTCTGTTCACTGAACCAGTTGTCCATCAAATGTGTTCATCAACTCTCCCTGGAATACAGAAAAACAAGCCCCCTATTCTTATAATGATTGTCTATGCTGTTCTTAAAGATGTTCAGTGTGTTGCTACTGACAATGGTTTCTGGCAGCTGGTTCCAGTGTTCTACTACCCTGTTGGTGAAGAAGGACTGTCTTAACCTTGTCCTGCTGTGATTAACTTTAATTTTGAATTGATGACCTCTAATTGCATCATTTCTGTTAAATTCAAACAGTTCCCTGAGATAACCCTGTTCCTGACCATGAACAAATTTAAAGACCTCGATGAGATCTCCTCTCAGCCTTCTATATCTAAGTGAAAACATATTCAATTTCTTCAATCTTTCCTCATATGCCAGGTTGCCCATACCATTCACCATTTTTGTTGCCCTTTTTTGTACTCTCTCTAAAAGCCAACAATCTTTTTCATAACTAGGGGACCAAGCTTGAACACAATATTCCAGATGTGGCCTGACATATGCACAATAAAGCTTCCTGATGACTTCCTCACTTTTGTATGATACATTCCTATTTATTGCCCCAAGCATTCTTAGTGCCTTCTTCCTGGCTTCTTTGGTCTGTTCTGATGCCCCCCAATTTTGTGTTAAAAATAACACCTAAGTCCTTCTCTTGCTGAGTCACAGATAGTACTTGGCCACCCATCAAGTATGGAGCCTTGATATGCTGCCTACCTACATGCATGATTTTGCACTTATCAAAATTAAATTTCATTTGCCATTTTTCGGACCACTTCACAAGCTCGTCTAAGTCTTTCTGCAGCAAGACCTGCTCATTGTGCCCTGTTATTGCCCTAAAGACCTTCAAATCATCTTCAAATTTCAAAACCTTACTGCTTAGGCCACTTTCAATGTTATTTACAAACATAATGAACAATAGTGGTCCCAGTACTGACCCTTGGGGGACTCCACTAAGAAACATTTTGCCATGATGATTTTGTACCATTTAGCATCACTCTCTGCTGTCTATCTGAAAGCCACAACCCTATCCATTTTAGGATGTTACCCACAATACCATGGGCCTGAAGCTGCATCATTAACCGTTTATGAGGTACCTTGTTAAAGGCCTTGCTAAAGTCAAGATATGCTACATCAACCTGATTTCCCTTATCAAATTGTTCTGTAGCAAAATTAAAAAAGTCCAAGAGATTTGTGAGACACGATCGCCCTTTTCTAAACCCATGTTGAGTATCTTGAATCACTCTGTTTCCTTCCAGAAAACTAACTATTTTATCCTTGATAATTGATTCAAGTACCTTGCAGACTAGTGATGTGAGGCTTACTGGCCTATAGTTTTCAACTTTCCCTCTTTCTCCTTTCTTGAAAATAGGAACTACATTTGCCCTTTTCCAATCGGTTGGAATTTCATTTTGTGAAACTGATCTACAAAATATTATACTGAGTGGAATTGGCAATTCTTTTTCAGCTTCCCGCAATACCCTAGCATAGATTCCATCAGGTCCTGCTGCCTTGTTTGGCTTTATTTTCCTGACATAATTCAAAACAACATGACTGTCAATGAAATCAACATCATGTAACTGATCACCTGTTGCTGGGCTGTGGTTCACAGTTGGAAGATTTGTCACATCCTCTAATGTAAACACTGATTTAAACTGCTTGCTCAATTCCTCAACCATCTCACTATCCTCACTCAAAATAATCCCATTTACTTCCAGTGGACCAATTGTGCTTGAAACTTTACTTAGCTTGTAGAAACCAAAGAACTTTTTACTGTCCCCATTACAGTTCCTAGCCAAATCCAATTCTTTTGCTCGCTTTGCTGCTCTGGTTTTCTGTTTCACAGCGTATCTAGCTTTTTGATACAACCTTAGATTTACTATATTTGAAGCTTCCTTAAATACTCTAAATGCATCTTTCTTAGCCTTAATTGCTTTTGTCAAATCTGGTGTAAGCCATGCTGGCTTTCCTACTCTTCTTTTGCACCTTTGCTTTTGGGGGACATGTCTAATCTGAATTTCCCTCAAGTAAGATTTGAACTTTTCCCACATTTCACAGGCATTTAAATCGGAGAATTCTTCTTCCAATTTTATGGCACTTAAAGCTGCTCTCATGCAGTCAAAGTCTGCCCTGTTAAAATTTGGAACCTTTGCCAAATTATCCTTGATTGTCCCTGCTACATGTGCCTTGAATCTCACTATGTTATGGTCACTTCTTCCCAGAGTTTCTCCTACAGTCAAGTCTTGAACTAAATCACTTAAATCCGAGAAGACAAGATCCAAGAATGAGCCCTGCCTAGTTGGTTCTGTTACAAACTGGTGTAAGAACAGGTCCTCTTCAAGGCATTTCCTAAACAGTTTACATGCTGGGGAGCCAACACCAACATTTTCATATCCTTTTAGATTAAAGTCACCAAGAATAAGGCATTTCCTCTGAAAGCTTCTACTGATTTCCTCACAAATCACCTTATCAAGCTCCAGTTGCTGAGAATGTGGCAAGGTTCCTGATCGGTACAAAGCATTGGTCATTGTATCCCTCAAAAGTGACGTCACTAGGGGGTATATATGATCATGACCAACATCATGTTTTTGGCTCTGGGGAGTTCATTTTGGGGGAGATTTGAAAAACAAAAATTAGCTGGAATCGGAAAGGAAGGCAAAATCGACCATGGCCTCACATTTCTGCCCACATAGAAAAGTTTAAAATTTGAATTTTCAACAAGTTGAGCTTTCAGTTAATTTTTTTTCTTCTAATTCGTAGAATGGGCTGCAAAATGTTGTTTCAAGTCAACTTCCCTCATAAAAGAATGCTTACTTTAGCCAGAATCTAGCCTAACATCACAAACTTTGATTTCACACATAATTTGGGGTGAATATATCTTCTATTTAAGTATATTTTATGCAATAGGATTTATCAAACTACTTTATTTAAGCTTATGTAATATTTAAGTCACTGAAAGCTGACTGGCAGTCAGTTGACAGTGACTTAAATACCTTGTTGATATAAAGAAAGTGTGAGGGGTGATACTTAAAGATGACCTAAAGGTGTTTTCACACCAAATTTAGTGTGAATACACAGCCTGTGATGTTAATGAAATTGGCCTTTGACCTCTAATTTTTTACACAACATGCCAAATTGATGTGGGGGAAAAGGCATGCCAAATGTTTGCATGCTACCCCATGCTGCTCTTTCACAATCTACAGAAAAACTTAGGGGAGTGCATATCAACCCCCTCCTCCACTCCCAAAATCTGGTGGGTCCATCACATGAAGAAATGTGCTATTACAATATTTTGTTCTTGAAATCCAACATCCACAGTAAAATACAACATTTTCACCTAGGTTAGATTAGGCTAGGTTTTTCACATTTTACACTATCATTTATTACATATTACGCCACTACAATCCTCTTTTGGGATGATTCTGCTTACCAACTGAAAATTGCATATTTGCACTGGAAATGAATGGCCACATGGTCTTAATCATGTTAAACTTGTGCTTTAAGGTAACTTTTGAAGTTCAGAACTTACTTTTTCTAATGCAATGTTGATGACAGTGATTAACAAGACGTGAACATTAATTTCCTCTGAAAATCTTGGGCATGAATGATCCACTCTGGTTGAAGCACCCTAAAGCCCAAATAACTAACTAAATTCCTCTGCAAATGCATATGTTTCATTTGGGAGCCAAGTAGCACCCAAAAAGGGCTTTTGAGTTGGGCATAAAAGTATGTTTAAAAAAGAAAAAAGAGGAAGCATAGCTTAGCCTAACCTAGCCAAACTAATGTAAATGTAATCACAAAAATTGTCAAAAACAAGACAATTCCAAAATTTTTAAAACAATTCTAACAGTTTCATTTAAAACATCCAAACATTTTCAAACATTCCAAAAAACCAACTTAAAAAACCTTTAACCAAACCTAAACTTCACCAGTAGGTTCTAGGTGATCAAACGAAGGCCATTTTCACTTTTGTTAAGCAGTGTATTGGCTACAATTGTTGACAATCAACAACATTCATGTAATATGAATGATGTAATGACACACATTTTTCAATAGTTTGTGATTAGCAAACAATGTACTTTTGATTGTGTAGTTGTACTCACACATTTCACAAACAAACAGTGTGATGCAAACCACAAATTTAATTATATCACTTTTCACAAAGGTCTATTGGCAACCACAAATAGCATAATTCAGACAAGATTCTATGATTGCATCACAAATGATTGGATTTAGAATGCCTTTCAGTGATAAATCAGCCTATATATTCCAACATAATGTTTTCAAATGGTGATTAAAGGATAAAATATGGTGAAATGAAAAACATAAAGAGTAATTAAAACAAACAAGACCAAACAATGCAAAATATTACACTTCTTTAGAAACAATATGACATTCAATTCCATAAACCTTTGCTCAGAAAATCAGCTGAGCTAGGAATGTAAATAAACAAACCCACATAACATCACAATTGCCACACCTTTCAAACATTGAAATTGACACTAACAGTGCAAGCATGAAGACCAATGTGATAACAGGCTTGAACTGCTGAAACTCACACAAACAGAACAAGCAAGTAAGTACCCTGTACCCAAATTCATCGGTGCATAAGTTCATCCATTTTTTCGGACTGACACAACTCTCCATCAACATTCACACAACCTAGAACATGTGTTATCACAAGCAGTGTATCAGTCACAGTTGTTATCCATCAACAACCTTCATGAAGTACAAATGATGTAATGACACACATTTGTCAATATTGTGTGATTAACAAACAATGTATTTTTGATTGTGTAGTTTTGTTAGCCCATGATGTTAATGAAATGCTTTCTTGACAAATAACAACATAAACAGTGTATTCACACCAAATTTAATGTGAATACATAGCTTGTGATTTTAGTGAAAATGGCCTCAGTAAGATAGGTTAGCCTTTTGTCTTTGTCAAGAAATGAACATCAATCGACTCACCCATCAGAAGGCACAAGAAAATATTACACTGCACACCAAAAGTTGATATGGGTGCTTCTGTGTATATTTACCCCAAAAAATCCCCATTCAAAACCTAGGCTATATAACCCCTTTGTTTGCTTAATGGAGGTAAAATGTGAATAAAACCTGCCTCTTAAATACCCTTAAGCATGGTATACATGTTCTTAAATTGTGTATTCTTGAAATGCTATATAGGCTACAAAATCAAATACATATTAATAAACATGTTTATGACATCTAATATCAAGGGATGCTTCAGTATTACTTCAATTTAAGGTAACTATAATGCAAGTTTTACACATTTTTTTACCTCCATGAACCATACCAAGGGTTTAGGTTTGGTTAAGTTAGGTTAGGTAAGGTTAGGTTTTTGTTGTAAGCTATAAAAAAGTTTTTTCATTTAAATGGGCAAATGTTTCCAAAAATGGGTTTTTCCTAAAAAAAATAGTTCAGGATAGCTTTGCTTAGGTTAGGATAGGTGTTTTTAATTTGAAATCTTTTGATAACATGGTTTGGAAATTTTCTACTTAAAAATAAATTGCTTTCTTGCATGAATGATTAAGCTAGGATAGGTTGTTATGTTGTCATTTTTCTTTATTTGGAGCATTACTTTTTATGCTATATTACCAAACAAAGCTACTTTTTAGTTTGTTATTTTCCTCCAAACTAAAAAGTATGCATTTGTAGAGGAAATGAGTGGTCACATCATGTTCAGCACATTCATAAGCATAGCATTAGGAAATGAAATTTGAAGAAATCAGAAATTACCATAAACTGCAAATTTACTGACCATTCTTCAAACCTATAACATCAGAACCTCAGATTGCCCCCATTTCAATTTCAGTGAACCTTGAACACTTATCCAAGGTTGGTTGGTTATTGGTTTTTACGACACGTCGACCGTTGAGTCATGTAGCGTCGGCAATCTCTCACGCCGATTGGTCGCAGACGAAGAGTAGCGACAGGTGAGACTCGAACCCACAACCTTTCGATTGTGAGACGAGCATCTTACCTGTAGACCACTCGTCTCCACACTCCAAGGGAAATTGGAAATTAATTGCTACATAGGGTGGACAATTAATTTCCCTTGGGTCCCTTGGATCATTGCAATCAATTGTTACATAGGGTGGACACATTTTTTAGACAGGAAAATCGCCACCCCAGGGTGTGCAAACTCTCAGTGAAGTGTGGCAGCAGTAATGCGGCCATGGACAGTCTGGAGATGTCGATTCTGTGGCTGGCTACGAGGCAAGCGATGGTTAATGGCCCAATTCCCCTGACTCAGATGTCCTGTGGAAGATTGACTTCAGCGATGGATCTGCATTGTGGTTGACAAATTGGCCTGCTTGAGACGTCATTCGGCACTGAAGCTGTCTGGCAATCCTGCTTGAGTCAATGTATGCTATTCTTTGCTTATTTCTTTCCATGCCAACACATCTACATAGCATGATGGCTGTTAGTGTGCCCTCTTACAATGTATGATTCTTTTATGGGATACTCAACATGGATTTTGATCTCAAAGATCTTGTTTAACTAACCTATTGGAGTTCATGGAGTATGTTACTAAAGAGGTAGACAATCAAAGCAGGATGGATGTTGTGTACTTGGACTTTAGCAAAGCTTTTGATAAAGTTCCACATGGGAGGCTAAGTCATGAACTACAGCAACATGGAATTGTTGGAAAAGTTCTAGGTTGGATTGAAGCATGCTTGAGGGGAAGGAAACAAAGGGTAGTGTTAAATGGATGTAAATATGATTGGAAGGATGTTCTGAGTGGAGTACCACAGGGCTCTGTTCTAGGGCCACTTCTCTTTATCATCTTTGTGAATAACATTGAGGTGGGGCTGATGAATAGTGTTCAAATTTGCTCATGACATCCAGCTGGTAGGAGTGGCAAACAGTAGTGATCACTCTAGTAATATTACGTATCTGCCTACACCTGAGCAGGTGCTCACCTAGGTAGGTAGGTAGGTAGGTACTTCAGCAAATAAAGTGAGATGGAGAAATGCCTGGAAGCCAATAAAAACAAGCAAGTCTTAGTTCCACATTACTTTTACACTTTTATCAGCAACATTCATAAAAATGCGTTGCGTTACGAAACAGATTTACTACGCAAAACATTCACTTTTTGGCATCATGCCAAAAAGCGCATTACAAATTTCGTTCTAATTTGAATTTGAATTTCTCTGTACGCTATTTTTATTACTTCTCCCAATTTTTCTTCGAGTAGTGCAGGAATCGACGTTTGACCGGAGAACCATACACTTCGACTAAATATTTGTAAGTAGGTATTAATCCCACATTCTTAATCCACTGAACCCAACGAGCCTGCACACCCTGCGTTAATCCATCGCCGCAGCCCCGTTCTTTAATACACTACTCTGGTAGCCCCATACTTATTTGGTGACGAGAACTGCGAGTCTCGACGAGGGATGGCGCAGCGATAGCCGGGTTGTGACGTCACGGCACAGGTCCGCATTGAATGACGGGTTCAAGGGCGAGCGTTTTACCTTTAAAAATTAGCGCTCTTCCGTTTCCCAGCAGTAACCTCGCAGTAGAATCTAAAGTCAAATTGGCGTCAATTTCGGGGTCCCGTCTGCGCCGGACCGTGTTATTACGGTGCGGCGTAACTACCGTGTCGTATACGGCTATACATGTAGGAATAACCAAAGTGATCACGCAATTTCCATGACCCGAGCCGTTCGTTCCGATATCCATGTTTGGATAAGGGGGAGTGGTAACCAAAAAGAAACGATTGCAAGTTCGATCACGCCGGTGCAGTGCTATCCCTTTCTATACGGATACGCTAAGGGGGCCATTGGCCAGGGCCGGATCCGAAAATCTTGATCCCACCATATTTGCTTTGCCTAGGCTTCTTGCGCTCCACTGGATTCTTGGGCTGAACCCACCAAGCAAATTGACAATATGCATTGTCGCCATCAATAATCATCGACCTTCTGCACCCATGCGCCTGACCTAAATAATTAAATGACATTGTTATAATACATACACAGAGGTGCACCAAATTGCCTGCCACCCAACTTAAGACCCAAGAGTATACACCAGATCAACCTAAACATTTTGGGATTTTTACTACCTGCCTGGATGCATTATCTCTTCCATTTCACATGCTTGAACTGCTTTGACATCACTTCTTTTCTTTTCGTCATCATTAAGTACCCCTTTTGCTATTTTGGGTCCAGGTTATGGGTGAGCTTTGGGTCTTTAAAAGCACCCATGACCTCTGTCAGCAGCACTGCCCATGGGTAAGGGCAGCAGATACACAACTGGCATCATCACCATCACTAAACAATCGAAGAAAGCCACAGAAAGTCGCAAAATCACTCGTTACTTAGCATTATCAATATATGTTTGCACATTTTTACGTCAATTGGCCATTTTTACATCACTCCCTGCACTCCACAAAATCAATTTCAGGACACCGCATTCGCACCATGCATAGTTCGGCATCCACACAGTGATAACATACATGACCAGCATGGTTTTCACCCATCGCCGCTCACGCACGCAATGCGATGCAGCTTCACCGCGTGATCGACGCCACACGACGCCAGCAGCTCAGTGGCGCCGCCCTGCCGGCCGGGCCGAAACTGCAGCCTGCGCACGGCGCCGTGGTGGGCGGCGCTAGTGTCGAGCGCGGCCAGCTCGTACCACTGGCCGCGCGTGCTCCGCACCAGACGCAACTCCCCCGACTCGAGGCCGACGGCGAGCAGGCCCGACGGCGCCGCCGCCACGGCCGTCACGGCGGCGCCCGGCGCGTACCCGCCGCCGTCGCGGCGCCACGTCACTGCGCCGCCTGCGCCGCCGCCGCCGCCGCAGCCGGCCTCCGGGCACCAGCGCGCCAGCTGGCCGTCCCGCGAGCCGGTCACGAAGCAGCAGCCGCACGCCAGCCACGCGCAGCACCAGATGATGCGGCCGTGCGCCTTCACCTGGCGCTGCGCCAGCACGTAGCCTCCGCCGTCGCCGTCGTCACCTCCGCCTCCGCCGGCGTCGTCACCTCCTCCTCCGCCGCCGCCGCCCGCGTCGTCCGACCGCCGCCACACCGACCAGCTGCGGTCGCGCGACACGGTCAGCAGGTGCCGGTCGTCGGCCGAGAACGCCAGCTGCACGACGGTCAGCTGGTGGGCGCCGGCCAGCCGCGCCGCCCGCCGCCAGTCGGCCGTGCGCCACAGCAGCACGGCCGCGTGCTCGGGCCGCGCCGCGCGGCACGCCGTCGCCAGCAGGCGGCCGTCGTGCGAGGCGGCCGCCGCCGACACCTCGTAGCCGTGGCCGTAGAGCTTGCGCAGCTCGGGCCACAGCGTGTTCTGCAGCAGGGTCTCGTCGGTCGGTGGCGCCACCAGCGCCGGACGCCGGAAGTACGCCTCGGCGCTGCGGTCGCGCGTGGCGGCGGCCGCCGCCTGCGCGTCGCCGGCCGACACCGGCTTGTTGGTGAGCCCGAGCGACGGCACGGCCGCGCCCTCTGCAGGCGCGCCCGCCGACCGTGGCGCCACCTGCGGCGCAGGCGACGCTGGTTAACGCCGGCACGTTTAGCGATGTTGTCGACGCGCTAGTCGGGAATACACACCGTTGCTGCGATGCGCCCCTAAACTCCAACAACCAACCAACCAACCACACCGTTGCTGTAACGGTGTGCTGGAAAGTAGCACCGACGCCGCCGCTGAACCCCACCTCTGATGATAATATCGGCAACGGCGCACGCAGCAATCGACACGGATACCACCGTAGCAGCGGCACGTGTAATACCAGCCGAACACCAGAGCCGGGCTGTTTACCGGAAAACTGGCTTTTGTCATGACAACCAGTTTTTACTGGCAAAAACTGGGAAGAACTGGCAAAAGCATAAAAAATTACGTGATGCATACGTGATGCATACACTTTCTGGGACATTTTCCCGTCCAATTTTGCCTATTTCTATTAATTATATACTTTGTATGATACGTGCCACTGCTGTATATACAAACTAGATGTCTTGTATACCTGAAGAAGATTAAGCCGAGTAATTGCAGGACCCTTACCAATAAAAAAACGGTAAAATATATTTTTACATTTCGATTTTGCCAGTGGCAAAAAACAGTGGCAAAAACTGCCAACCCTGAGATAAAATGCAGCAAACTCTGCGGCCGCTGGCGATATGCTGATCAGTGGCGCCACCTATATCTTTCAAGTGACGACCACCAGACGGCGCCACCTACTGCGCGGGCTGTCGCAACCCACGCCAGGGGGGCGAATAGTCTAGGGGTAAGTTGCCCGTCTCAACCGAAAGATTGTGACACAACCGATCGAGTCTCACCTGTCGCTACTCTTCGCCCGCGACCAATCGGCGTGAGAGATTGGCGACGCTACATGACCCAACGGTCGATGTGTCGCAAAAATAAATAACCACCACCGCCTCCTACGCCGGATCGGACTCTGTCTCACAATATGCAGCGAGTTCACCGTGTACCAGTGCAGTATTGCGGCGTCATGGAAACATAACTGGAGATTACAGCAGCGTGAAACACAGTGTGAAAACGCACAGGTGTGAACGAATCATCCAAATCGAATGAGAGGAGCCAGTTATAAAAAAAAACAAGTTGTTCCGCTAGATCCAGGTAGATCAATTGGCGGAGGGCTGGTAGGTATTGGGTTCCTTGCTCCCAGAAAAAGCAACTACTCGTTGAAGTGTTTGCCGTGCGATCGCTACGTTCTCGACCGAACGATATATGACGCTTAGGCGTGCTATGCGTTACCCAGCGCCGGCAGTCTCTTTGGCTCCACCTTCCCGACCGGGTGACATCTTAAAAGGAGACGTTACTTTAAAAAAAAAACACATTTACCAGTCCATGCTATTTACGGCTCCATCTAAATCGTTCACTCATCATTTTCATTTGGCACGACCCTGACGATATTTGCCAACTCTAGTGTTCGAACTGACAGGCATTTATCGCTTAAAAGGATCAATACCATAGGTTGAGGCTTTGTCGGTTGGTTGGTTACTGATTTTACGACACATCGACCGTTGAGTCATGTAGCATCGCAATTACTGGTGTTTCCAACATTTGATTTAACCACACTTCTTTCATGTAATGAAAGCTCGGCGTACTTTGTGAACATGATTAAGTTTTGCATTGGCAGAGCCGGAAATGCAGGTGTTTCCATCTATGGACGCCTGTTGTTCTCAGATATATTCAACAGTATTTGTATCTTGAAAAGGAGCTCGGTGCCATCTCCAACTTCACGGAGTGAGTGCGAGTATTGGATGACAATTAGGAGCGAAAGCAAAATATTGATGTTGCATGGCAACACCACTATTTTCATTGGAGTTGCACTAGCACTACCAAAAGTGCACGAGCATCCAATCCTGGTCAACACCCAGCTCAGGTGGCAGGGTCAGCTAATACAACAATCCAACCAACATAGTTTCCATCTCATTAAGCATTTTTGGGGATGGCTTTCTAAAATTAAAGGATGGAGCTGTGGTCCAGAACAGTCACTGGGTCAATTTCCCGCCCTGTCACATCTTCTGATCGCCGCTTGGTGGTGCCACTGCACCTCTACTTCTCAGCAGTGCAGGGTTAACAACATGAACATTTCCTCTCCAGCTGAGCCGAAGCTTCCATACCTCGACGCCACAAAGCGTCTCCAGCGTATCTCGCACCGCCGTGGGCATGGCGAACGCTCGCACCACCTTCTCCTCCGAGCCGGACGCGAACGTCGTGTCGGAGATGGCCGCCAGACAGGCCATGTCGTGGCCGTGCACCTGAGGTCGGGTCACGCCAGGTCACGTGGCAGGTCACATGGCATCCGGGTGGCGGAGGATTTGTGACGGGCGCAGTCGCACAATGTCGAAACGATTGAGAACTTTCCGCCCTGCATACGTGGAACTGACGCGGCTGGCAGCGGCTTTACGGCGCACTCAGCAGCCGAGGCCAAATGGCGCCGCCTGCCCCTCACCCTGGCAGGGCGGGCACCGCGGCGAATCGAACCCCGTACCTCTGGCATGCAAGACGCTCAGCTTAATCCCTGAATTGCCCACACCTTTGGGAATTGGCGTGGCGAGACTACTTTAACCAAGGGATGATAAACAAGTCACATTGTCCCTCCCCTTCCCACCTCCTGAATCGCCCTAAATACGTTCGGGCATACATGGCTACCACGATAGATTTTTGCTCGCCCACGTCATTAGTGAACAGCATATGTTTAAATAGCATTTCAGCATAGCATAACACGAGGGAACAAGAGCTCATACCCCAGCATATACAGCCAGTCAGAATGACACAGCTAGAAGGGCTAAACGAGCTAAACAACAAACGGCAGGGCGGATGGCTCCGGCACGCCTGAAGTAACACTTTCGCCGACTAATGCATACTTCAGAGTTAAGACATAAAATATTGGACCCAAGACTGCATCGACCGGTGGCGACCACACGGTGGGCGACCGGACGAGCCATAACGTAACGCAATGCGACGTACTGCAGCACAACGTGACGCAGTGTCGCGAAGGAATGCGATTTCACACAAGATAACGTAGCCTGACAACACGTGATGTGACGCGACAACACGTGACGTGACGTGACCGAACACGTAGCACAATACGTGACGTGACGTCACCGAACAACACGCGCGGTGCCACTGACCTGCGGTCGGCCCATCTCGTGCCAGCTGCCGGCGGGCGCCCAGCGCGCGTGCAGCCGGGCGGTCTGGTCGGCGGCACACGACAGCAGGTAGCCGCCGGCCGGCGGCCACGCCACGTCCACGGCGGCGGCCGCGTGCCCGCCGAGCGGCACGTCGGCGCGCCACTGGCCCGGCCGCCGCTCGCTCCACACGTGCACGGCGCCGGTGTGGCCATGCGCCGCCAGCCGGCCGCCGTCGGCGCGCCACGCGCAGCCGAGCAGGCCGGCGCCGGCGGCGGCGCCGCCCACGGCGCCCAGCCGCGCCGCCTCGCTCCACAGGCCGCCGGCCTCCGCGTCGGCCGGCGCCCACACCAGCAGCGACCGGTCGAGCGAGGCGGTGGCCAGCTGCGGCGGCGGCCGGTCGTCGTCAGCGACGGCGGCCGGCCGCGGCCGCCACCGCGCCGCGTACACCCACGCCTCGTGGCCGCACAGCACCGAGTCGAGCGTGACGCGCAGCGTCGTCGCGCCGCCGCCGCCGGCGCGGCACGTGACGCTTTGACCGGCCAGCTGCAGCCGGCCCGTGTCGGCGTCACAGGCGACCGCCGGCGGCTCCACGGTCCACACGCACACGCGGCAGTCCTGCCCGGCGGTGGCCAGCAGCAGTCGGTGCGGCGACACCGTCACGTCGTCGATGGAGCGCACCCAGTCGTGGTGGCCCGCCAGCCGCAGCGCGGCCGAGTACAGGCCGTCGGCGTCTGCCATCGGCAGGTCGGCCGTCAAGTTAGGTCAGGTCAAATGCGGCGACCACCGCCAATTTCAAGCATGCCTGCCAAAGTAGAAGTTCAATGCCAAAGCCGTTCGTCAGACTAAGGTGCCTCTTTTCAGGTGGAGAACCAAATTCCTGAACTAAGTATTGATACTTTCGGCCATTGTAGTATCACGAACTTTACCATCCGCCCACATATGATCCTAATTCCTTCCTTCACACAGATAATGATGGCTACCAAGCGATACTCTTTAGGGGTGGGTGATAAGTGATTATCGCCGGGAAACATCAGATTGTACACAGATTTTCCTGGACGGCGTTCCTCACCGGAAGTGTAGACGACAATGGTGCCATCGTCACAGCCGGCCAGCAGCCAGGGCGCCGCCACCGTGGGTGGCAGGACGAGCCGCACAGTCAGCGCCAGACCTCCGCCCAGACTGATGGTCTGCAGGGCAGCAACGCACACCAGTCTCAGGTCAGAAACACACACCGATCTCGCGGCAGAAACACACACCAGTCTTAGGGTAGAAATACACACCAGTCTCAGATCAGAGCACACACGGGTCTCAGGTCAGAAACACACACCAGTCTCAGATCAGTATGCACACCAGTCTCAAGTCAGAAACACACACCAGTCTCAGGTCAGAAACACACACCAGTCGAAACTTTGTACGCAGGTCAAACGAAGCAACTGATGAGTGTCATTTTCCGGGAAAATTTCGGAATTTCACGATACTGACACCGGAAGCCAGAGACAGACACTGAAACAGGATCAGCGGTAATACGGGAAGCTTGACTTGAGCTTGGTTTGCTTGACTGAGAGCTTGACTGCTTTGAGCTTGACTTGAGCTTGGTTTGCTTGACTGAGAGCTTGACTGCTTTGAGCTTGACTTGAGCTTGGCTTAACACAGAGGCAGAGGTGGAAACAGAAACCCCAAGTCTGGGCTAGATAGATAGATAGCCCTGACTTTGGCTGGACTAGTGATACAATACACAGGTTTGATGCTGAGGCATGCCTTGGCTCCGGCTGACCGTTTCAGGGAGAAGAACCCAGGGGACAACAGCTGGGGACCCAGGGAACAACAGCTGGGGATCATGGAGACAACAGCTGGGGACCCCAGGAACAACACCTGGGAACCCTGGGGACAACAGCTGGGGAACCCTGGGGACAACAGCTGGGGACTAAGGGAACAACAGCTGGGGACCCCTGGGACAACAGCTGGGGACCCCGGGGACAACAGCTGGGGACCCCGTGGACAACGGCTGGGAATCAAGGGAAAAACAGCTGGGGACCCCAGGGACAATAGCTGGGGACCCGGGGGACAACAGCTGGGGAAAAGCACCCGGGGAACAACAGCCGATCGCCAGCGCCGCCCACCTGCCGAAGTGTGATGTCGCTGGCCGCGTGGCCCGCCCACAGTCGGACCGTGCCGTCGGCGCCGGCCGTGCCGACCAGCAGGCGGTCGGCGCCGGCGTCCCGCCACAGCGCGCCGTCGACGGCCGCGACGGGACCGACGTGGCCGCGCAGGCGCGCCGCCACCGTCGGCGGCGCGCCGGCCGGCGCCGTCCACACGGCCGCCGTCCCGTCCCTGGAGCCGGTCACCAGCAACGGCGCGCCGCCGCCGGCGCCAGCTTCGTCACGGCCGGCGCCAGCTTCGTCACGGCCGGCGCCAGCTTCGTCACCGCCGGCGCCAGCTTCGTCACCGTCGCCGCCTGCTTCGTCACGGCCGACACCAGCTTCTCCGGCCGGGCCACTTCGTCACCGTCGCCGCCTGCTTCGTCACGGCCGGCGCCAGCTTCGTCACGGCCGGCGCCAGCTTCGTCACGGCCGGCGCCAGCTTCGTCACCGCCGGCGCCAGCTTCGTCACGGCCGACACCAGCTTCGTCACCGTCGCCGCCTGCTTCGTCACGGCCGGCGCCAGCTTCGTCACGGCCGGCGCCAGCTTCGTCACGGCCGGCGCCAGCTTCGTCACGGCCGGCGCCAGCTTCGTCACGGCCGGCGCCAGCTTCGTCACGGCCGACACCAGCTTCGTCACCGCCTCCGCCTGCTTCGTCACCGGCGTCGCTATCGCCGGCAGCGGCGGCCAGTCGGCGCACGCAGCGCACGGCGGTCACGTCGTCGGCGTGGTGGTGGCGCGTGTGCGTGACGACGAATCCGGCGTCGGCGCCGGGCAGCTGGCGCGCCACCGCCACGCTGCACGCCGCCGCGAAGAAGAGCCGGCCGTCGGCGCTCCAGTCGAGCGCCTGCGCCGACCGGCCGCAGCCCACCGAGATGTACTCGCTCGTCACGCGACACGGCATGGACGCTCTGGGGGTAACCACAGAACAGTCAGACGCACCGGACGAGGTGGTCACAGGGAGTGGGGATGGGAGGTGAGAGGAAAGACAAAGAAAACACGTGGTGTCGGCGATAGGGGGTGGGGTTGATCGGAGGGGTAGTCGAGGCTGGGACGGTTGGATGAGTCAGATGAAGTGGTCATATAAGGTGGGTCAGAGCCAGAGGAGGTATCAGCTGCTGCAATCCATAAGGCGAGCTCCACCTCCAACTTTCTCTTGGAAACATGGCATGCATTGGGTTTTCCTCTTGCAGTTTTAGAATGGAGACAGCATTTTAAAACAAATATGAAAACTACGTCTAGGGTCGGTATTTTTGTAATGCACAAATAAAAAGATGACTATCATGGGGCCTGTTCCCGCGACCTCATCCGGAATAGGTTGAGCTTCGGCCAGTGGAGCTCTTCCAGGTCGCGGCGCGGGAAGGACCGGTAGAGTCTTGTCCTTCAATCAGCTGTTCGCGGTGGTATGGTTGTAGTGCTATTTGGCGCATATCTGCAAATTGGTGGCATTATCGGTCCCTTGCTCCGATATTGCACGTGGCAGTGCCGATATTTTTATTAATTGATACACTTACTTGCTGTCGTGAAAGCCCAATGAATCCCATTGTGCAGTAGCTATTGGAGGATGAGTAAAGTACGCTGCAAGCTATATATGTTTTCTGATTCCGACTTCGACGGGGAAGTTGACGCACAGTGGATGGCGATGGCTTATGCTGCTTCAGGAGCTCAAAAGCATTTATTCCCGGGGCGGATCCAGACATTTTCAAGGGCGGGGGAGGCAGATACACGTCTGGAGGAGTCATTTCCTCGGAGGGGTGCTGTTGCGGAAGTCCCTTGACGCTCTCGTTCAGAAGAATATGCATTAAGCGGTGAATGGGACTGCACTGGGGCATGGGACTGCACTGAATGAACGTCTTTTACTCTGAGAGGGGCAACTTTGGACGAAACACCGCTTAGTGAGGGGCACTCGAGTAGTATGGTGTACTCGGCGGGTTATCGTTTGAGCAGTGGTGTTGCTCTCTGTATTTTTGAGGGGCAAGTGCCACTTAATGTTGGTTTGCCCTACCACAATAATTTTAACTGCTAACATTTGACAATAGGGAGTGTGCCCTCCAATCCATTTGGGCCTGGCCACTGCCTTCATATATTTTCCCCCAATAATTTTCATCAATCTCAACGCCCATGCGTCAGAGGGAAGCCACCTGCCCAGGTGGAGTGCACAAGGAGCTCCTCCATCAGCCACTGATACATACATGGATGCAAACAAATATAATGGATGCATACTAGCAAGCATGCCCCCTCAAATGCATGCAAATTGGCATGCATGACTGAACCTACAATTTGCTCATCAAATTTAAGACACCCAGCTCCGATTTCCACTTGTGCATTGGATGCTCCCGAAGTGCACTGGCGACAAAGTGGGTGACACAAAACATGGGTGACTGCTCATATCCATCACATATCCCATGTCTCTTGGATTTCTTCCAAAAAATATAGCTCTAAAATAAAGAAAATGCGAATAATACAACCCAATTACCGTGCTCCTGGCCTAAGCCAGGTTACACACATATTTGATGCTGAACGCCACTGTTGCGGCACGTTTGTCGTATTCCTTCCTCAACCGCCGACCGGCCGGATTAGGTTTTTCTCATCCGGTTGAGGTTCGATGAGGGTAAACCAATTCCGGATGAGGCGCGGGAACGGCCGGTAGAGGAGATGGACGCTAAACCTATTCCGGATGAGGTCGCGGGAGCAGACCCATTGTGGTTAGACATGTTGCTGCACCACACGGATGCTAGATTGTTGCTTAGAACAGCAAACTGTAAGGGTTTTGCTTGTGCAAAACATTGTGGCACTGATAATTTCACAAGCAAAATCCTTCCCCAGCCCTGGCATGCTATATGCTCCTACAGAGCCGCTGGTACGACGCTAACAGACAATGGCACGAACAACGGCGACGTATAAGGCGCAATGTAGATCACAAGTTTCAGTAGTGCATGCTAAACTGTAGGAATGCAAATTGTTATGCAATGAACAGGGTACACGGATTTAGAGTCGATGGCGGGTGGCCCGTGAATCTCCCTCCCAAGCACTAGTGCTGCCACCTACAGATGTCGCCCGCTCACCAGCACCTATGCTCAGCCTTATGGGCACCCCATGTCAGTGGTGCCTAAGCTTAACCAGTCTGATATGGTTGCCATTGCTGAGACAAAACTCGACCATGGGATCCTTGATGCCGGGCCGCCGTTCGACCAGTCAAACACTCGGCTACGCCGTGATGGCAGAGTGAATGTCTGTGGGCAGTGTGGTGGTGTTGTCTCTGTGGCTCACCTGATCCAACTCACAGTGATGGCAGAGTGAATGTCTGTGGGCAGTGTGGTGGTGTTGTCTCTGTGGCTCACCTGATCCAACTCACAGTGATGGCAGAGTGAATGTCTGTGGGCAGTGTGGTGGTGTTGTCTCTGGCTCACCTTCTGATCCAACTCACAGTGATGGCAGAGTGAATGTCTGTAAAGTGTCAAACATCAGTAGGCCATAGGGCAATCTAACATCATTAGACAGTAAGCAATTCAACAACAGTAGGCAGTAGGCAATCCAACATCAGTAGGGAGTGGGTGATACAACATCAGTAGGCAGTAGGTGGTGATTCAACAGCAGTAGACATTAAGCAATCAAACATCAGTAGGCATAAGGCAATCCATATCAGTAGGTTAAACTAGGTTAGGTCACATTTTTTCTAAATTTTATATTACTCTTTAGTTTAAATATATATATATATATATATATATATATATATATATATATATATATATATATATATATATACATATATATACATATATATATATATATAAATATTCCCACCCACTACCTCTTTTTGGTGTTATTGAATACCGTGTCCATTGTTGAACTGCAAGGGAAGACATTGTTTGCTAACTGGAAATCATTTGCAGCATAGATGAGTGGTAACATCATCTTAATCACATTATTGTTCGATTATTTTGTCTCAAAGGTACATTAACTCCTACTTGTTGCATGGCACCCACTTAATCACATTAATATATGTGGTATTTGAACATTTTCCCAAAATCCACTTACCAAATGCTGAAATGATTTGCTATCTCAGAATAAAAATTCACTTTACATATCATAAAAAGAGGTGGCTTAATGCTTTATACATCTTTTTAGGCATGCATGGCCACAAATCCTCTTCTTAGTAGCATCTTCTGTACTACAGGTGGTCCAATTTTTATCCAAAGTGCACTCAGTGTGCCTTTTCCTTTAGGGGTCATGGGTCTCTGTGAACCAGCTGATGCACACAGTGCACCTCAAGTTGCTAAGATTTACAGTCTAGGATGTGACCATGCAGAAAGAATGTTCCAATGAATATGCACTCCAGTACAAAAATGGCATTAATTGTGCATGGTAATTCACAAGTAAACCAAGTTGGCAAAAGCGTCATAGTTGGAAATGAGGATATTTCCATGAAAATGCACTTTCATAGTGCCCTTAAAGCCCTAGAGCAATTCTGAAATAAAAATACTGATACACAGACATACTTTTTAATCAATTTTGGTAACCTGCATCAGTAGATACTTTCCACTTACTCTACAAAATACCATGCCTTCTTATTACTTCACACAGGGCTAAAGAGCAGATGGTGAGACACAGGCCATGCCAAATATGCTTATTTTTTAGTGCCATCTAATGGTTTCCATATGCTGAGCAATGGGTATTAAACTATGGTTATATCTGTCATAACATATGTGATATGTGAGATTGTGATACTGTACACATACTTCAGGTATGTGATGCTGATGAGATCGACTATGGTAGCACAATGGGGCATGATTGGAGGAGTTTGGAATTGTTGAGGAGTGTGATGGGCAATATCATGTTAATGGTGCTAGATAGGCTGGGATATATATAGTTCCCTTGCAACTGGCCCTTATGCACATTATTACTTAACTTGGCCCTTATGCACATTATTACCTAGATGGATTTCAGGTAAGCTTTGTTGAGATGCATACTGACCTAGGTATCACAGTAGATAAAAACATGCGTTTCCATCAACACATTTCTGGTATAGTACAGAAAGCTGGAAGTCTGGCCAGCAACCTACTTAGTTCTACTTTATGTCATTCTCCTGAATTTATGAAAACCCTATACATTACTCATGTCAGGCCTCTTTTGGAGTTTGCATTGTGTGTGTGGAATACAGGTTACATAGGTGATTTGAGGCGACAAGAATCAGTACAGAGAAGGTGGACACGAAACATAGAGGGGATGGAAGGTCTGGATTATGGTGCCAGATTACGGAAACTAGGTCTGTACTCGGTGAAAGGTAGATTGATTCGAGCAGACATTATCAAATGTTGGAAGATTTTTCATGGTCATTCTGCCATTAAGATCCCTGACATGTTTGTGCTGGCACCATTGGTGAACACACGTGGACACTCACTGAAATTGGCTCACAGGCATGCATCAGTGGATTGTAGGAAGTGCCACTTGGAACTCACTGCCTGATGATGTAGTAACCTTAACGGACCTGGGTGCATTTAAAGCTGCATTGCACTCAAATCTCTGCACATTGTTGCATGAATATATTGAATAGATTAACCATGATAATATACTAATCAAACATGACGAGTAGCTTAACTTCTCTATATTCAGAATATAGAGATCTCTATATATCTACATTCAATCTCTGTATTCAATCTCTGTATTTAATCTCTATATTTTATTTTTCAGAAATCTTGACTGACAGCAAAATATTAGCAGAATATAGTGGCTACTCTAAGCATACAAATTCTGCTTAAGGTACACTTTCCAGTTCCTGTGTCTTGCCCTGACTATCTGATAACAATATTTTCCTTAATCTAGGGGACTGGCGTACCTGCAGATACGGGCTCCCCTCATCGGGCACGGAACTCATCTCTGGGTGAGTGATGCTTGAGTATATGGGGAGCCAACCAGGTAAGAGAACCAGGTGAGAGAACTTTGGATAATGGATTGATTGGGGTGTGAGCATATACTTTTCTAGTATCTTTTCTAGATATTTCTTGACCCAGTTGGGCCCCTGTGGCTCTTATTAAGCCTTAACACTTTATGACTGTCACTTTGTAACATGTATGTTGGTTTCACCTGGTCTGCATGGCACATTCAAGATTATAATATTCCAAGACTAGAATATCCCTTTTTGTGTTATTTTGCCCATAGCCAGAAAGGTAAGCATTTGCACAGAAATTGAGTGATCCCATCATCTTAGTCACAGTCATAAACATTGCATTGGAATGATAAATTCCAAGGATTCATAAAAAGCACTAAGGTGCAAATTTGCAGGTAAGCCTAGGTTCATATTTTGGGCCACAGTAGCTTAGTTGGTAGAGCGTCGGACTCTTGGTCGCAAGATTGTGGGTTCGAATCTCACAAACGACGGCATTACCGAGTCAACCCACGACCAATCGGAGTGAGAGGTTGGCGATGCTATATAGCCCAGCTGTTGAATGCGTCGTAAAAGAACCCAATGTTCTTCTTCTTGGTTCATACATGGCAAATCCACCTTTGGTTTCAATTTCAATTTGTCAAACTCTAAGGGTTATGAACGATAACAGGTTGAGGGTTGTTGTATCCTATGAACTGAAGAAATTCTGCACCTAACTTAAGAGCATGTTGAATAACCTAGGAATACCAGCAATACTCCTCAGCCTCATATTTCAATTTCCCATGCCAATAACCAGAAACACCGTATACCCAACCCGGGGGTTCTTTAATATACTCTGACCCGTTTAATACAACGAAAAATGGCTCTTAGATGCTCCTGGGTTTTAGACATTGCGTGTAAAGAAAATATACGACCTTCAATATACCAGGTGCTGAGTTGACATCAAGAGTAACGATAAAGATTATACTTTATTACTCAACGTTTCGGCCAGGGGCCATCGTCAGGAGTGATAAAAAAAGCTCAAGCTTAAAAACTGAAAAAAGCACGCGGAAAAAAGCGTGTAAAAAGACACGTGGAATGCAGAAAAGCCTCCTCAGTGGTGCAGACTCACAGAAACGATAGGCCTTGCCCCAACCACAACAACACTCTGATGTCTTCGCTGCGCCGCAGATGAATCTTAGCCAGGTATAGCCAAACGTATTTTCGAACGTCACCGTAAATACCAAAATCCCGCACATTCCTGCTTCCGCAACTAGGGCTGGAACCCTTGGCTGCAACTAGAAAACCCACTAGATTCCGTTGTACCCTTTAGTATTATTACCCAGCGCTGGGTACTAGTCCCACCCATGGGATGTCACCGGTTGCCAAACGATATTTTGGGCCCGCACGCACGTGTGCATCTGAGCTGCGAGTGTTTCGGCCTGGGTACTAATACTAAAGTTTCGGATTCGGCGACCCGCGCCGCACAGGTTCATATGTAAAGGGCCTTGGGTTCATTGCACTTTTCTGCATGTTGCTAGGTTGATGTGCAGGTGTTTGTTCTTGTTCCAATTTCACCGAGTTTACTTCCTTTATGTTTCAGTGTGGCTGCAAGGAGCATGGTG
This sequence comes from Ashinkailepas kermadecensis, assembly GCA_034440615.1. Lineage (NCBI taxonomy): Eukaryota > Metazoa > Arthropoda > Thecostraca > Neolepadidae > Ashinkailepas > Ashinkailepas kermadecensis. Next base: position 57,646 of record JAOTOM010003879.1, on the reverse strand, counting down.
ACATCACACCTGCGTTTAATGTCCTTGAAATGGTAAAGATTTTCGCAAAAATACTATATTTTGTAAAGATTAAGTTGTCATGCACAGCATTTCATTAGTATCATAGAATGCAAAATTCATCTTTTGATCACTACAACAATACATGGTTAATCTTGCCTGGCATGAAATTTTTACAAATATGATGCTTTTTAACATGATTAAGATGATGTGACCACTCATTTTCGTTGCAAATGATGACTTTTAAGTAAATGGCAGTCCATACAATTGATGATGTCATGGGCATGGTATAGAGGAAATTTGCTACAATTTTAACTATTTTATTAATTAATGCTGCAAATATTTACATATCTTAATGGGATAGTCCTGGCTGTGGCTCATCTGTTTGTACCTCAATGGTGTTGGACTGACCAGCATGTCGCTCAGACTGAGGCTTATAATGCTTCAATGCTTTGAGAAGTAAATTATGAATCTTGTGACCAGACTTTTGCTCGACTCAAGTTGAATCAAGCATCAACTCATGAATCAATCGTTTTTGGATGAGTCGAGAGTTGCATCAATTCTTTTCCACAAAACATATTTTGAGTTGTGAGTTGAATCACATCTTTCTAAAAAATAAATTAGTTGAATCATGAGTCAATCATTTGAATCACAATGAGTCATTTGAGTCTTGTGACTGAAATGCATGTTATGAACAAATAATATGAAGCATGTATCTGTGAATATTATGTCATGACAGCAGAGAGTGATGCTAAATGGTACAAAGTCATCATGGCAAAAATGTTCTTAGTGGGGTCCCCCAGGGGTCGGTACTGGGGCCACTATTGTTCATTATATATGTGAATAGCATTGAATGTGGCCTAAGCAGTAAGGTTTTGAAATTTGCAGATGATTTGAAGATCTTTAGGGCAATAACAGGACACAATGAGCAGGTTTTGCTGCAGAAAGACTTAGACAAGCTAGTGAAGTGGTCCAAAAAATTGCAAATGAAGTTTAATTTTGATAAATGCAAAGTCATGCATGTAGGTAGGCAGCATATGATGGCTCCATACTTGATGGGTGGCCAAGTACTATGTGACTCAGCAGGAGAAGGACTTAGGTGTTATTTTGAACACAAAATTGGGGGCATCAGAACAGACCAAAGAAGCCAGGAAGAAGGCACTAAGAATGCTTGGGGAAATACAGAGGAATGTGTCATACAAAAGTGAGGAGGTCATCAGGAAGCTTTACTGTGCATATGTCAGGCCACATTTGGAATACTGTGTCCAAGCTTGGTCCCCTAGTTATGAGAAAGATTGTTGGCTTTTAGTGAGAGTACAAAAGAGTGCAACAAAAATAGTTAATGGTATAGGCAACCTGGCATATGAGGAAATATTGAAGAAATTGAATATGTTTTCACTTAGATATAGAAGGCTGAGAGGAGATCTCATCTAGGTTTTTAAATTTGTTCATGGTCAGGAACAGGGATATCTTAGGGAAATGTTTGAATTTAACAGAAATGATGCAATTAGAGGTCATCAATTCAAAATTAAAGTTAATCACAGCAGGACAAGGTTAAGAGGGGGGGGACAAGTCTTTTCTTCACCAACAGGGTAGTCGAACACTGGAACCAGCTGCCAGGAACCATTGTCAGTAGCAACACACTGAACATCTTTAAAAATGGCATAGACAATCATTATATGAATAGGGGGCTTGTTTTTCTGTATTCCAGGGAGGGTTGATCGACAGGGAGGAGTTGGGAGGAGTTTGAAGTTGTTGAGTGTTATGCAATAGCAAGTGAGTCTTATTAAGTCTAAACACTTTATAACTTTATATAGGGTGTACCTAGCAGTGGATTCTGCACCTTCCTTTGGGATGTGATACTGATGAGATTGTCTATGGTAGCACAATGGGTATGATGGGAGGAGTTTGTAATTGTTGAGTGTATTATGCAATAGCAAGCGAGTCTCTTATTAAGTCTGAACGCTTTATGCATTTGTGTGGGGTGTGCCTAGCAGTGGATTCGGCACCTTCCTTCGGGATGTGATGCTGATGAGATTGTCTATGGTGGCACAATGGGTATGATGGGAGGAGCTTGCGATTGTTGAGGTTGTTATGCGGTAGCAAGTGAGTGGTGCTAGATAGGCTGGGATATATAGCTTCCTAGGAACTTGGGATAAGGGATTGATTGGGGTGAGAGTTGTACATTTCTAGTACCTTTTCTAGATAGGCTTAACCCAGATGGGCCCCTGTGGCTCTTATTCAGCCTTAATACTTTATGACTTTACTTTATGACTTCATGACACAAAGTAGGGAGTAAAACACAGCATAATTATTCATACTTAGCAATACAATTGTCAACTTCTAATCTGCCAGGAGTAAAGAATGAAGGGTACCAGTACTGAAGTTATTTACCAAAAACCAAGTACAATAACTACAAATAATTATTAATGTTAAGCTTGGTATCCACAATCAGTATCATGCACAAGTCAATCCTAGTACCAGGAGTACAACACATAGATGGTTTGTAATTGTGAAAAAGAATATGGAACCGACATTGTCCTGCACTGGAATTGGCATCTGCACTGAATACAATTCCATTGGCTTGTTATTTGTCACCTGCACGTCTGATATCATATCAGACGCATGTGTGACAAATAACAAACAAAGGTACCTTTACTAGAAGGTAGATGGAAGTTTTCTTTCAAGCCTGCATGATGTCATCTGAAGGTTTTTTTTAAATATATGGTATCAATTTGTGTAATTTGGTTCATTTGGTATCAATTTGGCTGCAGATTACTTTTTTCTCCTATATATGAAGGAAATGTGTACTGGATGTAACATATTTTAACCAGTTTATATATGTCTTCTGTAATATCCCAAAACTTAGTCTGGAATACAAGCATGATCTTTTTTTGTGAACAAATAGCATTGTTCTTGTTATAGCAACACATGTTCAACTTTATTGCTGAAAATATCAAGTATCTTGGAATGCATGGTATTTTATAGGTTTTGTTCAGGTGATTTGAGCATGTTTGCTCGAAGTCCTGACCTGTGTAATTTAAGCAATGTCTCAAACTTATATATATAGAGGAGAGGTTATCATGAGAGAACAAGTGTGTGACACCTATAGTGAGGTTGATGCTTTCCATCGATAATTACAGGATTTGTGTAAAAATGGCACATTTTTATCAAAATGTTGTTTTTCTGGTGTTTTCTAATGTGATTTCAACGAATTTGACTCATTCATTTGGAAAATTAAAAATTCCCAAGATATAAGCATCTAATAAATCAGTCAAAGAAAATAATTTAACCACAGGTCTTCTCCCTCTATATTGTTCCTGAGACCACTTGACCGTGGAGCAAAAATCCACTGTAAAACCACCTATTTTAGAGGTAACTTTAGTAAGAATACCTATTAAACTTCTAGAAATTTAGGACATATCCTTACTAAACACACTTCCCTTCTTAGTAAATATACATACTAAACCTTCAAGGATGTATTGGACAGCTGTGCCCAAGGCCTATTGAGTCAATGCTGTGCCCAAGGTGATATATACCTAATATATACCGAACTAAGGCAGAAACATACAGTTTTTGAAGTCAAAGGGTATTAAATTGAGTGCATGAAGTGTTGAACTTCTTCTTTATCACGTCTATGACACACCAGGTACGGATGATTACACGCGATGTGCTATATTTGTAGAGTGAAGATTTTGATTGTTTATTTCTTTGCCAACTGAAAAGTTATCATTTGCAGGGAAAATGAGTGGCTGCTTCGTCATTTTTTACGTTAAAATACCATGCATTCAAAATAAAAATTCCAAAGAATCAAAATTTACCTTCATCTCCAATTATACCCAAAGTTTTATCAAAAATAATATATTCAACAGATCAAGATGTTTCAGTGTTAGAGCATTTTCGTTGGCATCTAATTAAATACTAATTCCCTTCTTTAGTTGGACACAGATGAAGATGCGTAGACATCAAACTGTCTGTCGAATAAATCATTTTTGCAAAAACTGTTTTCACATCACATATATGGGAAGAGGGGAGATATCTGAACACGTTCTGTTTTCTGAACACCTACCTTTGGTCGTCTCCCACATCATGTTCAGTGGATAAATAACAAAAAGATGGCGGTATTCATAAATGATGGACCTGTCGCTACCAAAATATTAAAGTCTGATCACATTATTATACTCTAACTTTGTGTACAGAGGTTGCGAAGTTCACAGGAACCATTGTAGGCTTCGAAGAGCAGTTGACTTTAGGAAACCATAAGGAAGTGACTTCCAATTTTTTTTTGCAATTACACCAGCATTTTTTAGTGCTACTAATAGCTTGTACCACAACAGCTACAGTGAGGTAATCCTGAACAACAACATTTTCATGTTCAGGATATGGCACACAGCTATAAAATAATCATCTTTTTTATAGTTGCTCTTTGCAAGTGGTTAGAGGATTTTCATTGAAAGGAACGGTCTGAATATGGATAGCTTGTTCATTTTTGTGTTCAGTAAACACAGTACAATTACTGGTTCAGCCATACAGAAGCAGTAGTAGAGCTATTTCTTGCATAATGCCTAAAGTGTTCAGGACCCCCCCTCTTCCCCTGTAATATATATATATATATATATATATATATATATATATATATATATATATATATATATATATATATATATATATATATATATATATATATATATATATATATATATATTATATATATTTATATATTATATGTATGTATATATGTATATATATATATATATATATATATATATATATATATATATATATATATATATATATATATATATATATATATGTGTGTGGGCAGTGCACACCAAATCATATGGCTTATGAGTCTGATACCATTGAGTCGGATCTGAATCGATTCAATTTGTTTGAGTCGTGAGTTGAATCGGACCTCTGTAGCTCTGAGTCTGAATTGAGTCAAATCAAATAATTTTAACCTGCTGTGAATCATGAGTTGAATCGGATCTCAAGATCTATGAGTCAAATGTGAGCCGATTAAAAAAATTTGAGTCGAGCACAAGTCTGCTTGTGACCATGGAATTCCTTCGAAAACAAATCCTGGCAGACCTTGAAACAATTGTGGGAAATAACCTCACTGGGAATGGTACTGTTGTCAGAAAAATATAAACTTGCATGATTGTCCTCAAAAGAAAGCTTAACAATTATGTGAGATACTGGAGCACAACCTGTACACACCAAAGCCAACCTTACACTGATATGCATGGTTGCATGTGTCTTGTCTGCTGACTTCTGCTTCAATAAAGAATTCAAAAATTATGTGTGAATAGATAAATCATAGAAAAATATAATAACCTAACCTAGACTGAGATAATGTACCATAATGAATATAATATATTAACTATAATTGAATATAACCTAACCTAACCAGAACAACCAGAATCATCTGAAACAAACTTCCTCAACAAGGGCATGAAATCTTGGCAACCATTGTTACCTCTGCTGTTAACGTTAACACCATCACAAGGAACTTTTGGCCTTGAGGGAAGGTTCCAGATGCATGTGGTTTAAAATGTTCTATGTCTGAAAATGAATGTGGAATCGAGCCAGAAACATAAAGTTTGTGAGGTGGAAGAGTATTGAATATAGTGCATGAAGTGTTGAATTTCTTTTTTTATCATGTCTGTGACATACCAGGTATGGGTTCTCTCAACTGGTTGGCTCCACAATTTCTCGAGCATCACTCACTCAGAGATGAGTTCTGTGGCTGATCGAGGGCAGGTATCTGCAGGTATGCGAGTCCCCTAGATTAAAGAAAGATATGGTTACCCGATAGACCGGGCAAGTCACAGGAACTAGATAGTGTACCTTAAGCAGAATTTGTATGCTTGGAGTAGCCACTACACCTGCTAATATGCTGTTCTCAGACAATATTTCTGTCAGTTAAGAAAACTTCAACATAGAGAAGTAAATCTACTCTTCAAGTTTGATTAGTATATTTTCATGGTTAATCTATTCAGTAAATTTGTGCAACAATGTGCAGAAATTGGAGTGCAGTGCAGCTTTAAATGCACCCAGTTCTTTTAAGGCTTCTACATCATCAGGCAATGAATTCCAGGTAACAGCATCTGAGGCTAAACAATCTCTTCCTACAATCCATTGATGCATGCCTGTGAGCCAATTCCAGTGAGTGTCCACATGTGTTCACCAATGGTGCCAGCACAAACATGTCATGGATCTTAATGGCATAATGGACATGAAAAATCTTCCAACATTTGATAATGTCTGCTCAAATCACCTTTCACTGAGTGCAAATACAGTTTTCGTAGTCTGGCACCATAATCCAGACCTTCCATCCCCTTTATGTTTTGTGTCCACCTTCTCTATACTGATTCTCGTCACCTTAAATCACCTATGTAAACTGTATTCCAAACACATGAAAACTCCAAAAGAGGCCTGACATGGAGTAATGTGTAGGGTTTTCATAAATTCAGGAGAACCACATAAAGTAGAACTTAGTAAGTTTCTGGCCAGACTTCCAGCTTTCTGTACTATGCCAGCAATGTGTTGATGGAAATGCAAGTTTTTATATACTGTGATGCCTAAGTCAGTATACATCTCAACAAATCTTACCTCAAATTCATCTAGGTAGTAGTTTGCATAAAGGCCAATATTTTTCCAGTCATATGAGCAATGGTGTGCTTTGAGAACTGCACATTTGTTGGAGTTCATTGCTAGTCTCCATGACTTGGCAGTGCTAACCAGTGTATCTATATCTTGTTGGCCCTGTGAAATGTCAGCCAGCAGGTCTGTGACAGATTTGTACTTCAGTTTCATGTATATCTTTAGGTCATCTGCAGAAACCTTGAACTGGGATTGTATGCCATGAGGTACATAATTAACGTAAGTTGAAAATAACACGGGACCTAGTACAGAGCCCTGAGGTTGGTTGGTTATTGGTTTGTACGACACGTCGACCGTTGAGTCATATAGCGTCGCCAATCTCTCACGCCGATTGGTCGCGGGCGAAGAGTAGCGACAGGTGAGATTCGAACCCACAATCTTTTGATTGCGAGACGAGCATCTTACCCCTAGACCACTCGTCCCCAGAGCCCTGAGGTACTCCACTCAGAACATCCTTTGGTTTGCTGGAAGAGCCAGAGACAAGCACTTTCATTTCCCTCCCACAGATAAAGTTTTGGATCCAGGTGAGAATTATCTCTGAAATTCCCAGAGCTCTCAGTTTTGCTAGTAGCAGAACATGATTAACAACATCAAATGCCTTTGGAAAATCAGAGAAAATTAAGCCACCATATAGCCCTCATCTAGCCAGGTAGAGACAGTCTCATATGTTAGCAGTAGTTGATCCTCTATGGAGCATCCACAACAGAAGCCAAATTGTCCTTGGTCCAGCAAGTGATGGATCTCCAAATATTCTGTAAGCTTCTCAACAATTACACATTCCAGAATTTTACATGGGACAGAAGTAAGACTCACTGGGCAATATTTTAGTGGATATCATGCCTTGAACCCTTTTAAAAATTGGAATAACTTGTGAAGTTTTCTAACTTATAGTTATAAACCAGTAATAAACTATTAACGTATATTATAAACTAATTATATATTATTAAGGTAATTATAACATCTTGGTTATATTTGTAGAGTGAAGATTATGATGATGTATTTCTTTGCCAACTGAAAAGCAATCATTTGCAGAGAAAATGAGTGGTCACATCATCTTAATCACATTGCAAGACATCATTCCAAAAAGACCATTCAAAAGTGTCAAAAGTTACCTTGATCTGCAGTAATACCCATGTGGCTAGGATACATGACACTGCCATTTGCAAGGTTACATCATCACATCATCACAACATAAACCACAATGCTACATTGCTGTTCAGAGCTGGCTTCCTATCCATGAAACAGAATTACTCATATTTTCCTGTCAGCATGGTCCCTTGGTTTTTGTAAAATTTGTCTGCCAAAGGGATTGCCATCAGTATAATCAGGGTGACACAATCTGGCATGGTCTCCTTGTGGCATCAGCTGTTCTATTACAAAACTACACAAGTGTTCATTGAATTATCGTCACACAGGCTGCTTGCTTTTGCCGATATAACTGGCACCACACAACTTACAATCTATTTCATACACCATATTTGTGTCAGTGCATCAGCATTTAGTTATAACCAAACAAGGATAGCATGTTTGGTTTCCAGTGGAACAGGGAGGGTCAGTGAGAGAGGAGCTTACTAAATTGTTATTCAAGTGTTGTTAGACTGCCATGCAAGCTTCCCATTGCACTTAAACTTTTTTAAGGCCTGTTTTATTTTTCACAGAAGAATTTCATCCACATGAGGTATGGTTAGGTAGCTCTCTGCATCTTTTGATAGTCCACCACTCCCATTAAACCGAAAGTGCTTGCCATTCACCATATCCAATTCCTTTGTCCCCATGCTGTCAACTGCCATCTGTATAACAACACCCACCACTGCCCAGCCCCTTGGTCTATCTCATATGTAACCCCCTTTCAACCTCCCTCTGAATCCCATTGATGACCGCAAAGGATAGCTGTTCTTTGTGAAAAGCTGTACTATTCATTTGATCAGTTTTAGCTCTGAGTCCTGCAGGTTTGTCAGAAGACAACCTTGCTGCCCACCTGAACTGGGACCTCACTAAGTGTATTAACTGGTGCATTTAGGGTGAGCCAGGTATAGTTTAAAATTATTCTGGTATTATTTGGCTTAATGTACATTTGTGTTGAGTACACACACTTGGCATTATTTAGTCATCTATGCACCAGGCCAAAAAAGCAGGTTGAATGTTGGCACCTACCAAGGCTTGTACCTGGACCATTTTGTGAGGCAAGCCTTTGAAGGTGCTGAAATTCGACCTTCTGTGGTCGAATGTGGTGTGGAAATTCGCCCATGGCATGATGACTATGCTGGGGTTTAATAAAATAATTTTAAATTATACCTGGCTGACCCTAAATGCACCAAGTTATATTTAGTGAGGTCCTAGTGTAGGCAGGCAGCAAGGTTGTCTTCTGACAAGCCTGCAGGACTCCACAGGACTAGTGTGGCGTGCTTTGAAGCCCATTATCAACACCAAAAAAGGCTCCCACAAAGTTCAACCTCAGCAGCTAGATCAGTACTTAAGTGTCAGACCTAAAGTATCAGAAGATGTCAAATGCTAGGCAAACATGCCTGAACACGCACCTCCCAGATTCTGGCTGCTGTGCATTTCTACCAGCACCTATAAAGTAGCACTCATATCTCTTGAACAGCTAGCCAAAATTGTCATAGACATGAGGAACAGGTGCTTGTGGACCCGATAGAATCTGTATTAAGGTTATCAAATTTCTTTTCTTTTTCATCGGAGAAGTGCTGCTCGAAATTATAAACACATGCCCGACTACAGCTGATATCCCCTCCTCTTGGAAACAGTCAATAGTAATTCCAATTCACAAATCAGGAGATCCTTCGGATCCCTCTAATTTTCAGCCAATTTCATTGGTTCAGGTTATCGCCAATATCACAGAGAGGGTAGTGCAGAAACAACTTTATCACAACCTGAACTCAAACCACCTACTGGCCCAAACTCAGCATGGCTTCAGACCACGCTACTCTACGGAAACCGCCCTCATCTCAGTCACAGACAAAACACTAACAGCAATAGATCGTCCGGAAGTAGCTATCATCTGCATTCTGGACCTCAGGAAACGCTTCGACATAACAAACCACACCAAACTGCTCGCTAAGCTAGAGCTCCATGGAATTGATCCTGACTGGTGTATGGCATGTCTGTGAGGTCATATGCATGCTGTTAGCATCTCAGATCACCGCGAAAACAGGCATCTCACCTCCTTTCTCCCAAACAACATAGGTGTTTTTCAAAGCTCATCACTAGGTCCACTCCTCTATTGCATCTTTTCGAACGACCTCAGTCTGCACGTCCCGGTAGCACACGTCACTCAGTTCGCAGATGACACCCAGGTCCTCATCCCCGGTCGCAGATCGGACCTCCCCAATCTGCAGTCAGATGGAGACATGTCTGAACCAACTCTATGACTACTTCCAGGATAACGGTTTTAGGTAAACCCGACCAAAACTCAGCTTCTCACGTTCGGATCGCGTCAAAATCTTCATAAAATTACCGGATACGAGTGTGCCTCAAGGACGCCGTGATAAATGAGAGCCGTTCGTGTAGGAGCCTAGGGATGACATTTGAACGTCACATCTCATGGGATTCCCGTGTAGCTGTTGTGGTCCGCAAGTGTATTGGATTCCTTCCGGCTGTGAGCCATCTGCCCACCCTGTTCACGATAGTCAACAGCCTGGTTATATCCAACATCCGCTACTGCATATCTGTTTACGGGAACGGGTCGGCAGCAAACATCCACAGACTAGACAAGAGCATTAGCTTCGCCACTAGAGTCATGTTAGGTCTACGGAAATTTGATCACAGCTCTGATGCTCGTAACGAGTTGGGTTTTAAGTAAAACAGGTCCTAGAATGTTGAAATTCAATGTGAATGATAGTTCGATAACACATTGAAAACAAATTAGTAAGCTCCTCTCTCACTGATCATCCCTGTCCTGCTGGAAACTGGGCGTGCTATGCTTGCCTGGTTATAACTGGAGGTCAATGCACTGACAAGGATGTGGTGTTCGAAATAGTTTGTAAGTTGTGTTGCCAGTGATATTAGTGAGAGCAAACAGCCTGTGTGAATACCATCCAATGAATATTTGTGTAGTTTTTGCAATAGAACAGCTGGTAGTCCACTAGGAGGCCATGCCAAATTGTGTCACCCTATGATTATATGGATGGCAATCCTTTTAGCATGTACATTTCACACAAAAAAGAGGAACCATGCTGGCAGGAGAAATATATAAGTCCATCTGTTTTGGGGATAGGAAACCAGCTCTGAACAGCAATGTAGCATCATGGTTTTTGTTGTGATGTTGTGACGATGTAACCTCGCAAATGGCAGTGTCGTGTATCCTAGCCGCATGTTATGTTGATAGGATCACATACCTTCATTAGCTTCGTTTGCTGGATGTCCGGTGCCAAGCAGGATTGAACACATATTGTTGCACTGATTAGAAGGTGAATTTTTCATTTTTTTTCTGATTCTTATCAAGTGCCGTGCACGACAGCTTAATGTTGACAAAATGTAGCACTTTTGGGGATATATCGTAACAATTTCAAGGAGTAGGTCATATTATATGTAACTGTGATATGCTTATTACCTGCATTAGGACTGTCAAGTTGTAGCATGGATGTTTGTACTGTGATATCGATATTATTTTTTGTTTTGTTTTTGCAGTTAAAAATATGATGCTTTGAGGACCTTGCAAACATCATTCAATGTGGTTCAGAAGCTCAGGACACTGATTCAGCAAGTCAAACTGTGTATAGGACATAGCGTGCGACATTAAATTAGTATGGCTGCTCGAAGCAGAAACAAGGTGATCCTGAAAGAGTATGAAACGGTGGGAGGAGAGCTTTCAAATGTCCCAGGCTCTGTCAGCCAACATGATGATTCATGGGGTGCTTGGTACAAAGAGTTCAAAGCAAAGTTTGAAGTTCAGTTTGTAAAGCTAACTGATGTTGAGGCAGAATTTGACCTAATTGGCATTGATGCCCCAATTGCCAATGCCTTCAGACGGATCCTCATTGCAGAAGTTCCATCCATGGCCATTGAGAAAGTTCACATATACAACAACACAAGCATTCTTCAGGATGAAGTTCTCGCACACAGAATGGGACTCATTCCATTAAAGGCAAATCCTATGATGTTTGAATACAAAGGCTCTTCAGAAGATGCTGGCAAACCTGAGGATACTCTGGAATTTGAGCTGAAGGTCAAGTGCAAGGTGAGCCAAAATGCACCGAGTGATGCAACCAACCCATCTGAAAAATACATCAACTCAAATGTCTATTCAAGTAGCATCAAGTTTTGCCCACATGCGACACAGGACGGACTGTACACAGACGAGCAGGTGGGCCCAGTACACCAGGACATCTTGATAGCGAAGATGAGGCCTGGCCATGAGCTGGACCTCAAGCTACATGCAGTGAAAGGTGTTGGGCGTGATCATGCCAAATTCTCACCTGTGGCCACTGCGTTCTATAGACTTCTGCCAGAAGTCGCAATCACCAGGGAAGTGAAAGGTGAATGGGCTGAAAAGCTGCAGAAGTGTTTCAGTCCTGGTGTCATCAGGCTGGAAGAGGATGAGGGGTCCGGAGAGAAGGTGGCTCGGGTTGGGGATGCAAGGTATGACAACTGCAGCAGGAATGTGTACCGCTATGACGAACTGAAGGATGCTGTGGTGCTGAGTAAAGTGAAAGATCACTTCATATTTAGCATTGAGTCGGCCGGCGCTCAGACACCAGAGACCCTGTTTGCGGAGGCCACCAAAGTGATGCTGCGGAAGTGTCAAATGTTCATTGCTGCGTTGGATGAAGCATCGAACAAGGCAACAGAATAAACGTCTGTGAGTGTATGCTATTTTGAGCCATGCATTCCCGTATATTATAGAGATAAACACAGTACCTCAGAAGTTGGGCTTAGTTGCCACAAGCTATGTCAGCTAACCATACTGGACATACTCGGAGATGCAACAATTTTTTTTAGGGAAGAGGGCACTTGGCCAGAAAATGTCATTTTCTTTGACAGGCACCACTGAACAAGAGTCTTTGAGGCAGAGGAGGATGAACTAGGAATTGTCCAACATCATTTATGGCAGCTTAGCACCTTTCACTGCACATTTTGGTGGTTGGGCACTCAAGTAGAGTTGATGTTGCACCTTGGAAACCTGGATTTGGGAAGAAAAATCATGGAACCATCCAATTTAGAGTTAATAATTTTCTCCCAGTTTCTAACATTTAAGTTTCTCTTTTGTACTTACCAATGAGTTTTAGACATGTTCATCCAAGAGAGATACATTTGCAGACAAAACCAAACAAAGCAAAACCATTGAACCATAAAGGAAAACAGTAATTGTATGGAAAGGATAACGTTCGGATGATATCAATCCAGGCCGTCTTTCAAACCTTGCTGTCAAATGTTACGGCAAGATGCAGTCAGTGGAAAAACTGGAGGGCTGGTGTACAATTGACCCCTCCCAATGAAATATTTTGTCCAGTGAGGAGGAACCATCTGGAATTGAGGACACATGCCTCCAGTTGTTGCAAACCAGAACCGACGAGGCTTCCAGCACAGAAGAGGACTACGGTTTCTGAAAGTAGTGTTCTGGATGAGAAAAACCAGGACCAGGCTGTTTTTGCAACACCGCTTATGTGGCAACTTGCGAAAATTCCGATCCTGTCAGATGATCTCTGGTCACTGACGTGGGCCCGCGAGTGTGCAGCTGCGGGAACAGCTGCTCGTCCCAGGAAGTCTCAAATCACAGGTCCAGATGACTCTTTGATTATTATTATTGGTTTTTACGACACGTCGACCGTTGAGTCATGTAGCGTCGCCAATCTCTCACGCCGATTGGTCGCGGGCGAAGAGTAGCGACAGGTGAGACTCGAACCCACAACCTTTCGATTGTGAGACGAGCATCTTACCCCTCAGATGACTCTTTGATCGGCTAGTTCAAACTCAGAGGCGTACACATCATCATTCTCCTCCGCCGTGGTTGGCGTGATGAAAGTGCCGTTTTGGAATTACGATTGCTGGTTGATAGCGATGGACTGGGGCTTGAGATGATGTCCCAGAGGCTTATAAAGCTCCCCGAGGCTTTGAAGGTTCCCCAGGCTTTTAATGATAACATAGACACGAATGGCGCCCTGATGCTTATAAGGGTATTCCCTATAAAGGAGGGTGACGCGAAGAAATTGGTGTGGTACCCGAAAGCACGCCATAGTCTCCAAGGCTGCCTAGTTGGTTTCAAAGAGCACCCTCGATGCCAGAAAGGACGACCATATACCTAAAAGGGCGCCACGATACTTGAAGGACGCCACCAGACCTCAAAATACGCGTGGCATCCGAAATGACATGCCGAAGGCATGAAAAGGTCAGCAACATTGTCAGGTGGTAATGGGCCCACACTCTTTGGCCCCAGCAGTTGAAATGTATTTGCCATGTCGGTTTACTAGCGCTTAACTGGAGCATAAACGTCACAAGGTAAAATATGCGCTCCTGATATTCCCTATGAAGTTCTGCCTACACTCTTTCTTAAAAACGGGGGAGTGGGATCCCCACTTAAGAGTGGGGGACGAGTGGTCTTGGGGTAAGATGCTCGTCTAGCAGTCGAAAGATTGTGGGTTCGAATCTCACCTGTCGCTACTCTTCGCCCGCGACCAATCGGCGTGAGATTGGCGACGCTATATGACTCAACGGTCGACGTATCGTAAAACCAATAACCAACCAACACTGACAACAGTCTAACCCAGCTCCTTTACACTAAATTGTGATCACAAAAGCGCATCTATAGCTCATTACTATGCGATCTCATTGAATATGCAGGTTTTAATAGCGGGATATTTGAACTCATCCTTGTATCCATGGATAAAGAACTTTGTAATTATTGATGGGGCCCAATTGATGGAGTCATGAGTGCTGCAAATTTGGCTGTGGGCCATCCCATGGGGTCCCATGCTAAAAGAGCAAGAAGTTGGGGGGGGGGAAGGCAAAGATGGTGGGGCCCAGGCCGTACCAAAAGCCTGGAAAACTCCACCGATGCTTGTGCTTCTATCGTTCTAAATCCGAGGAGTTCGTTTTTCAAACTGGTAATTTTGGGGGCTGCTCGATCCCCTTCTGATTCAGGGTCCCACCTGAGCAGAACTTATGATGCAGAACTTGATAGTCTATATCGCACCCGACTGTCATTCGGGAATGCATTATAGTCCCCTTGTTAAAATCTGAGAAAAAAACAGCTGGCCTGAGACCCACTGCATCACCGATCAATTACACTGATTTCACGCCTGTACAACATGCTCAAGAGACTGGTAAATGTGCAACTTCTATAAAAAAAAAAGGTATTGACAGACCACCAAGCTGTCATTTTTGGATGCAGTTTTGGCGCAAATTTTGCCGAAATTGTAGTTCTTGCCAGTTGCATTGCGGTTGGTGTGGCCAAGCGATCTACGTTTCATATTTCCAGACGTTTCGGCCGATTTCCTCTATCGATTACGTTGTCGAGACCAAACGAGGTTAGCGACCTCAATTAACCCATGGTGACCCTTCGGAGACCAAAACGCATCCCAGGGTTTTATACGGTTCGAATGCGCCTGTTTTGGCCCCTTGGCTCCGTCTCAAATTAGAGGCGAAGCGGAGAACGGGGGCACCCGCCGCCAGATTGGGAGTGGTGAAATGTAGTAGACGTACGTTAATTAGGCTCTGGGGCGCTTCGACCAGGGTTGATCATTGGCGCCCATAGGCGTACGACATACGCACGAAACGACGGTAGACGAGGATTAAAATAACTAAAATAAACTAACACCACCCAAGCAACAGATTGCGTGTCTTAGCGGGTACATCAGATAGCAGGAAGATCAACATCCTGACTATTTCCATATTGTAGTTTGGGGCGCACCGACTGGATAGGTTATGTAGGTGCTGTTTCGTGAACCGTGAACCAAGTCTAAACACTGAGGAAGTATGATACTCTGGCAGACTATTTGGGCTTAAGGGCGCGTGAACTGCTGGTGGCTATCTGGAATCCCAGCACGGATACGGATGGGGAGGGAATAAGAGAATATCGGCTGATTCAGGGACAACAGTACATCGTGGCAATACAGAACATAAACCGACTCCGTCCACCAAGTCCTAGTAAACACCGTGAGGCAGTCTTTAGAATGACGGCGTAGCCAGGGTACGTCGGACCTCCCTCATTTTCCAGATGACTAGCCCTTCCAAGCGAGAGGTACACAATTATGACGAGAGCGGGAGCTTCTAAAAAGGAGCGCTCATTTTAGAGTAGCAATCTCCACAGCAAGGAGCACATCTCGGTGCGAGACGCCCTATACAAGTTAGGGCACGACCATTGTGCCAGGGTTAAAACAGACCGTTCCGGGGTTTTTGGCATCCAGAACATCCTCTCATTTTGTTTCCATTTGGAGGTTGAATACTGCTGTTCGTCAACGATCTGCTCAGTGATAAGGTGCTCGAGATTCACTGGAGATTGCAAGCCCAGATTCTGATGTCACAGGTTGGAAGAAAAACATCCTCCCCGTATTTGATCTCCCCGAAATTTTCCTCTCCACATTCCGGATTACAAGGCATAAATCCAATCCTGCCCATGGCTGTAGATCATCGCTGGGAAACATGAAGCTCCAGCACACGACAGGGCACCGCTCAAACGAGCAGTCGTTCCAGTGAGGACGCCTTTCTCGGAAATAGGTGCAACTGTCCAGCGGGGGCGACCCTTCTCATCCAGGACAGCCCCTTTCCGCCAGGGAACACTTCCTCGTATTCACGAGTACCCCTGCCAAAAGGTACATCTCGTGAGGGTTATAATGTGCAGTGGCATTGTGTCGCTTTCGGCACCGTACAATGCACCCTCCATCAGGGGATCAACCTCACAGGGTTGAAAAGTCGCTATGTTCAGTGACGGGAACCACTCCCCCGTGATCGACACCGTCGTTCAGAGAAGAGCCTCCCAAACAAAAAACAAACAAATCCGGGCTATGGCACTCACTCAGAGGTGATACAAGTTCACCCTGAACTTGGAAAACCCCCTATCGGATTCGGAACCAATGCCCGCATATTTTCAAGGAACTGGAATCTTACAAAAATATTTGTGGGGGAAGGCAACAGGGCCACAATAACATGAGTAAAAAAAACCCAGACACGACCATTTCAGAGAACACAGAGCCACACGCATGTCGGAGGACTAAACGCAACACATCAGTCTTATCTCGACATACTTGCAACTCAGACAAAGCGCAGCGAGTCCAGTGAGCTAAGGGGTGAATTAAAAGATTACCGGATTTTAGAAGATCCAGGCACAATGTGTTACGGGGTTGAAACAGAAGAACCCCAAAGCAGCGGTGTGTCATTGGAATACCACACCAGCGGGTTTGGAGAAAATCGAGCGCCGTGGAAAATCACCGGGTAGGTTTGGAAGAATACTCCCTCCCCGACTTGCAACGTTTCAATGGTGGTGTAAATATTCAGCTGCTCAGCTGCGCGTAACACTGCAATTCTCAATCGCATGCGAGTTAAAAAAAACCGCAATATTGACGATGACCGGACGGAAGACGTAGTCAGCACGAAGTGTGCTGAGTTGCACACGTCGGCCTCGGCGCCCCCGTTCCGGTGCCCACGTTCTGCTGCTCACCACCTCTTGCCGTTCGCTCTGCCCTCCCGCCACAGTCGCCGCCGCCGTCACTCTCGCTGCCGGGACACGGAGGCGCGCGCCTGCCCGTCACTCCCGGCCACCAGCTCGGCGGCAGCAGCCCGTCCCGTCCCCTCCCGCCACGGTCCCCGCCGCCGTCACTGTCGCTGCCGGGACACGGAGGCGCGCTTGCCCGTCACCCCCACCAGCTCGGCGGCGCCGCCCCGTCCCCTCCCGCCACAGTCGCCGCCGCCGTCACTGTCGCTGCCGGGACACGGAGGCGCGCGCCTGCCCGTCACTCCCGGCCACCAGCTCGGCGGCAGCCCGTCCCGTCACGCCGCCGCCGCCACACTCACAGCACGCGAGTCCGTCCGAGACGGATTTTATTAGCCCAACAGGCCGTCACCGCCAAGCCCGCGCCCATCACCAGGCCGACGGCCGAGTCGCAGACCGGACACCGGGCGACCAGACCGCCACGTCACAGCGACACGTCACAA
The DNA here is from genome assembly GCA_034440615.1 of Ashinkailepas kermadecensis. Taxonomy (NCBI): domain Eukaryota; kingdom Metazoa; phylum Arthropoda; class Thecostraca; family Neolepadidae; genus Ashinkailepas; species Ashinkailepas kermadecensis. The sequence continues at coordinate 39,877 of JAOTOM010003879.1, read as the reverse complement.
CCGAACCGACGTGCCGCAACGCGCCCGACCGGCGCTGGAGCGCGCGCACGAGCGAGTGGCGCGCTGACGCACCGCAACGTTCGACTAAGCGATGATCGTCACTTCTTTCTTGACGATCAGTTCCACACTTTCCTCTTCCATGTCGCCGCCGCTCGACTGCAGCGAGTCGGTGTCGACGCCTGCCGACACGGTCAGAGGTCACGCACGGGTCAACAAAGAGGCATCGAGGTCAGCGGAGGAGTCGGGAGATCAATGTAAGGTCAGGCACGTCAGCGGGGTGAGGAGATAGATTCATGAGTTTTCATGTCAAGTGGGTTAAACGGGTAGTCTCATATGACAGGTCAAATGAGTCGGTGACATGCCAAAGATCAACGAAGCGTCGGTGAGGCTCCATACAGTTCAATGCGAGACCAGGCCAATACCGTGCTGGTGATCTGCACACCAACATCAAGCATGCATCAGGTATTTCGGCTTAATAATGAGGGCCCAGCAACCTAAACAACAATGTGGTTGGTGATCGCACCACACTAAAACTGAACCAACGAATAGCGCAGCGAACTAAAATCACCCGGCTTGAAAAAGCACGAGCTGGAAATACGACGCATTATTGCTTTATATTTTCAACATGCTGAGAATATGCACCGTTTCCAAATCCCCGAGCTCTTTTGCTTAATCTTCCTTGCAGTTTGCTCGCTTTATTATGACCATTCCCTTCTTAACCCATCATTGAACATGCTTACCAAGAGGACCATCTTATGCACGAACCGTGCAAATGAGAAAGCCGCCATTTTCGGGGGTGCATCAATATTCGCTGTACAGATGATCTCCGCGGCGGTACGCCGCACCACCACAATAGCGCAGATGGCCCGTGACCAAAAGCAAATGGCGTCCGCCGTCGCAGCACTCACCGTCACGCAGCGCTAGTCGCTGCGGCTTCTGCTTCTTCCACTCGGTCACACACTGAGACCGGTACTCGTTGAACTCGCGCACCAGCTTCTGCCGGTTCTCCATCAGTTCCTGCAGCCCCAGGTCGAACCAGGTCGGGTCACTGACGCTCATGGATAGCATTGTACCGGCTCTGGTCAGGTCGGCAGGGGACATGGCAAACACCAGCGACTACCAACACCGGCATAAGTGGCGATCAGCTCAGACACTACCTGGTCCCGACTATCGCCTCTATGCCGGCCAGATCAGGTCAGGCCAGGTCATGTCGCACCTACATGGTCCGCAGTAGTGCAGGTAGCCCGGTCGAGGAATGTTGTCATTCAGCCATTGCATTCCTATCAGCCGAAAAATACTTTCCATGGGAACACCATATTGAAACTACCACCACCAGGGTTCGATTTGTTTCTCAGTCCTGGATTGGGAGATACATTTTTCCGTCCGCCATATTAGGACAGGACAACCCTGTTTATTATCGGAATAAGAAACCCCCGTTTGTTCTCCAGAAATTACCTACTTTTGGTTGATAATTTACGAAGAATGTAGTTAAAAAGATATGGAACAGAAATCCAGCAGCACGAGCTATGCTTCTAATTTTGTCCTCACTATGAAGAGTACTATTACTCGAATGGAAGACTGAGTGTCGGAAGCCACGGTTTTTTTACTTATCAAACAGCGATAAATATTCACATTTTCATTGCCAAACGGGACCAGCCCTGTCGGTGAAAAAGAAGAGTGCAGCCTCCCTAAAACACAACGTTCTGGGTGGCAAAAGTCCGTGGCGGGCGCGTTCTTCCCCTGGCCGATCACCATCGGCCCGAGCCCGCACCTTGGACGCCCGGCTGGTGCGCATCCTGTCCTTCAGGTCGAACTGGGCGCCGTACTTGGTGAGCGTCTTCTTGATGTTCTTGATCTGCCGCTCGGAGAGCAGCGTGCGCGGCCGCGGCCGCCACTGCACGTTGCACAGCCGGTCGACGTTGTGTCGGTGCGTGGCGCGACCCTGGAACGTCCACAGCCAGAAGCCGTTGTCGACCTTGTGGCCCCACCAGCTGACGGCCGTGAACACGTACCGCCCGCTCGGCTCCCACTCCACGTCCGTGCACATGAAGTGCTCGCCGCCGCCCATCACCGTGAAGTCGCTGCCGGAGAGACGGCTCGTCACAACGTGCTGCCGCGGACGGGTCACACCGTGGTGCCGCAGACGGGTCACACCGTGGTGCCACAGACGGGTCACACCGTGGTGCCGCAGACGGGTCACACCGTGGTGCCACAGACGGGTCACACCGTGGTGCCACAGACGGGTCACACCGTGGTGCCACAGACGGGTCACACCGTGGTGCCACAGACGGGTCACACCGTGGTGCCACAGACGGGTCACACCGTAGTGCCACAGACGGGTCACACCGTGGTGCCACAGACGGGTCACGCCGTGGTGCCACAGACGGGTCACACCGTGGTGCCACAGACGGGTCACACCGTGGTGCCACAGACGGGTCACACCGTGGTGCCACAGACGGGTCACACCGTGGTGCCACAGACGGGTCACACCGTGGTGCCACAGACGGGTCACACCGTGGTGCCACAGACGGGTCACACCGTGGTGCCACAGACGGGTCACACCGTGGTGCCACAGACGGGTCACACCGTGGTGCCACAGACGGGTCACACCGTGGTGCCACAGACGGGTCACACCGTGGTGCCACAGACGGGTCACACCGTGGTGCCACAGACGGGTCACACCGTGATGCCAGTCCGCAGACGGGTCACACCGTGGTGCCACAGACGGGTCACACCGTAGTGCCACAGACGGGTCACGCCGTGGTGCCACAGACGGGTCACACCGTGGTGCCACAGACGGGTCACACCGTGATGCCACAGACGGGTCACACCGTAGTGCCACAGACGGGTCACACAGTGATTCTGCAGACGGGTCACACCGTAGTGCCACAGACGGGTCACACCGTGGTGCCACAGACGGGTCACACCGTAGTGCCACAGACGGGTCACACCGTGATTCTGCAGACGGGTCACACCGTGGTGCCACAGACGGGTCACACCGTGGTGCCGACAGACGGGTCACACCGTGGTGCCACAGACGGGTCACACCGTAGTGCCACAGACGGGTCACACAGTGATTCTGCAGACGGGTCACACCGTAGTGCCACAGACGGGTCACACCGTGGTGCCACAGACGGGTCGCACTGTGGTGCTGCAGACGAGTCACACCGTGATTCCACAGACGGGTCGCACCGTGATGCATGGTGGTGACATGGTGGGGTCTGGAAGCATGCACAACAGCCGACAGTGAAGCAGGAAAGATGAGCTGACAAGATGTCCCTGTCCGATCAACGCATGGGCGCCAAATGACCCTGTAGTCTGCGTGCCTTAAACCCAAATAATCAACGAACCGATCAGCAGACTTGTGTGCAGCTGACATGGCTGACTGGCGAACACTGGTGCTGCGACGGACCCCGACCGCCACGACCACCTGCCACACGCCCGGTGGCACTCACTTGGTGTCGACAAACTCCAGAACTCCGTTCATGTTGAGCAGCCCGGCCAGTATCACGTGCTGGCCGCGCGGCGACCAGAACAGATGGTTACACGCCTTCTTCTCCATTGTCTCTGCAGTCAGGGGTCAAGGTCAAGGTCAGGGTCGGGTCGGGTCGGGTCGGGTCGGGTCGGGTCGGGTATGACACTGCAGTCTGTGACAGGTTGAAATATGTTGATGGAAGGTTCGCAATGTCCTTGAATTCCCAAATTTATGTGGAAACGGACACACCGGGAACTTGTTTTGACTGCCTGAGTTGATTGTAATGAAACTTCACGACATACGACATACGACATAGTACTGTTTGTTACTTTGCCACCATACCCGATTCCTGGCATTTATGCCATCACAATTTCGGTAGGCAAATTTTGGCAATTTTGTTCATCAGCCAATATTATCTCTTGCCCGCATTTTCTATAATATTGCCGAATTGTTTCGACGTCATCGGTGGTCTTTACGTCTTCGTATGCCACCCACTTCACAAAAAAAAACTCCAGCACACCGGAGGTTCGTCACAGCAGTAGGACAGACGAAATTGCGTCACAATATAATGGACTATATCAGAGTGGGGATATCGGGAGCGCTGGCGCACGTGACACCAAAGTAAAGCACCAGGCGCCTCATGAGCCACATGAGCGCCTATTGCGCGCTGTGACCTGACCAACTCAATGACCTTGACCGGTCTCCACACGGCTCCCTGGCCGCGTACATGAGCAGGCCAATCAGGCAGCAGCGGGGAAGCAAGACAATCCGGCTACTTTCGACCAACAGACACGCGCGCCCAGCAATGCCAAGCAATGCCGGTCCGGACGTCGACAGCCTGAGCATGTGCCGCGCACTCTCCTGACACCCGGCCGACCGGCCAGTCCGGGTCTCTGATTTGTGGCGGTCGTCGCTGTGGCACACGTGATTCCCGCCGGGTCTGCCGTCCGACCCGGCCGGCAGTAATTGTGTGCGACGTCGGCGATGCCGCGTGCCAAGACACGTTGATTCGCACAAACCAGCGTACAATTACAGAACAGACAGGAACATAAAGTAAAGGATCATTTAACTTCGGGCTGCTTGGCTCGTAACCGAAAACCCAGCCTTACAAAATACACGTGCTATTTTACTTCGTATGCAGATGATCTGAAAGCCTAACACACGCGAACATATGAACAAAAAAGAAAGAAAGTACTTCACAACAATATTTCACATGCAGGCAAGTATGCAAAACATACAGCATTGTAGAAAACATGAGCGGCGTAACTTGCGCTGAGAGCTTAAACATGGTGAGGAGGGTGTCAGCGGGCCGCCGGACTCACTGAGCAGAGCAGGCTCAGTGCCGCTCTTGACGCAGTAGAAGCAGACGTTGAACGAGTTGCCGACAGCGGTGACGATGGCGAACTTCGATCCGACCGGCTCCCACGCGAACGCCATGATCTTGTCCTTGATCTCCATCGAGTCCACCGGCACGTTCTTCTCGCGCAGGTGGAAAATCTCGAAGTTGTAGTGCACACCCTGGCGGCGCGGAAAATGAAAAACTGTGGGTTCTCAGTCGCATGGAAGGACTTTCTGTCAGTGTGGGGCGGGGGGGGGGGGGGCGGCGGGATGATTTCGAACTTGCAAGAATAGCATTGATTATTTGGGCTTGGGGAGAGGGGCAACTGCTACTAGTCATGCAGCGTCCATTCAAAAATATCAAAAGTACGCGAAGGCGAAATGTAATCTGCATGACGTTACTTCTCACGGGGGACCAGATATTTCGCAATCAAACGAAGATGAGATCCAAGGAGTAAATAACCCCTTGCACACCGGCACCGCACCCCATACCTCTTCCCACTATTCCAGTTCAACAATCTACCATGGATGCCATTTTACGCGCTGGCAACAGTTCGACTTTACCACTCAGTTTGTGATGGCCGGGTGGCCTGCGGTGCTGGTCAATGTCGGCAGACCGGACCGGAGTAGCGGACGCGTCGAGAAGGTCAAGTGCTGCAATATCGGGGAGGCGGTGGCCCAGCGATAGTTCTCCGTGAAAATTGGTGCAACGTACCGTTACTGAATACCAAATCGGCATCCTTCCCAAAAGAAGTTTCCACATCGTGCTTCCAGATGTACGTTTAGCAATCTTTGTGCCTGGCATTTGCCAGCACGATGCTCATTAAGTAGCATGCACATGCTGTCTGCTACGGATGATTATGGACGCACATCTCGTGTGATGTTTTCCCCGGTAATATGATTAACTGCTATGTTTTCTGCTACACAATGGTAGCTGCTGACAGTGTTGATATAGTTCCTATCAGAAACAGCGAAACAAGTGGCGTTATCGGTTCGCTGCTGGGTCGATATTGAGCTTAAGTGCACCGGCAGACATTTCAATGGAATCGATTTCATTGGGAACGCCGAAATCTGCCTTGTTCGGCAAAGCGGACCTAACGAAGCACCATTAATTTAACTCTACGGCAACCCACTAAGCAGGGAGGTCAGTACATCACCACAACGAGCGTGTATTCTACAGATGCATCTATGTATCGACATTGGCCAAGGATGTAGCCGGGTCGTTGGTCGCGACGTGGAGGGCATATGTCACGACCTCCTCCCTTGGTCACACTGTGTGCGACTTTTATATCGCTGATAGCTTCCAGCAGGCTGTACGGGGCCTAAGCAGCTTCCCAGAGAACACACAGCCTCCCTAGCACACCTTCAGCATACAGCACCTTCCACCTGTTCTCAGGAATTTAGATTGTCTCGGAGATTTAGCCAAGAGGCTTCCATTCAACTTTTTGCCAACATACTAACTGTGGCGGCAAAACTCCCTGCTTTGAAGCCTCCGCCCCCCCCCCCCCAAACTCTCAATGGGGACGAGGCCGGGCATTTGGCTTCGGACCGCAATCCTTTCATAATAGACAGAGCCATAAGGCAAAGCCTAAACCAATGGCTGGCTGTGGGCTGTACGAAGCTGAAGCCCAAGTCGATGCCAATGTCTGTGGGCCCTGTGAGACCGAATTTGCCGTGAATGGCAATCCGGGTCACCCGGGACCAAAACCAGCAAATCTAGTTTCCTGTACATGCAGATTGGTGGGAACCGCATACCAAATCAACCATCTTAAAAAACAAGATGAGATATACACATCGAACTGATATTAGACGTCACTACATCAATTCCGCAGATCGGTCAACAGAAAACAATCCGATCACCGTTCGTCAAGCGAGAAGGATGCCAAAGCGATGTCACTTATCATGATTTTGAAAAGTGAATATTGGCACGTGCCATATTCTCTTCCACTGGAGAGCATCTAAGGAGGAAAAGAAAATGTGATCGTCTTTACCAGACCTACTCGCTAATAACACGAGCATGATGCATTTGCGCTTCACGTAACCTGTGACCTGACTAATAACCTGAAATATACCTGTTTTATACTTTTACTAGCTGTCTATTACAGGGCTATCGATTGCCGTCTGAATCTATTGAATCCGTACAGCAGTTCCGGAGACATCTGGGGGGGAGACATCACGACCGTCACTGCCGCGACATATGACGCGCCGCCCGACACGTACCACGAACTTCACGACTTCGTCCTTCTCCTTCTTGGCGCGGTTGTAGCGGTCGACCTTGACGCAGAGGTGCTCGCCCGAGCTCTGCCAGTGCATCTTGAGGTCGATCACCGAGAACAGGTTCTTGGTGCGGATCACCTCCCGACTACAGGCAGCGTCGGTCAGCGCCCGGCCGCACACAACCACACACGCCTGGACACACCCCGGCGGCGGCCACACAGCAGTGATTAATTATTCGTGAAATAAGGTGGAATATACCACATATTGAACGACGAGGAGACATCCTTCCCAAAGAAGTATCAACATCGTGCCTCTCGATGTGTATTTATGAAGTCCCCATGTCTTGTTTCTAATGGTGGTTTGTGTGTAAGTATCATGCTTATGCTCACCACTACATATTGTGATACATAAACATCTTGTACCTAACGCGATTTCAAGCAATGAGATTACCCATTGTATGGCCTACTGTTCAATTCAATTTGCTGATAGTATGACATTCTTATCATTACCATTAACATAGGCATCCATATATTAGGTGTCTCCCAAGATAAACGAAAAAGATGCACATATAAGCAGGATATGGGCTCAAAATTGAATTTAAAGGACTTATACGATGTTCTAAACGAGCTCGTTTCCATGGGGAATTTCGACATCTTTGTAGCCTCGTTTCGATATCTCACACCTGACGAAAAACCAATATTTTAACGCTGCCACGGCACGGTACCGGCTGGCTGACAACCGACCACTCCCTCCACCGACAAGGCTAGCGGTTGCGGAACGCTGAACAGGGCATCACGGGATGCTGACCTGGGGATCGGGTAGGGCCAATTGAACCTTGACATGGGATGCTGATCCGAGTAGGTTGGTTGGTTATTGTGGTTTAGGGGCACATCGACTGCAGTGTTCATGCAGCGCCCATAACATCGTCAGTCATACTGAAGTTTTAAAGCTGAAACTGATCGAAACTAATAAATGCGACACATTATCAAACCCATGGACAAGACGTACAGCACAAATGGGGGCTAAATGACCAAACCTGGTCGATGCGCCCTAAAACTCAAATAAACAACCAACCCACGTACATCATAACCATCCTGGTTTTACGATATACCTGACATCGAATTAATGGGACGTATATTCCAGAAAAACTCAACTAATGCAAGGAAGCGAAACAGCTTTCCCGATTGAAGAAATGACGATTCGCCACCTATACTTCCCGTACAGAGACCGAAGCACGTCCGAATTGACGTCTTCGCTCATGTGCAAGTCGGAGGCACGCAACCAACTCAAGAGAAAATTTGGATACTGGCTCGGGATCTTGGAGTTTAGGGGCGCATCGACTGCACCGGTCATGCAGCGCCCGGCGATCTTGAATAGACCATCTAGAATACTGGCCTAATGCCCGGAAAACCACTGTGTGCGATTTTGAGCAGCATCGCCAGAGGTCGGGACCCGCATTACCTGGTAAACTGGAACAGAACTGGGCGCTCCGGGAGAACAAACTGGGAGATATCGAGCGCCGAACACGGGCACGCCAGGCGGGTAACGTCCGCCGGCTGAGCAGGAACACTGACCCGGGGATTTTGAGCAGCGTGACCCGTGCCGGCACCTCTCCGTAGTTGACCTCGCCCACCCAGTACGAGATGATGCTGTCCGACGGTGACCAGCTGAAGTCCAGCACGCCGGGCACCTCCAGCGACTTCTTGTCCAGCAGGCCGCACGACTGTGGCGGATGGCGGCCGCGTCAGTCACACAACACATGGACGGTCACACTGTACAACCCTCACACTGTACAACAGGAAGCATCCGACACACACGAGATTACTCGTACATTCGGCGGTTATTGCGAGCGAGTGCGAAGCCCGGGCAAGTTACAGGAGAGAATCCCGTACATATACAAGTCCACACGAGCAACCCGAACCGAACGAACCCTCCTACCCAAACCGCCAGGGTTTGAAATGAACTGTTCTATATTACAGTATCGGAAGTGCTAACTTCTGAACTCAGAATTGCATTGCATTCTTTTCTTGTGATGTTCAATCAGAATTCGTACCAGCAATTCTCCAAAGTACCCGCAATATCAATTGACAGGAGAAATGTCCCAGCAGGACCGCTTGTGCCGCGCGGGTCATGCCACATGACCCGCGTGCCCCCGGGGCGGGTCGGCCGACCGGCCACGGAGATTCTGACTTGCATGGTCGTGGGCGAAAGCTGAGCTAAAGAGCTGTGCGACAAAAGGGCTGTGACACAACGTGCCGTCCGTTATTTCTCGAAAATTCGGTACACTTCATTGAACTGCGAGTACGCGCACAGCCTTCGACATATGAGTCTAATTCCTGTAAGAGGACCACCAATTCTAGCTTAAGTCGATTGACTCTAGATGTGCATATACCGAAATTGGAAGCACTGCTTCAGAAATTAGGCATATCCGCCGAAAATAGTGCACGGATTTTAAATTCGCTGCACTGCGGTGAAGTACACCATAAATAATTATTAAATGCATACACTTGGCCGGAAAATTCACGCACGCCCCGTCAGGTTTGGCGAAATACTGGCAAAAAAAAACTCGCGTTTGCCATGCCGGTGGTATTCACCAGTAAAAACAATTTCCTGGCAAACTGTTAACCACGCAGCAGACCACCATGGACTTATAATCGGGGATGCGGAGAACCTCCGGATCCAGACAAACAAACCTGTCATGGTATCATGCGCTATGTTCACGTATTTTGACAGGAAATTTGTTTGGCAGTTCCCTGGTACCAACCGGTATATGTCAGCGTTCTTCCAACCCTGGTCTGCACGAACTGCCAAGAGAGCCCAGTTCCGGCAGGTTCGCGAGTTTCCCGTCCGCCAAATCCACCGACCCGGCGCCGGACGCCGCTTTCCCTCGCCCGTCCTGATCCCCTGTTGGTGCCTCATAATGACACCACCCCACAACAATTACAGCCACACGAGGCGGGTGACCCACGACACAGCAGTGAAGACAACCACCTGTCTCATACGCAGAACAGTTATTCGTAGCCAAGTCTTCTAAGCCAAAATGCTGCTGGGGATAGTCTTATATTCATTTTGTATATGCCCATACGTCTAACCTTAAATAAATCAATATAAACATCACAAGGGATCCCATCTCAGCATCCCCTACCCCCGCAGGTGGGGGTGTCTGATGTACCGTAAAAAATATAGTCGTCATTCAGTGTTGAACCCGCAATTGAATGGTGCAAAAACCCTGATCAGCATTTCGAGCCAAGCGGGGTCCGCAGCATGAAATAAATCCTGGCGGGTGCGATCTTGTTATAGGACGCCCCCATATGGATGGAAAGGAACACTAAGCAAATAATATATTCCACCATTACCTATCACTATCACCAATGATTTTCTCCTCCCACCTTGCCGGGGTAAATAAAACGAGTAGAAAATATAATTACATGAAGGCATGGTAACTCATTATTAACACATACACCGTTGCTTCTTAGCATAGACATTTACTTCATTGCACTCGAAAGTGACGAACATCTCTCTGATTTAGATTTTATTTGAACTATCCACATTATCCTTCCAGAAATACTTCTACTAAGGCGCCCAAGCTTAATTTTTGTTTTGTTCAGGGGGGGGGGGGTCGCGCTCGGACTCGAGCCGCCGACTGACCGGTGTTTCGTAGATGCTGATCGTCTCCACCGAGCCGTCCTTGCGATCGACGCGCTGCAGGCGCGCGAAGTACTTGTCGTTGTAGTTCCACTTGAGCGCCGGCCAGACGGCGGCTCCGCCGTCGGCCGAGAACGAGCGCTTCTGCTGGCCGGTGAGCACCTCCCACACGACGATCGCCTGCTGGCCGGGCGTGCCGTGGCTCTCGGCCATCGGCGAGAACGACACCAGGTACCTGCCGGCGCCGGCGCGCTCACATCCGGCTCCAATCTCGCCTGAACCATGTGGTTTTATCGACAACGACGACAGCAATATCGTCGCTTGCTCGCCGATAAAAGCTCATTAAATAGTGTCAGTTGGTAGTTGCCAATTACTTTTCAGGAGTTACGCAGCTACCAATTCTCATCCTCCCACCCAAGTCGTGGATATAACAGACATAGGAAAGGAGCCAGGAACGACCTGCACGCCACACATGAAGCCACACTCTGCATACGAACCCAGTCGCGAAATGCCGAACACCAACGGACAACCGGCTCGCGAAAAGCCGAAACCCCCTCCCCAATTAGTTATTTCGGCTTTAGGGCGCATCGACTACTATGGTCATATCGCGCCCATCCCCTTCCCGCTGGGGCCGCTGGGGCCAGCGTCGGACGACCAGCGCCAGCAGCGTCCCCCGGATGTGCCGCGCACTCTCCTGACACCCGGCCGACCGGCCAGTCCGGGTCTCTGATTTGTGGCGGGCGTCGCTGTGGCACACGTGATTCCCGCCGGGTCTGCCGTCCGACCCGACCGGCAGTAATTGTGTGCAGAAGATCGAGACCAGACCCAGAACCAAGCCAATAATGTGATGTTCAGGATCAAAAATTGGTGGGAAAATAAGTTGAGCTTGGACATCCAGGGAGAACAAAATTACCTCAAAGCTTCGGAATCCCATTACAGAACATATTCATTTCATTATGTGGTGTTGCAATTCCTCAGATAACTGGATTGTTTCGTTACAAACTGATGTATTCTGTACCGGTAATAATCATTCCGAAGAAGCATAGTGGAAATATTGTTTTCATACATTACAAGCAATGCTTAAGTTTGGGGCATTTTGCCCATATTTCTGGAGAGAAGTTCAAAACAATCTATTTTGAACTTGAAGTAATCAAAAACAACTAGAAGTTCAATTTCGCTTGTTACTCCGGAGTAAATAACACAAATATTGGAGTTGACCATATGCCACCATCCCGTAGCCCGACCGTTGCATTAGGCGGAGCACATCGTGACAATCGTTATCAGGTATTACAGGCACCCCTCCTCCCAAGAAAACACCACAGTGGGAGTGGAGGAGATTTAGCCTGGAGGCTGACGCTCACTATTCCGTCAACTGTGGCGGCAGCAGCCCCCGAAATGAAGCATCCGCCTTCCTCAACCCCAGACATGGGGCTGCAAATTCCGACCCAAAAAACACAACGTGGCCGAAAGCTCGCGTCCGTGAAAAGTCAAACACAGAATATGTGGCGTAAGCCGGAAGCGTTCGAGCCGGTGGTGGCAGCACGGCCGACTGACTTTTCGCACGGCGAGAAGTCGATGAACTCGACGCCCACGTGGGCAAACCGCTTGATCTGGCTGAACTTCTCGCCGCCCCAGAGGGCCACGCCCCGGGCGTGCAGCGTGGCCAGGTACGAGCCGAGCGGCGACCACTTCATGTACTTCTCCGTCCATTTCTGCCGGTCAGGTCGCGTCGGGTGAGGCGAGGTCACAGGGGTGAGGGGACGGCAAGCTGCCGTCGTATCACCAGGTCACGTCAGGGCAGGTAGGTCACACGGGTGAGGGGACGTCAAGCTGCCGTCGTATCACCAGGTCACGTCAGGGCAGGAAGGTCACACGGGTGAGGGGACGGCAAGCTGCCGTTGTATCACCAGGTCACGTCACGGCAGGTAGGTCACATGGGTGAGGGCACGGCAAGCTGCCGTCGTATCACCAGGTCACGTCAGGGCAGGAAGGTCACACGGGTGAGGGGACGTCAAGCTGCCGTCGTATCACCAGGTCACGTCAGGGCAGGTAGGTCACAGGGGCGGGGATGGCCGAGTGGTTAAGGTGTTGAGCTCTGGGCACCAAAGGTCCCGGGTTCAACACTCGCGTCACTCGGGACATTTTCCAATCCCGCGGCCCACCGGCGAAACAGTTTGGGCGGCGCCATTAGCCGTGATCGTGCATAAAGCGAGTCGAGAACCACCCAATAAACAGACAAACAAGCAAGTAGGTCACACGGGTGAGGACACGTCAAGCCGCCGCCGTATCACCAAGTCACAGAATGGAAGCTAAATGGCGCCGATGAGAGACACTGTGCCGCGCACTCTCCTGACACCCGGCCGACCGGCCAGTCCGGGTCTCTGATTTGTGGCGGTCGTCGCTGTGGCACACGTGATTCCCGCCGGGTCTGCCGTCCGACCCGGCTGGCAGTAATTGTGTGCGACGTCGGCGCAGTGCTCCAAAATACACTTTCAGCTTCAGCTCCAAAGTAGAAAACTTCTTAAAAAGAAGGTACCAGTGGATAACTAAAGCAGGATGAAGTCGGATCAAACTTCAGGACTTTTTTTGTCAGGATCTTATGTTCCTTAAATTCAATATCGGGAGTCAAATTTGCAGCATGCTACTTCCTGATTATTGCAAGTATTCTGTTTCACGACTACTTTGAATGTCGGAGCAGGAAACATGGGAGTGGGAAACTAATGATAACCTGTGGGCAAAGAAGATATAAACATTCACAGCTTGGTACCATTAAAAAACGGAATTGTTCGGACATCCCGTCTCACAGGTATCACACGTCACGAGAAGTTACAGCTCGCTCCAATAGGCGTCAGAATGTAGGTAAAAACGTCTCCGTAGATAATTTGTGGCAGAATGAACACGAAACAACATCAGGCTGATTTCTTACCTCGAAAGAGCCCGGAATTCCAAGTTAAAGGACAATATTCCTCACGATTAGGGTACCCTCTCAATTGGGAATTGTATTTACACACATGACTCCACGCCTAGAATGACGCATTTGGACACACTGCCCCATATCCCAAACGTAAGACATATCGTTATGTTGTAAAACCCATGGAACACACATACCTTCACGGAAAACTTCGAGACTGGTGCAAAATTAAAGTCAAACTCTAGTAGCACTCTCTCCACATTTAATACTTTTACTACAGCTCCACGCAAGTTGTATTCCTATAATGAAGTACCTTCCACCCACACTTCTTAAGCACCCAACTGGACCGCTCAAGACACATTGGAAAACATTTCGAACACGTGTCGATGTGTCGATGTGTCGAACACATGTGTCGATGTGTCCATGTGTCGAACACATGTGTCGATGTGTCGAACACATGTGTCGATGTGTCGATGTGTCGAACACATGTGTCGATGTGTCGATGTGTCGAACACATGTGTCGATGTGTCGAACACATGTGTCGATGTGTCGAACACATGTGTCGATGTGTCGAACACATGTGTCGAACACATGTGTCGATGTGTCGAACACATGTGTCGATGTGTCGAACACATGTGTCGATGTGTCGAACACATGTGTCGATGTGTCGATGTGTCGAACACATGTGTCGATGTGTCGATGTGTCGAACACATGTGTCGATGTGTCGATGTGTCGAACACATGTGTCGATGTGTCGAACACATGTGTCGATGTGTCGATGTGTCGAACACATGTGTCGATGTGTCCATGGTTCTCCCCAAACAGCGCGTAAGAGTCATGAAATTCCTGAATTCAGGTGCAAATCCACGTCCAATCGGACTTTTTTTTGACGTGATAAAATGTCAAGCCCAATTCCGGAATGTAAAAACAGGTGCTAGCATAACCAGCCTCTGTCCTCTGTCTGTCTGTCTGTCTGTCTGTCTGTCTGTCTGTCTGTCTGTCTGTCTGTCTGTCTGTCTGTCTGTCTGTCTGTCTGTCTGTCTGTCTGTCTGTCTGTCTGTCTGTCTGTCTGTCTGTCTCCCCTCTCCCTGTCGGCGGCGTGTACTCCACACCTCGGCAGGCGCGCGACTCTCCCGGCACCGGCGGCGCGTGCCGGCCACTTGCCTTGCGCTCCTCGATCAGAGTGGGGTCCGGCTGCGAGTTGGCGTAGATGGCCGTGGAGGCGCCCGCCTCCGACAGGATCGCGTACTGGTTGAAACACTCCGTGTCCTGGCGGTCACGCACGCTCCGGTGGTCATCCACACAAGACGGCGGCAGCCGCTCATGCCGGCTTGGGTCTCCGCGCCGGAGAGCGACAAACATGGATCGCCGCACAATCTCTGGCCAAGCTCTGACGAGAAGCAGTCCACACGCCACTACTCCCCCTCCCCCTCCACCCAGGAGCATACCAGCTGGACGCAGTCACCCGACAAGGGAGCGACGAGACAGCAGTGACACCGGGTGGCGTTCTTAGAAACGAGACACGCCTCACGCCCGACGAATACACCCATCACGCATAATCGCGAGAGATAGCCGGCTTGGTGGTCAATCCAAGTCGGATGTCCATTTGCGCTTCAAGATGAATGAACTACAGCGGCTAGAGGCGAGACAGCTAAACTGCGTCCACGTGGTTACTGTCGCAGCTCACTGACAGCATCGAGACGGTCCCGTTCCGGCGAGCATGAAGCCAGGACAATCAACACGCGCCACGAACCAGTCCAATATCGTACAATGTGACCAACGCGGAGGTGGACACTAACCAGCTCAGGAAACTGACATCAATCCATTTGCATATCGAAGGAGGGATGTACCGCGTCGACTACACAGGACGTCCAGCACCTCCAGGACACAGCACTGGCCGACAGTACACTGAACACGCTATATCAAGGAAATAAACCGTGGCTGGCGCGTTTCTCCTAGTCAGAAACTGCATGCCCTCAGTTCACGAGCACACACGGTGCTGGCGGACCAGCCTCTTCCCGCGCGCCGGCTGACCTCGAGGAAGTAGTGCAGGTTGCCGAGGTCCGGATACTGACCTCGAGGAAGTAGTGCAGGTTGCCGAGGTCCGGATACTGACCTCGAGGAAGTAGTGCAGGTTGCCGAGGTCCGGATACTGACCTCGAGGAAGTAGTGCAGGTTGCCGAGGTCCGGATACTGACCTCGAGGAAGTAGTGCAGGTTGCCGAGGTCCGGATACTGACCTCGAGGAAGTAGTGCAGGTTGCCGAGGTCCGGATACTGACCTCGAGGAAGTAGTGCAGGTTGCCGAGGTCCGGATACTGACCTCGAGGAAGTAGTGCAGGTTGCCGAGGTCCGGATGCTGACCTCGAGGAAGTAGTGCAGGTTGCCGAGGTCCGGATACTGACCTCGAGGAAGTAGTGCAGGTTGCCGAGGTCCGGATACTGACCTCGAGGAAGTAGTGCAGGTTGCCGAGGTCCGGATACTGACCTCGAGGAAGTAGTGCAGGTTGCCGAGGTCCGGATACTGACCTCGAGGAAGTAGTGCAGGTTGCCGAGGTCCGGATACTGACCTCGAGGAAGTAGTGCAGGTTGCCGAGGTCCGGATACTGACCTCGAGGAAGTAGTGCAGGTTGCCGAGGTCCGGATACTGACCTCGAGGAAGTAGTGCAGGTTGCCGAGGTCCGGATACTGACCTCGAGGAAGTAGTGCAGGTTGCCGAGGTCCGGATACTGACCTCGAGGAAGTAGTGCAGGTTGCCGAGGTCCGGATACTGACCTCGAGGAAGTAGTGCAGGTTGCCGAGGTCCGGATACTGACCTCGAGGAAGTAGTGCAGGTTGCCGAGGTCCGGATACTCTATTGGCGTCGGCGGTTCCCAATCGTCCGAGACCTTCTCGTACCTGGCAGCACCCCAGACGACATATGAGCCGACAGGGTGGGGACGAGTGGTCTAGGGGTAAGATGCTCGTCTCACAATCGAAAGATTGTGGGTTCGAATCTCACCTGTCGCTACTCTTCGCCCGCGACCAATCGGCGTGAGAGATTGGCGACGCTATATGACTCAACGGTCGACGTGTCGTAAAACCAATAACCAACCAACCAACAGGGCTGCACATGGTGGCACCTAGGGTCAACAGACTACACGTGGTGGCACCTAGGGTTCACAAACATTACACGCTGTGGTACCTGATGTGTCACGTGAGCCCACAGAGACAACACGTGGTGGCACCTAGGGTTCATAGAGACTACACACTGTGGTACCAGAAACACCTAGGGCCCACAGAGACTATACAAGGTGGAACCCGAGATGTCATCTGGATCCACATAGACTACACAAGGTGGTACCAGAGGTGTCACGTGAGCCCAAAGACACCACACGCGGTGGCACCTACGGTTCAGAGACTACACACTGTGGTACCTGAGAAAGCACCTTGGGCTCACAAAGACTACACATGGTGGAACCTGAGATGTCACCTGGGTCCACATAGACTACACTAGGTGGTACCCGAGGTGTCACGTAGACCCACAGACTACACACCGTTGCACCCGAGGTGTCCCGTGAGCCCGCATAGACTACACGCGGTGGTACCCGAGGTGTCATGTGAAACAACACATGGCGTTGCACACAGTATCTACACAGGCTCACATTGCCACGCAATTCTGCGCTACTGGAGAATGCGAGGGACCTTAAACAACGTTCCCACAGAGTTGACGCATACATGTGTAAACCCGCATCAGTAAAACAAAAAATCGCACATTCATTACAATGTCATAAATCAGTGGCGGAATGCCTCGCCCCGCCACTTCTCCAAGGGTCTGTCCGCCACTCACTTTTCAAAGTCGGTGAAGAGGTTCACGACAAACGTGTGCGTCTTGTCCAGTTTGTGGCCGTTGGTGCCCTTCACGGCCTCGGCTGCCTGCTCTGGCCGCTTGTACTCGAAGAAGATGTACCTGAGCGCGCGGCACGCACACGTCAGCGCCGGCACACAGCGCCAAACAGACAGCGCTGTTGTTGTTGTTGTTGTTATTATTATTATTACTATTGGGGTTTAGGGGCGCATCGGCTGCACAGGTTACACAGCGCCCATCCAAACAGACAGCGCGCCCACATCCGTGAGCCTGGGCGGACAGGCAAGGATGCAGGCACAATTTCAAATTGAGTTTTTTTTTTTTTTTTCCCCTAAATCTTTAGCGGAGGGAAAGTGCCATCTGCTAGAGATTGCTACGTTAAAGAAGAAATTACGTTAATCCGGCTTATGTGACATCCGGTTATATCAACTAGTCAAGAAAGGAGAGACGCCGTCAAACCAGAAACATGGCGTAGAGACGATACACGCATGGCATACAGGTACATATACATACATACAGACACTCATGACAATGGAAGGACATTTGGAGGGTGGGCAGCATCGTAACCTCCGGAGAGGCTCCACTGCCCACCTGCGACCTGGCTGGCGAAGCGGAGGCCTGTCACCCAGAGCGAGTCGTGGGATTCAGGCCCGACCTTGTATGTGTAGGTGTATGTTTTAAGTTAAAGCTTGGAAACCCCTAAAAGGGGAAAACCAAGCTGCTTGGAAAACCCGTAGGTAAAAAACCAAGCGCAATTTAAAAGGAAGTCCGTCCGTATTAGCCAAATTGGATCGGATCCTGTCTACCTAGTGTGAGATAACCTATATGCATGTGTTTTGCGACGTCGGTGAGGAAGAGATGTGGAGCGGAGTCATACAGCCAGTACGAAGTGTGGCACGTGTCATATAACTTTCATCAGGTTAGCTTGAATCAGGAAATGTAACGGAGGCTTTATATCTGTTCGGAGAGTTTGGTGTCCTGGAGGAAACGGAAAAGTAACTCGAGGAGTTCCGGGTGGTCATTCCCGAGGAGAGCGCGGAGCGAAAGTTGTGAATGGATCTTGGCGAAATATTGGGTGATATAGCGACGGTGAGGAGCATATGTTGGACAGTCAAGTAAGATATGGGTGACGGTAAGGCGCACGTGACATGTGTTACAAAGTGGATGGCGGTGAGGTCGATGAAAAATATAATCGTGGGTCAGTTTGGTGTGTCCCAGGCGGAGTCTGGCGAGTGTCACCTCGTTCAGACGTGTGTGCTGGTTGGAGGATGGCCAGCTGGAGAGTGTGGGCTTGATGTCGTGTAGGTGTGTGGTGTTATGTGACCAGCAGTCCTGAATATGTGTTAAATAAATTATTAGTGAGGGATAGAAGATCCCCTGGGGGCACCAGAGCTCTAGGGTTGGCGGGGAGGTCGATCGCCGCGCGGGCGAGACAGTCAACCCTTTCGTTTCCCGGGATACCCCTATGTCCGGGGATCCAGAGCAGGGTGAGCTGAAGGTGTGCGTGGTTGTCATTGTATAGGTGTCGGATGGCGTGGAGCGTGGGGTGCGTGGTGTTGTGTAGTGCCGCAAGAGCGTCCACGGAGGATCGTGAGTCAGTGCATATTGTAATAGGGGTAGTGATGTGTTGCGAAGTGATGTGTTGGAGGCAGGTAAATATGGCGACTAGTTCTGATGTGTATACCGAATGGTGAAGTGTTAATTTTGTTTGACCAGTGTCTGACCCACCGCACCAGGCGGCTCCCGTACCATTGCTGGTACGCGAGCCGTCAGTGTAAAAGAAGGTGTGTTGTGGGTGGGCCTCTTGATATTCAAAAAACTTAATTTGGACTTCGATGGGGGTGAGCAGGATTTTATTTTGCCGAAAGAGGTACTCGAGGTTGGGGTGTTTCATGTGCCAAAATGGGAGAAGGGGAGGAACCCGGTCAGGGGTAACCTCTGGGAATTTCAGTGTGGATGTGAGAACCTGCTTCAAGTGAAGGGCAATGCTGTATTTATTTTTGTTTTTGGAACGCCGAACCGAGGGTTTAGTCCATGCCACATTGGAGGGGTGATTTAGCTGTGTTGTTGTCCTGAAGTGGCATCTGACAAGTTGTAGTGTTCTGCGTTGTTGTAGGCTAGGGAGATTGGTGTCACCCCGGAGGCTAGTGATAGGTGTGGTGCGGTGTGCTCCGGTGATGAGGCGGAGTGCGTGGTTTTGTGTGCGTTCCAGTGAATTGGTGAGTGTTGGAGATATATTATCGAAGATAAACGCATTGTATTCCAGGATTGAACGAATCAGTGCAATGTATATTTTGGTAAGAGTCGCCCTGTCTGCACCCCAGTCGCGACCGGAGATGCAGCGCAGGAGATTGAGTCGAACAGCGCAGCGCTGTTTAATATAGGTGATGTGGGGGCTAAAATAAAGTCCTTTGTCGAGGATAATTCCGAGATACTTGAAAGAGGTTTGGAGGGGGATAATTTGATCGCGAAAGCGGAGCGGTTTCGTAGGCTGGGATGTGTCTGGGAAGCCGAGAAAAGAGCATAGTGACCGATTTGGTGGGGGAGATCTGTAGCCCCCATAGGGGAGCACCATGAATCAATGTGATTCATGGCGAGTTGTACGAAGTGGTTAGCCCAATCTGCCGACGGGTGTGTGCACCAAATAGCCAAATCATCGGCATAAAGAGAATATTTTAGAAGGGGAGAAATTTGGGGGTTGTTCTAAGACGTCGTTGATCATAATAAGGAAGAGGGTTGGAGATAGGACGCTGCCTTGCGGGACGCCTTGGTCAAGAGTGTGGGACCGGGAATGAATGTTGCCGCAGCGGACGACGAAGGAGCGATTTTCCAGAAAGTTGGTGATAAAGGTGGCCATTCTGCCCCTGATACCAATTCGGTGTAATTTAATTCGAAGGGCAGAACTGTGTACTTTGTTAAACGCGGAAGTTAGGTCTAAAAAAAGGGCGATGGTTTCGGATTTTTTCCCGAAACCACGCTGGATTGAGTCCACAATTTCGATGAGGTTGTCGGTGGTGCTTCGTCTTGGTCGGAAGCCGCTCTGAAAGGGGGATATAATTTTGTTGTTTTCTAGATAGACTCTGATTCGTCCATTGACCATGCGCTCAAAAAATTTGCAAGCACAACTAGTGAGAGAGATAGGACGATAGCTAGAGGGGAGATGTCGAGGTTTAGAAGGCTTAGGTATAGGAATGATGATACTAGTAGACCAAGAAGGTGGAAAAGTGCCGTCAGTCCATAACTGATTTAGCGCCGAGAGGAGGTTATCTTTACCCGAGTCAGAGAGATTTTGAAAGAAGAGATATGTTAGGTGATCAGGTCCAGGTGCCCTACTGGATACCTTGGAGAGGGATAATTTTAATTCATAAGGGATAAAGGGTACGTTGTAGGGTTCGGTGTTGTCTGAGTCGAAGTGGCAAGTAGCAAGAGTGTCGCGAATAAATACGGTGGTGTGCTGTGAGTATTGAGTGTTGGAAGATATGTCAGAGTAATAGGTGGCGAAGTGTTCCGCGACGGCTGTGGGCTCGGCTATGCGCTGCTGGTTAATCGTCAGTTGTGGGAATCCGCGGTGTGGGGCTCTGCCATTCGAAAAGGAGCGGAGTTGGGTCCAGATTTGGGAGATGGGGGTGTAACGGTTGAAGGTGTTCGAATAGAGTTGCCAGCTGTGTTTTTTGGCCGAAAGGATAGTTTGCTGACAACGTAGTTTTGACTCGCGGGCTTCTACCATGTTTTGGAAGGTGAGGTTTTTCCGAAATTTGCGCTCAGCCCGCCGCCGTGAGGCGACGGCTCGTTTGCACTCGTCGTTCCACCACGGCACGGATTTACGGTCGGGTGGGCGACGAGTTTTGGGTACGTGCTTTTCTGCCGCGAGTAGTATGGTATTGAGCAATGCCGAAATTGGGGGGTGAGACTGGGGTGGGATAAGATAATCAATTTCCTGGGAGAAAGATGGTCATTTCGCCTTGCGAACATTCCAGTTGGACATAAAGAAACGGTCTCTAGGCTGGGCTGAGCGTTCGAGGGTGACATGGATGGGAAAGTGATCACTAAAAAGGGGGTCGGGTTGAACGTGCCAGGAGAAGAGGGGTGAGATCGAAGCTGAGGCTAGGGAGAGGTCAATAGCTGACGAGCGGAACGGGGCGATGTCTGTGTTGTGTGTGGGTGTTTGGTCGTTTAAAAAGACCATGTTGTGGGCGTTGAGGAGTGTTTCAATGTGGTGTCCGCGCTGGGATGTGTTGTGACAACCCCATGCCTGGTGGTGGGCGTTCAGATCACCCAGGGGTGTGGGAGAAGACC
Source organism: Ashinkailepas kermadecensis (assembly GCA_034440615.1). NCBI lineage: Eukaryota > Metazoa > Arthropoda > Thecostraca > Neolepadidae > Ashinkailepas > Ashinkailepas kermadecensis. Next base: position 18,151 of record JAOTOM010003879.1, on the reverse strand, counting down.
GAAGAGATTGGATACAGAAGCCAGAGATAGTGTATGCGTAGGAGGAAGATAGAGGGAGAGTACAGTAAGTTCTAGTTGTGCAATTTGAACGGATACGGCAATAAAATTTAGGTCATTGGGGATGGAGATAGGGCGATGGAGAAGGGTGTTTGAGACGAATAAGGCTACCCCGCCGCCGCGGGATGTAGTGTTTCTGTTTTGGGAGTAAAGAGTATAACCGAAGATGTTAAAATTATAGGGGTCATTGTCGCGCCATCTAGTCTCCTGAACGGCGGAAATCAATGGTTTATTTCTGATGATATATTCCTTGAATTCTGCCCAATGGGATATGAGGGACCTCGTATTCCATTTGAGCAAGAATTCAGTGGTGGGTGTCTGCATTAGTGTTGTGTTGTGTGATCACGCCCTCGCAGGCGTGTGTGTGGTGGTGAGGGCGTGAATTGAGTTATCAGCAAAATCAGATTAAATAAGAAATCAGAATTCTGGACCGTTTCTACGTAGGGAATCAGCTCGATGCAATTCCATTTCCCTTTTCATCACAAGTTTTCCAGGGAAATGTAAAACATTACATCCTGATGCCTAACTGAGCGAATTTGGACACACTGCGCACAAACCAGCATGGATTGAAAATGTGGTGGTGAAGGTAACACAGTTGTGATGCCAGCTTTTGCAGCTGCAGCACCAGCATTGCCTAAATCGGTGTTGCTTTGGTGATCTTCCAACAGCAACATCTATCATAAGAGTTAGTTAGTTACTTGGGTTTTAAGGATTTGATGTCCTGAAATGGGCATCAATTTTTATGATGCTGGCAGCAGACTTATGATTGTAGTTGTTGGTAAGCATACGTATTTAATAATTATAACAATTCGGTGAATATAATTTAGCATGTGTATCTTCAATTTAAATATTCCTACTCACAAGCGCTGCTGCGGGAATGCCTGAACTGAAGAGGTCGAGGTGACAAAACGCATTCACCTTGAGGAAAGTAGTCCTTAATGTGCCTACATTCAATTCATTTTGAGCATGGGTTTAATGTCAGCATTGGGAACATAGCAGCTTTCCTTTTAGCAACACCAAATTTTCGCCCCTTCAAATGTGATTTTACAATTACAGAAACGAAGCAACACGAATCAATTCCTGAAATCCTCACACATAAACAAACACCATCGGCCAACGAAATGCCACCAGATTAAATGGCGATGAAACGGCCAACCGCAGCTCACCCCTTCGTCTTGTTATTGGAGTCCACCGGCCAGTAGTCGTTAGTGATTGTGCCATAGTTGTTGTAAATTTTACGGATGATGTTCTGCAGCTTTTCCAAGCGCGTCTTCTGTTCCGACCCGGGCCTGGGGACAGCTCGCCCGGTTACACAATCCACATGTCCAGATGTCAGTCCAGATGTCAGTCCACATGTCAGACCACATCTCCAGGCAGAGCTCCTCACAGGTCAGGGTCTGACCGGCCTCGGTAGTTCCGAAAGCTAGCTAGAGACAATGTCCAAGCAGTGTGCAATGCCACTATTCCAATCTGACCATGATGCAACTCCATGTGCATTCCTATTTTTAGAGGATGCTTCTTCTTTTGACTACATATATCATGAGCATTATCACGTATTCCATATTATCCATGTCATGGCTTTTCAAACAATGTGTCAAAATCACAGGCTTACCATGTACATAGATAGTCAATGAGTTGAGTGATAAAAAAATTATGATGAAAGGTCAACCATAACGTGAAACAATAATGAAATAAAATGATTAACTGGTCTGCTTTATTCATCTCTAGATGACAAAACAACTAGCATGCTTGCTGCATGTCGAAACATGCTTAGAACTAGCGATCGCTTCCGTGTGTAACCGGCCAAACTTACTTTCTTTCTTCTTTGGCCACTTGTGGGATTCCATCCACCACTATGATGGAGTCAAAACCTCCAGTCTCCTTGGGTTTATGACTCAGCACATCGCCCAGCAAGTCTGAAACACACAACATTCCAAATGGACTTACCACATGATTTAGGCAGACACACACGTTATAAAAATGAACAATGCTGCACAACATTGTTCACCAAACTGTTGGTTGGTTGGTTATTGGTTTTACGACACGTCGACCGTTGAGTCATGTAGCGTCGCCAATCTCTCACGCCGATTGGTCGCGGGCGAAGAGTAGCGACAGGTGAGACTCGAACCCACAACATTTCGATTGTGAGACGAGCATCTTACCCCTAGACCACTCGTCCCCATTCACCACACTGTAGAACCGTCGTATTCAGGTTTCTTCCAAGCAAGGCCTATCATACCTTGAGGCACGTTACGATGTGGGTGTCCCACATTGACCTCCGGATTCACTCATGCTCACCATGCAAAAAAAAACAGGTGAGGTAAAGAAAAACAGTTCAGACATTACTAGGAGTCATTCACGTGCGAATTGCCACCCGCAGCCGATACCAATGGTACTGTCGGGGAGGGAAATTAAGGGAAGGGAGGGGGAGGGGAGGAGATGATTATTGGGATTTTAGGGTGTCAACCCATGTGGATTATATTGCTGGGGAGGGCAGGAGAGAATTTCAATCTAACATTTGCTTTTGACAATTTAGATACACATGGTCTCTGTCAGCATGTAGCCCAATCCTTCATCTGCAACACACATACAGACTTTTCCAATGTTACATACATTTATATGTACTTCTTATACAGACATTACTTTGTTGTCCATATGCCGATGATATTGTATCTGACATTACAGTTCATTCCACAGCTTAAAGGCTAACCTGTTTGGCAAAGATTTGCATGAAGTAAAACAGCATAACAGTACAGCAGTGCACATGTCAAATCTGGGTGGAGTCATGTGTCTTACATTCTAAGATAGCAAAGCAAGGCATTAAGGTGTAGATGAGATTGAGATCATGGTGGGAACTACCATGACACAATGAATGCAATGCATGGATGAATCTACCATAAATGCAAGTGGTAGGGGGACAGATTCTGCCACCCCCAGTGGGAAATGGTTAACACAGCACATTCTGATCAGTGTTCTTTGGTATGCTAGTTTTTCCCACTGTATGGGTGGCCATAACATAAGTTTCTACAGACGCCCAGGTCAGAGCTGGAGTACCCAGATAATAATATGATGATGATGATGAATTGGAGCTGGGGGGGGAAGGTCAATAACCACCAGGGTCATTTCATGCCCAGACCCAGAGATTATGTTATGCAGTGCACAGACACGCTGTTTTGTCACATGGTCTCAACCATTTTCAGTGGTTAGTGGCATGAAGTTGTGTGTGCTCTGCTGCTGTTCATGGTGGTCAATTTGAGTGGTGATTGTTCAGCCTGCAAAACGTGGCAGTTTGTGACAAGATCCCAGGCATGCAGAACCAGATTCGGCATGCTTTCAGGCGTGCAGCAATGCATCCAGGCATGCAACAAAGCGCACCAGGCGTACACAGCCACCGGGAGTGCGCACGGCGACAGTGTCGGTGCATCGGAAACGGGCAAACACCAAGTGCAAACGGGACGAGCCAATGCTTGTGCTAACGCTTAGTGTATGCCATACAAAGCATAGCACAGCATTGCACAGGCACTTCAACCAGAAACTAATTAAATTACCGACGTGCCTACCAACCGAAGCGGACAAAAGAGAAACTTCCACACTGAGAGACGATGGCGTTACAAATCATGACAGGTCGAAGAAAAACTCATGGAGGCCTAATGGTGCTGAACCTGCAAAAACAATCATGCAAGAGCCCCAAAAGTCATGCTGTTGCCCCAGAAGAATGACCCATACCAAACAACCTCATCAACCTCATCAGGGCAAGAAATATCGTGCTTGACCCAGACAATTCACACAATGAACCAAGAGTACACCAACAGCAACAAAAAAGTTGCTCATGAGTAAAAAAAAATCGTCTGGGTCCCTGAAATATCAATCTGGCTTTGAAAGACCTAGCCCAGCCTCCACACATTGCACCAGGCACTTCAAAGCTGTTCAGAACACAAAACAAGCAGGAACAAGACATACTGCAATGCTTCCTTCAAAATCAAGGCAGAACCTGAGAAAGCATACCAGGCAACAACAACAACAAAAAGCATCGCCCACAAAAATTGAACCTGAGAAATTTAGGAATGATGTACCATTTCCTAACCATAACCCTTGATTTTTATCTGCCTAGACCATGGTTGGATTTGAACTTTGGAATTTGGGATGTGAAGAGGAAAATCATGGGTAATGGAATACAGAGGATATTATCCCGTAAACATGTGACATCAGAAGGCCAGTTTGCACTTTCCAATGAAACTTGAGCACCTTGTTATATAGCAGTACATTATCAAACAGCAACATTCAACCTCCAAGTGATAAAACTTGGTTAATTTCCAGCTTTACTCATGTTAATTCATACTGCACATATGCTATCACAGCCACTCTTGATGGCTTTAATGATGACTGAAGGATGATGATCAATAACTGATGGCTTTGACTGAGAGTACTATCCTATAGCAGTTGGAATAAACAGCATCTTCAGGCTGCTATGTTATTGTGTGGCAAACATAACTTATTTTGCAAATTTGTGCTTGATAACATTCTTAGAATCAGTAAATAACATAGAAGTACACCAATTCTTGGTTTTGAAATGGTCTTCTGATGCTCTTTGATGTGAATTGAATGAATTTGATATTTCTTTTGGAAATTACAACTTTTCAAGATATAAGCAATTCAAGCTGAAATACTTACATCACAATTAAGTAGTCATTTCACCAAGAGAATAACATCAAATTTATTCAAATAGCATACAATAAAAACAGAAAACATTTTTGATAACACAGATACATCTTATTTCCTCTTCACCAAACAAAATATTTGGAAGGTATGGGATAAAATGTGGTTTGGGATGGGGAATGTACCATGAAGAATAATGCAAAATTGCTTTTTAGAAAGAACTTAACCTAACTTACTGATGTTTGATCACATAAAACCTACTGATGTTGGATTGCCTAAAACCAATAAATGTTGGATCACCTAAAATGTACTGACACTGGAGAGCCTAAAACCTTTGTATCTAAAACATGGGTAGTGCTTAATGTGCTGCCAGACATAGTTTTATAAACCCACCATCTGTGGCAGCACACAGTGACCACACAAAAACATACATCAGTGTTACCCTTAAAATAAATTTTGTGAAGTACATAGAAGCCTCTAGGCCAATTTTGGTGAAAATGCATTTTTCAAGTGTCATCTGATGAGAATTGAATTAGCTTGATATTTATGTCTTGGGGAAGTGAAAACTGCTTGAGATATAAGAATTTCAAGTAGAAATACTAATATATCAAGAAGAGCCATTTCTTAAAAGAAATGCTGTCAGAATATTTCAACTACATTTACAAAAAACCAGAAGATATATTTTTGACAACACAGTTGCATGCTACCCACCTGAACAAAATACAGGAAAAGCACAGATGAGGGATGTTTATAGTATATAATGAAGAATAATGTACAATTACAACAACAAAAAAGCCAACCTATCCACCAAATGATGAATCTCTTAAACCTACTAATGCTGAATTTCCTAATATCATTGCATCAGTGGACAAGGGACTGTGTTCTTCTAAACTTGACACAAATTCAGATTACACCCACCATTTGTGTATCTGCCATCATGACTGGAAATGAGGTTGGACATTGATTGCATGATTAGCATAGTGGAAATTAAAGCACTTTTTCTGATCTTTTATCAAAGAACACATTTTTGCACTCCAGGTTCTAACTGGATAGAATCAGCTTCACATGCACTCCACACCTACAGTCACTGCTCAAATTACTGACATTTCCCTGCTACCAGCAGCAAACAACACACTTCTCTCAACTTCCCCTCAACCTCAGAAAATGGCTTGAACTGATGACCAGATGACAAGACCTCTTGCAAGACTGCATGCCCACACACTGAGTAGGATGTTCTTAGCAAGCTTAGACTGGCCCCACAGCTCTAGAAACTTGCTCTCAGACCATCCATACAGTGGTAAAAAAACAGTGTTTTCAGACTTCCTCTGGAGCCAGATAACATGTTACGAGTGTGCAGGCACCCAATCTTGCTACCAGTCTTGGCATGTGCTAGATGGGCTGCTGTATTGTTTTGGTGGTGCATAAAGATCATAGGCCATTTTGTCGGAGATCGTGAAGCAATAAAGATCTCTCCAGATGGAGTGCTCTACATAGTGTATCCTACTTGACGCCATCTGGGCAATTGGTGGTTTGGTTAAGGCATCTGCTTTCTGTACTGGTGGTGTGGGGGGGGGGGGGTTTGAACCCAGGCATGGATTCACTTTTAACCTGATCACACAGTTGTTAACTGTCAGGGCTGTTGGTTAATGTTGCACTTTATATTATTTTACACTATCACATAAGTTGCTTGATGTACTAATATTTGTTTATGAAAGTGAGGAGAACCATCTGGAATTGTCATGGTGGAACTTTGTCTCTGGAGGGGCACTTCTGGTTGAAAAATTTGAGGGGGGATTCAAGTGCACTGAAAGGCAGACTTCTTTCAGGGCACACCTCTGGCAGAAAACCCCAGGGGACATTGGGGACACATGCCCCCAGCACCCCTTGTATCCACCCCTCTCCCAGAATCAATTGAAAGGGATGCTGATGAACTGGAACCACTGACAGTTCCATGATAGCTTCACTCTGCCCTAACTTATACAGTAAAACCTCTTACTTTCTACCAGCATTCAACTTTTTGTAGCCTTGAATAATCAAAGTGAGCCATACACCTACCTCACAGCGAGGGTTTGTGATGCCATGAAAACGTTGCATCCACATCCAGTTCTTTATTTCAACAGCCAATTCCCTATGCACCACATCCTGTTACAGAGTGCAAACAATGCTACTGTAGGAAATGCAAAAGATTCCTGGTCAACATTCCTCTCACATAATGCCCACCAGGTGGGGTGGGGTGGGGGGGGGGGTCTAACCCCCCTAAATTATATTAAACTACTGAAACTAAAAACACGCAATTAGGAGGAATTACAGCTGTGGTGAACTCGCTGCCAGGGTGGGAATTAAGGCACTTCTTCAGAGATTTTATCTCTGAAAACATTTTTGTACTCCAGGTTTGGATAGGATGGGCTTCCCATGTACTCCAACACAAATGTGGGACCAAAGATATCAATAAAAACAAACATGACACCCACAAAAATGCTGGTTATTCCACTTATGGTCACTGCTCAAATTAACCACTTTTCATAGCAGTCAGCAGCCGGACCACAGCTTCAAACACTCCATCAATCTCAACAACAGGAAATGCAGATAACTCACCAACAGCACTTGCAAGATGGGCCTGTGCACCGAGTACAAAATTCTCCAGTTACTCTGACTCTGGAGCTGTGTCATCTGAAAACCTGTGTTTGCTCCACCCATATAGTGGGAAAATTTGGAAGTTTCAATAGATGTCCTCCAGAGTCCTGGAGGACACCAATCACAATTGGCTGCATTAGTGTATTTTGTTCTGAAATGTCTGTCAACCAATTGATGCAAGGTATTTTTTTTTATATGACAACCATTAGCAACTTTGAACACATTGTTGACAGTGTCATGTGGCAGACACAAGACATTGACTGATCCTTTGCATTGCACACAGCTATCACATTCGACTGTGGTGTTTGGGGTAGCAGAGTTGGGTTCAAAGTAGGTGGTGGTGGTAGTGGTGGATTTGTGCTTTAGGGTGCGTCAACTGCATTCGTCATTTTGCGCCCATGCTGCGTAGATAGGTATGTGCTGGGGTGAAATGTGAAGTATTTTGTTTCTTTTTCATATGGCTAGCCTTGTACTGAAACCAACAGTAAAAGGAAAGCACATTGCTCCTGTGAGTTATGAGACAGGAAACTGTGCTGATTATCATGATTTTCTGCCAGGTGGTGCCATCCATTGTTCATTTCTTTGTTCCTATGCATTTACATTTGATTTGACAAAAATGACAATGGATATTACTTTGCATATTATGTAGGTACTGATGACATAGGCTTTTCTCGTCAGTTACTGGCATACAGATTTCATGCATCAAAAAATAGTCTGGCCATGAAAATGTACTGCAGAAGAAGTCGGTTTGCACCCCGACTCCCAACCTGGAAAGTAAGTTTTCCATTCTGCTTGCTGCAGTATACATTTCATGACCCTGGGTCAATGTCTTCAGGGTCAAATGAGGTCACAACCAGCCTCCATTCCACCCAGCCATCCATCAATCCCAAGGAGGTTGCAAATTGGTCCCAGAGACTGTATGTATGTATGGTCGCTACATATGGTATGACAGACCATGTGTACTGTTACTACAGCTGGTAGTACAGACAGTAAGTATGCTTGTTACAGCCAGCATATTGTTTTGTATCCATAAATATAGCCATTGGCCAATCTCTGTAAAGTATTGTTCCCATGGCATCATATATATCAGGAAGTTTGGTCACATGTTGAATACATGGCTAGGTGAGATTCAGCATCCTTGCAAAAATGCACTTCATTTAGTATTTTCCATCCTTTCATACATAAATATTAGCATGTTAGGCAACTCATATAACATAGGCAACTTATCTTCCTTGAGAAGTTTATGTTCTTTTTTGCACCACCCAGTGCACATGTTATTATTGGTTTTTATGACATGTCAACTGTTGAGTCATGTAGCGACGCCAATCTCTCACGCCAATTGGTCGCAAGCAATGAGTAGCAACAGGTAATGCTCTAACCAACAATCTTTAGATTGTGAGACAGGCAACTTACCCCTAGACCACTCGTCCCCCCCACCAGTGCACATGTGCATCTTATTGAGTTGCAGAGTGGGACTTACTTTCCAGGTTGGGAGTCGGAGTGCATACCAACTTCTTCCAGACTACATTTTCATGGACATTATTTTTTTTATGCATGGAATCTGTTTACCAGTAACCGACAGGAAAAACCTATGTAATCAGTACCTACATAATATGCATATATAAATGAAATGTCAAATCTATATGAATATAAATGTATAAATGAAATATAAATGAAAAATCAAATCAAAATGTCAAAACACAGGAACAAAGAAGCGAACAATGGATGGCACCGCCACACAGTGACTCGTAATAATCAGTACTGTTTCGTCTCTCATAACTCACAGGAGCAATGCGCTTTCCTTTCACCGATGGTCTCAGTACAAGGCTAGCCATATGAAAAACAAACAAAAATACTTTACACTTCACCCTCAGCTCAGAGCACATACCTACCTACTCAACCTTGCAGGGGCATTTTCCTCAGTATACTGCAAGGGTAGACTAGAAAACCCAGCCCCACACCAAACTACTGAAACAGTGCTGCAGAGCATTGATATTACTGAAGCTGAGGTGCTCAGAATTTTGAGTCAGGTTGATGGATCCTCCAGCATGGGCTCTGATGGGGTCCACCCTCAGTTAATTGTATCTTGCTGTGAGGAGCTTGTAAAACCATTTTTCATAATTTTTAGCTCATCTGTTTCTACTGGAAGTCTTCCTGATAGTTGGAAAACTTCACAAGTTATTCCCATTTTTAAAAAGGGTTCAAGGCATGATCCACTAAATTATTGCCCAGTGAGTCTTACTTCTGTCCCATGTAAAATTCTGGAACGTGTAATTGTTGAGAAGCTTACAGAATATTTGAAGGTCCATCACTTGCTGGACCAAGGACAATTTGGCTTCCATCATAGATGTTCCGTAGAGGATCAACTACTGCTAACATATGAGACTGTCTCTATCTGGCTAGATGAGGGCTATATGGTGGATGTAATTCTCTTTGGTTTTTCAAAGGCATTTGATGTTGTTAATCATGTGCTGCTACTAACAAAACTGAGAGCTGAGAATTTCAGAGATAATTCTCACCTGGATCCAAAATTTTATCTGTGGGAGGGAAATGAAAGTGCTTGTCTCTGGCTCTTCCAGCAAACCAAAGAATGTTCTAAGTGGAGTACCTCAGGGCTCTGTACTTGGTCCTGTGTTATTCTTGATTTATGTGAATTATGTACCTCATGGTACACACTCCCAGTTCAAGGTTTCCCAGTTCAAGGTTACAAAGATATACATGAAACTGAAGTACAAATCTGTCACAGACCTGCTGGCAGGCATTTCACAGGGTCAAAAAGACATTGATACACTGGTTAGTACTGCCAAGTCATGGGGACTAGCAACGAACTCCAAGAAATGTGCAGTTTTCAAAGCACACCACGGCTCATATGACTGGAAAACTCTTGGCCCTTATGCACATTATTACCTAGATGGATTTCAGGTAAGCTTTGTTGAGATGCATACCGACCTAGGTATCACAGTAGATAAAAACTTGTTTCCATCAACATATTGGTATTGTACAGAAAGCTGGAAGTCTGGCCAGCAACCTACTAAGTTCTACTTTATGTCGTTCTCCTGAATTTATGAAAACCCTGTACATTACTCATGTCAGGCCTCTTTTGGAGTTTGCATTGTGTTTTGAATACAGGTTACATAGGTGATTTAAGGCAACTAGGATGTGACATCACCGTTCAAATTGAAAAGTAAGCATCAGCACCAAAAATGAGTGGTTGCATCTTCTTAGTCACATTCATAAACATCATATTCTGAAAAACAATTCCAAAAATCCCAAAACACCTTTTATCAAAAATGCACTGATATTTTTTAGCCTCAGATGCTGTACCACTTGGAACTCATTGCCTGATGATGTAGTAGCCTTAACAGACCTGGGTGCATTTAAAGCTGCATTGCACTCAAATATCTGCACATTGTTATATGAATATACTGAATAGATTAACCATGATAACATACTAATCAAACTTGAAGAGTAGCTATACTTCTCTATATTCAGAATATAGAGATCTCTATATATCTCTACATTCAATCTCTGTATTCAATCTCTATATTCAATCTCTGTATTCAATCTCTATATTCTTTTTCAGAAATCTTGACTGACAACAAAATATTAGCAGATGTAGTGGCTGCTCTAAGCATACAAATTCTGCTTAAGGTACACTTTCCAGTTCTTGTGTCTTGCCCTGACTATCTGATAACCATATTTTCTTTAATCTAGGGGACTGGCGTACCTGCAGATACGGTCTCCCCTCATCAGGCATGGAACTCATCTCTGGGTGAGTGATGCTCGAGTATATGGGGAGCCAACCAGGTGAGAGCCAATTTCCTACATAATATGAACACAACTCTGCTACCACACATGCCAGGGTAAATTTGTCTTGAAAGGTGTTTTCGGAATTTTTGGTTTTCATGTTTATGTTTATAATTCATGTTTATGAACGTGATTCGGAAGATGCAATCATTCGTTTTCTCTGTAAATGCTTACGTCTCGGTTAATCTTAGCGATAATATCTATGAGCCATATATGCCACACTGCTGTTGTTTGTTGCATAATTTATCCATCCCTCACCTGGTGCTTCTCAGATGTGATTGAAGGGACATTCAACACTTCACGCAGTTGATTCAACACTTTTTCACGTCAAAAATGCTTGATTTCTGCCTCTTTGCCACATAGATGACACACCACTACTATTCCAAAACAATGCCAAAAAACTAAACACACAGCACGGCTAACAGCCGGCTTCTGCTCGGTCTCGTCTTGCCTCACGACTTCCAACAAATAGCATGATAATTCATAATTAAATAGGAAAATCTAACCTAACCTAACCTAACATAACATAATACAATCTACTCTGATCTAAACTAATATAAACTCATATTTTAATTTAAAAACAAGCGTAATGTTTATCGTGACGGACCGCAGTGACATTTAAAAGAGTCGACTCCTGCTCGGTCTCGTCGTCTTTCCTCACGACTTCCAACAAGCAGTATGATAATTAATAATTAAATAGGAGAACCTAACCCAACCTAACCTAACCTAACATATACAATCTACTCTTATCTAAACAAATATACTCATATATTATGATTTAAAAACAAGAGTAATATTTATCGTGACTGCATCCGTACATCACGGCCGCAAGCCGTGCTCTGCTTAGTTTTTTGGCATTCCTGTGGAATAGTAGTGGTGTGTCATCTATGTGGCAAAGAGGCAGAAATGAAGCATTTTCAACGTGAAAATGTTGAATCAACTGAGTGAAGTGTTGAATGTCCCTTTAATCACGTCTGAGAAGTGCCAGGTGAGGGATGGATAAATTATGCAACAAACAACAGCGGTGTGGCATATATGGCGCATTATAGACATTATCGCTAAGATTAACCGAGACGTAAGCATTTACGGAGAAAACGAATGATCGCATCTTCAGAATCACGTTAATAAACATGTTCTGGAAAAAAATCCAAAAATACCCTTTAAGACAAAAATACCCATGCCAGTTGGATGTGATCAAAGCAAAGGATCAGTCAAGGTCGTGTTTGCAGTATGACACTTAACCATATTTACAAAGTTGCTAATGGTTATGACATCATATAAAAATACCTTGCATTGATTGGTTGACGGACAGATTTCAGAACAGAAAACGCCAATGCAGCCTATTCTGAGCGGTGGCCTCCGGGACTCTGGACATCTTAAAACTGTCAAACTTTCCCACTATATGGGTGGCAAGAACACAGGTTTTCCAAGACAGCTCCAGAGCCAGAGAACATTGTACTCAGTGTGCATCATCTTGCAAGTGGTGTTGTCGGCAATTCCGTTGGTTGATATTGGTGGAGTGTGAGGCTGCTGACTGCTACAAAAAGCGGTGACAGTAAGTGGAAAAACCAGCATTTTTGTTTGGTGTCATTCTGTGTGTTTTTATTGATATCTTTGTTCCCACAGTTGTGTCAGAGTACATGTGAAGCCCATCATATCAAAGATGAACCTAGAATGCAAAAATGTTTTCAGAGATAAAATATCTTAAGAAGTGCCTTAATTCCCACCCTGTTGAGTTGTCTGCAATATTTGGCATTAGTGTTGCTGATGGACACTGCCTTTACATTGGTCATTATTCTACATCTGCTCACCACATCTACTGGATCAGACGACGAAGTTTATTGCACATTTCCACTGCAAACCTGCCTAATGCAAACATCTGGCAATATGGAACTCTAGGTATACAGCATATAAACACAATCTTTCACCTTGCCATGAAACGATGGATTGTCAAAATATTTTTAGGTAGACGAACATGAGGTGGACGAAGGAAGCATTAATGTTCTACATTGGGTGAAATAAATTGGCATTACCAGGGCTGATTTTTCAGGAGACAAGTCAGACCTCACCTTCCTCATCTACGTCATCTACAAAATCTTCGGGATCGCTGAAATCCGGTTCGTCCACATAATTGTCCCTAAATTCACTATCATTCCCTATGGATTCAGAATTCTTTCTCCGGGCCATTCTTAAAATACTTTAAAAGCCTTCGGTCCATAAGGCACAAATATGACACTTATGCCGGCCAAGCCAAGCCAAAAAGGGAGAGTCACCACGCTGGAAGAACTGGCTTACAATTCCGGCGCACATCTTGAGCAGTGAGCATTAATATACTATATACTGGAATATTTGGTAGCTACTAGGAAGTGTCCAGAATAGAGCATCTTTATGTAGCTGCATTCTCCTCAAGAACAAGACGTTACATCTTAACAAGAGAATGTTCATGCTTTGTGTACAAAATTATGATATTGAATTAAATTGAGCTCATTTTAGTTCCATTAATCCATCATCGAGCAATCAGTGAAGTCTATATTTCAAATTAGTTCTGCTCCAATCAAACGGGAGTAGGCCACTAAATTGCATTTAGTTATTAGTGGCCGATCCGCGCGGGAGGTGATGCCCGGAGTCATTGACCTAGTTATTTATAGGTCAATGCGCGGCGTACTTTGACTTCGGTACCTAGGCACCTTGGTAGGGCAAGAGGGGCGGTTTCCGAATACCTAAGACATCATGCAACGAATGGCTCTACTGCTGCTTCTTTATGGCCAAAACAGTAATTGTACGGCGTTTACCGAACGCAAAAATGAACAAGCTATCCATATTCAAACAGTTCCTTTCGATGAAAATCCTCTAACCACTCGCAAAGAGGAACTTTAAAAAGACGATTGTTTCATAGTGGTGTGTTGTATTCCGAACGCGAGAATGTGGTTGTATTGGATTGCCAACACTAGGTGTGTTGCTTCCCGAACACTTTAATGAATCGAATATACCTCCTGCAGAAATGTTTTATTTTACAATGAAACCTCATTTTTGGGGGTTTCTGTGGAATTTTCTGATCATCGCCAATGGACCCAGCTGTCCCGTCATAATCTACCCGCAGGACCTTGACGCGAAGGAGCATCCAAATTGCTTGCCATTGAACCAAACAACCGAGTCGAACATCGTATATTTCAGGCGCGGAGCGAGGATTTATCGTGTGGAGGGCAAATTTCCTAGGAGCGTGTTCGGCTGAAAAATCCGTTGGGCGGTGGTGGAGGGGTACTCTAGTGCCTTTTCATCTCAGAAGGGCGCTTTTTTCTCTAAAAGGAGCGACTTCTGCTGAAAAATCCGTTCAGCGTGCACCCGAGCATTCAAAGAAGGGCTTCTACCGGCCCTATGGGCGCCTCCTTTCCATGGGAGGGGGCACACGCCTCCAGTGCCCCCTCCCCTCTCTATCCACCCTTGTATATTCGCGAGCAAAGCCCCGCAAACCCTCTGGCACACTGCGGGAGGGCTCGACTCCCCATCTCCACGCGAGAGCACGGCAGCGATGATCGGCGAAGGCGGCACCGTCGGCGGCGACCGATAGGCGCAGATATTCCGACATCGCTGCTCAAGTCGTCCACGGACACAAACATTAAGCAACACTCGAACTAGTTAACTAGCACTAAGCAGGCACGGCACCGGCACATACCTCACATACGATATCTACGACGGCTTTTTCATCATCGCCATCGTCGTCCATCAGGTGCGCATAGCATCCTTCACATACGGCAAAGCGCACTAGATATGGGCAGTTGTGGGACCCGCACCACTTTCAACCCAAGTCCTGCCAAGTGAACATGCCGATAGCAGCCCCTGCCAGCTGGGGGGGATGTCCGCTCATGCCGAGATGCAGCCGACATGTAACCGACGTGGAGCCGACGTGTAGATGCCAGGCTGCTGTTGGGACGATAGCGGCTCGCTGTCGGCTGTGGAGTGAAATATCGGACGACGGCCCGACGTCGGCTGGCCGCTATTGATTTGACGAACTCAACCTGACAAGTGTTGATATTCCAGGTTAGTTTGCCGATGTCGGGCCGAGAGTGGCCGGATGTCGGCATGTCACTTACGAGATGCCGAGCTTGCCCACACACATGCCGACATCGGCATGTGTACTGGGTGTCCACCCCGGTGTCGTGTTCTTGGCGCCAGCTGACTGAATATTTGACGCAAATCTTATCTGGGTCTTTCCTGAATGCTGTGCGCGCCGACGTGCCCCGGGAAGTGGGCACCATAACTCGGCAGCCGTCTGACGCTCGTCCGACTGGGACGCCGCTGCTACTCGACCACGCCTTCGGGACGGCTTGCGGCCGCGACCTCGCTGGCCCCTCGTGCCTCTGCCATTCGTGTCTCCTGTCCCCTCTGCTGCTCATGATAATAGCGTCAGACGGGGGCCGAGATACAGGCTGGAAGGTGTTCTGTACTCTCCTTCTCACTCGGTGTACACGGTATTGCTGGCATGAACAAGTGCTAGGCAAAGGCTTCCTGCATTTACCCCACTGTTCGAGCCGTGCAGGATGCTGAGGACGGCGAATGAATGACATCGCCGTGACCTGGCTGGCGTGGCTAGTGGCGTCGGGCGTCGCCGACTGGTCGCCAGTCTTCGTTTGAGCTCAGTCTGCTGGAAGCAGCGAGCTGCAGCCCCTCCCCTCGCCGTATGGAAAGGTGGTGCCCCTTCAGCCGGGGAAAGCACCCCTTCAGGAAGGCTATGGTGCATCCTCACCACCCTATATTCAACATATTTGTTAGCCACGAACGCATCTCTGGGAAAAACGGAACGCATCTCTGGGAAAAACGCGCCCCTTCAGGACGAAAAGGTGCCCTTCAGTAAACTTCCGTGCACCCCTCCCCCGAATGGTTAGTTATTTGGGTTTAAGGGCGCTTCGACCAAAGCGTGAACATTTAGCGCCCATCCTCCCCCGAATGGCGAATTTTTCCGCCGACGGCACCACTCTGAGGAAATGTGCCACTTCCCCAACAATATTTACTGGATCCGTCCCTGCTAAGTGCAACTTTGTTGGCTTAAAATGCTCATTAAACCAGTGTTCGGAATTTAACACACTTGTTTTAAAAGGTGCAGATACGCGTGCCCTATTCCGAACACAGCTGTTCGGTTCGGGGAATACACGGAAAATCGCCTGTGTCGTTTGTCGAACACTTGTAATCCAATAAAGACGGTGCTTAATACGTTTGAGTCCAATAAAACGTAATTGCACAAAATCACAAGGTTTTACTGTAGCTGTTATTGCACAAGTTATTAGTAGACGGTAAAGAATATCGGTGTAATTTCTTAAAAAATTCAGAGGTCATCTCCTCACATTTGTCATAAGCTGACCGCCCTCAAAAGCCTGACAACGGCTTCCGTGGACTTCGGTTGATTCGTTCACAAAGGATCCGTACCGCTGCGCGATTGGAACTTCGTTTTTCGGTAGGGAAAGGTTGATTGTTTATAAATAGCGCAATATTTGTATTATTTACGCGCCGAACGTGACGCTGGAGACGTGCAAAGGCAGGCGCAAGGACAGGCGTTGGAAAAACGGAACGTGTTCGGATACCCCCTCTCCTCCCCAACGTATGTATAGGTATTATGCACTTTATTGTTGGTAGATATGTTGTCGTGGTGTATGTGATTTCTGGTATACGCAAATATCAGGAACTCCTTACATAGTAGCTACCTACCAAGGCACCTAAGGGTAAATTTGCAGTTGAAGGTAATGTCTGGTTTCTTGGAATTTCCTTTTCCAATGCAATGTTTATGAATGTGCTTAACATGATGTGACACCGATTTCCTCTGCAAATACAACTTTCCAGTTGGGAGGCAAAATAATGCCCAAAAAGTGGCTTGGAGTTGGGTAGTATAGCATAAAAGAGCAACATTCAAAATGGAAAAAAATGTAACAACCTAACCCAACCTAGCCTAATCTTCCATGCAAGAAATTATTCTTTTTTGAAAAATGAAAAATTTCCAAACAACTTTTTCTCCCAAATTTTCAAATAAAAACCTAACAACCTAACATAATCAGTAAATTTGTGCTTTAAGGTGTTTTGGGATTTTTTCTTCAGGATACCATGTCTATGAAGGTGACTAAGATGATGGGACCACTTATTTTATGTGCAAATGCTTAGTTTTCAGGTTGTGTGCAAAATAATGCCAAAAAGGGACTGAGTTAGGCAACAGCATAAAAAGAAATGTTTTAAACAATGAACTAGAAATGCAACATAACCTAACCTGACCTCCCTTGGGAGAAAAAAAAATCCAAGATATAAATTGAGAAAAATGTCAAGCAGTTTGTTTTGAAAATTGTCAAAATGTAAAAACCCTAATCCAACCTTACCTTACCTAACCTAACCTAAGCTGCTTGATCAAAAAAAAATTTCAGATGTTTTTTGACAATAAAAATGTGTAAAATAACCTTATGCTCATATTAAAACAAAGAAATAGATCCAAATTCACACTATATATTTTGGCCACTGCCTTCCTCAACAATAAACATCTTGCTTCAAAAGCCACAAAAACACATGCCAAGTGCACTTTGTGACAGTGCACAGTGAATTCCCCTTCATTTTACTTATCACAATATCTGCATACTCATAAAATACATACACACACTAACCATAAGCCCAAATCAAGGTGTATGATCTGTGTGTGTATGCATGTGTCAACTTGAGACCCAGGTGTGTGTGTGTCAAAGTTGTCAAGAAATGTTTGTCTGTCTCTCTGTCTGTGTGGATTTGCCAATTCAACTCATGCTGTGCCAAATGGCCAGGCAGATTTTGCTCAAATTTGTTAAACAAAGTTTTGAACAATTTTCTAACTTAAAAAACCTAAACTAACCTAACCTAACCAAACCTAGCCCATTTGTTTGCTTTGTGGAGGCAAATGTGTGTAAAAGCTTTTCTTGTTACCACCATAAAGCATAATAATACCACCTAACTTAACCTAGCCTGAACTGTTTTTGGTGACAAAAATACTGGA